>OY728161.1:1642367939-1642770659 GCA_963277665.1 Viscum album
AGATAAAAAGATTTCCTACATCATAGTAATTTGTTTATAATTTTTGGACATTAAATAAATTTAATTATTTATGACATAATAATGATGCAGCGATGACATCATTATTTGACGATTTAAATAAAATGGAAAGATAATATAAAATCTATGAACTACACATGGCCAAAACCAATTGGATGAGTGGATTTAGAACCCTTATCACCTTATCCACGAATTATATCAATGTGGGACCTTTTAAAACCGAAACACATTTTCAAATAATGTAATGTTTCTTTACTTTCCAAAAGTGCCCCTCCTCTCCCCTTATAAAAGGCCCCCACCTCTACCTCATTTCACACACTCTTCAAGCCATTGGCTCGGCCAACCCCTGCCCATTTGCTCTCTCCACATCCCTCTCCTCATCCTAGAGGATTCCCTTTGGGCAGAATCCTTTCAAAGGAAGCCTTTAGGCTCAAACCAAAAGGAGTTACACTTTTTAAGGTATTTCATTCTCTCATGTTCATTTGTTTTATTTTGCTTCTCCGACCCCCTAAACTCTTTTTATTTACATCTTTTGTAACAACACCAGTATCTTCAATATACTAGGATGTTGTTATAAGATATATTTGAGCTACACTCTCACACAACTACATCAAATGGTTAAAGAACATACGGTTTCCGTGGATGGCGAAATTCTGCCTCCCGAAACGATGATTGTTCAATACTCATTTAACACCTTCAAAGGTGGCCATTATGATGTCACTATTTTTATATATGATATATTATATGTTTATGTTTTCCTTAAGCTTCTGTTTTTTTCATTTTGGGCATACCTTTATGGTTTCCATTATGGGTAAAACACGATATCTTCATTTTAGGAAGTGCGGACTACCGCCCCCTAAAAGTGATTTGATTCGTTAATACCATATGTGGGATGTGTAAAGGATAAAGTTAATGATATTATATATGTTGTTATACTGGAATTATAATATACTTTTATATCATTATGATTCCATTCCAGAAAATATGAAATAGAAATGGAAGTAGCGTTCATGCGTACGTACGGCTTACCGTCTCCATGAACGATGCATTTCATTTCTTACCTCTAAATGTGATGTAATATTATAAATGAATGTATGTACTGGATATATATGACATATATGATATCTACATAATGAATACCATTCTGGATATAATGAACCTTTGACTAAATTAACAACTTGTAAGTATAAGAAGTCAATTTTTGACTTAAGAACCAAATACCGACAAAATGAACATTATTAACTTAAATGATTACATGATGTTCATAACATGGTATAAAAGGAATAATGAACTTGAAAAAGATTCATAATCAAGTAGAGATTAACTAAAGTTTATTATTCAGGAGTTTAAAGAACGGTCGGGTCAAGTCAGATACGAGGTATGGGAACTTCTTAACCCAATTTCCATTCTTTGGGTTAATATCCTATTTTCAAATTATGTCATTATGTTATTATGTCGTATCTTGTATTTGTACTTTATTTATGTGTACTTATAGTGAATACACATAATGTATATATTTTATTTTAAAAATGATCATTGTATGGGATTTCGTCTCAATCTCCTTTCGTTGAGGCATATTTTGTTTTATACACAACCTTCTTTTATACGGTGTATAAACCCCTTTGACTTTTACGTTTACTCAAAAGGAATCTTTTTTATACGAAGCGTTTACTAAACGAAAAAAGGGAATGTTTTTGTCGTACGTATGCGGCGACAACGACTTCTCCGCCGTCGTAACCGTTATTTGAGTTTTGGCTTCCTCTACAAGCCATACCTTTTTTTTTAAAAGAAAAATAAATACCATGTTTTACTTTTCTTTTATTTTGGTATTGAAAATGGTTTTCATAATATTTTTATATCAATGTGTGGTATTGATATCTTGTGATTGAATGGTGGAAATTTTATGTTTCCTTTATGCATGTTTTATGTGATACGATTATGTTGAGGTTCTTGGGCATTATTATGAAGAACGGGTGGTTCCGTGATAAACTAAGGGCGGGTGAGCCCGTTATAGCTCTCCAATGCATTGGGTAACGCGAAGGAGTGAAACGTTAAGGTTTCTCCGAAGAGATTTTAGGGAATATACTGTGATGGGTATTCCAAACGTAACCAAGAGGGTTACTCCCTACGTAAGAATGTTATGAATGCCTCAAGTTACCTTTACGTATTATGATTTATATGATTTATTCATGTTTTTATGAGGTGTGTTAAAGTGATTATGTTTTATGGGTAAAGTATGATTTCACTCTTATGTATGTATGTACCCATGTTTCCTTTCCATGTTTTTATAACCCATACTGAGTTTTTATGCTCATCCCAAGTTTTTGAAATGTTTTTCACAGGTCAAGGGAAAGGTACATGATAAGATGATAGAGTCAAGGATGTGTCAAGAAATAATCCATGTTTTTTTTAAATGTGTTTCCATTGATGGGAATGAAGAATACTATCTTTATGTAACCACTTTGTTTATATGTGGAATGTAATGCAAGTTTTATGATCTAATTCTCTAAAACTCTAAACCCGAAAAGATCCTCAACGTGTAATCTTGTAATAACTCAAGATTAAGTAAGGTTTAAGGCTGGGGCCTTATAGTTGGTATCAGAGGTCGGTTTAGACAACTTTAGGAGTTAGAAAAGTGTTAAATTATAATATGATTGAAATGATATAGCATTTACGGATTACCATGTTGCTTCGCCTAAGATATTTCGGTGTTCAGAATGGTTTTCCGCAGAGGAAACAAAGCATCTATGTTGGGACGACATCAGGAGGAAGACAACCTTCCAAATCAGCAACCTGAGATGGTCGGAATCGGAACTGAACAGTTTGTTGCAGTAATGGCACAGTTGACTCAGGCTATAAATGGTGGTGGTAACCATGCACGAGATCAGCCAGATCAACCGCAGAGGAACATGTCAGTGGTGGAACATTTCATGAGGCAACATCCACCATCATTCAGAGGATCATCTGACCCTGTGCAAGCTGAAGGGTGGATTAAAGCACTGGAGAAGATTTTTGATGTCATGGGGTGTTCAGACAATCAAAAGGTTAGTCTTGCTATTTACCGTTTGGAGGGTGAAGCAGATCAGTGGTGGTCTATGGTTAAAAATATCAGGGACGCCGATGAGATTGATGCTCTTGACTGGGATGAATTCAAAGGTATGTTTCTTGAGAAGTATTTTCCTAAGGCTGTTCGACTTAGGATGGAAAAGCAATTCTTGGAATTGAGGCAAGAGGAAGACTCAGTGGCTGCCTATGAAGAAAAGTTCACTCGTTTGGCAAGGTATGCTCCAAATTTTATCCGAGACCTTGATAGTAAAATCAATCGTTTTTACTCAGGATTAAAGCCAAAGTATCGAAGGGCATTAGCTTCTCGTGAGTTTAAAAGTTATGAAAAGCTTGTTCGATGTGCTGAGAAGGTAGAAATGGAGTTTGCCGATGACCAAGTTTTCTATAACAACCAGCAGAAGAAGAGACCGAGGTGGCAGGAGAACGGTAAGAATTCTTCAAAAAAGTCTGATGGTAAGAAAACTAAGTTTCCAGCTTGTGATAAATGTGGAAAAGGGCATGCTGGTGAATGTCTTCTGAATTCTGGGAAGTGCTACCGATGTGGTAAGATGGGACATAAGGCTCGTGATTGCACTGAAAAGGATCAAGGTGAAGGTAAGAACAAATTTGATTTACAGTTAGTGAAATGTTATAAGTGCAATGAGATGGGTCACTATGCAAACGAGTGTCCGACAAGGAGCTTGAGTGATGGGAAGCAGTTAGACTACAAGCAGAAAGGGGTGGTGAAATCCTTTGCAACAACTTCAGTAGATGTTGGGCCATCGAATGAAGTGGTATCTGCTCCAGGGAGCTCAGTATTTTTCGAAGTTTGACTTGAGGTCGGGGTACCATCAGTTGAAAGTAAAAGAAGCAGACGTTCCGAAGACTGCATTCCGTACTAGATATGGCCATTATGAATTTTTATTTATGCCTTTTGGGTTAACCAATGCACCTACTGTATTCATGGACCTTATGAATAAAATTTTCCATGAGTTCTTGGATAAGTTTGTGTTTGTGTTTTGAGGTTTGGGAAGAGATTGTGTGTGCCTTGTGATTCACAGTTGAAGAGAGAGTTGTTATGTGAAGCTCATAGTTCTCCGTTTTCAGTTCATCCGGGCAGTACTAAGATGTATAGAGATCTGCGGGAGTATTACTGGTGGGATGGAATGAAAAGAGATATTGCTGATTTTACTGTGAAGTGTTTGACTTGTCAACAGGTTAAAGCAGAGCGGCAGTTACCGAAAGGGATGCTTCAGCCTTTACCAGTTCCAGAGTGGGAATGGGAGAATATATCCATGGACTTTGTTGTTGGATTACCGAAGACATCTCGAGGTAATAATGCAATCTGGGTTATTGTTGATCGCTTGACCAAATCTGCTCATTTCCTTGCTATACGAGATACTTTCTCTCTTGATCAACTTTCCCGTTTGTATCTTAAAGAGATAGTCAGGTTACATGGAGTTCCTCTCTCCATTGTATCCGATCGTGATCCCAGGTTTACTTCTAACTTTTGGAAAGGCCTTCAGAAGTCGTTGGGTACTGAATTAAATTTTAGTACAGCTTTTCATCCTCAATCAGATGGGCAGTCAGAACGAACAATTCAGACATTGGAGGATATGCTACGAGCTTGTTCTATGGATTATCAGGGAAGTTGGGACCAACATCTTTCTTTGGTTGAGTTTTCATATAATAACAGTTTTCATTCCAGTATACAGATGGCACCATTTCAGGCATTATATGGGAAGCGGTGTCGAACTCCAGCTTTCTGGGATGAAGTGGGTGAAAGGAAGTTAATGGGACCAGAATTGGTAGAAGAGATGGAAGAAAAAGTTCAGCTGATTCAGAAACACATGAGAACAGCTCAGAGCAGGCAGAAGAGTTATGCGGATAACCGGAGGAAGGATCTCTCTTTCGAGGTAGGTGATCATGTTTTTCTCAAGGTTTCTCCTTGGAAAAGTGTGATGAGATTTGGTAAGAAAGGAAAGTTGAGTCCAAGGTTCATTGGACCATACGAAATTCTAGAGAGAGTTGGATCAGTTGCATACCGAGTGGCTTTACCTCCGAGTTTATCTCAGGTACACAATGTTTTTCACGTTTTGATGTTGAGAAAGTATATGCCAGATCCATCTCATGTTTTGAGTCCAGAGGTAGTTCAGCTGGAAGAGAACCTATCTTATGAGGAACAACCGGTCCAGATTCTTGACCACAGGGAGCAAGTGTTACGGAATAAGGTGATTAAGCAGGTAAAGGTTTTGTGGAAAAACCACATGATTGAAGAGGCAACGTGGGAATCTGAAAATGCTATGAGGGATAAATACCCCCACTTATTTTGATAAGTGAATAAAATTGCGAGGACGCAATTCCCAAAAGGGGGGAAGGATGTAACATCCCAGGTAATTAAAGAATAAATAATTTTCATATTTATTAATATTTGAGAATTAAATATTAATTTTAATTAAAAGGGGTTGCTATGTTCGATAGCGTACCCGATACACAACGATGAGTTTCTTTGAAACTTACGTAGCACACTAGTAATATAATAATATTATTTTAAATGTTAGTTAACAAGTAGCCGTTGTACTGGCGGGAATGAATAGAAATAACTAAAATATGAATAGATATGTTTTTAGATGTTTTTACATTTACCCAATAAAAGATAAAGGCTTAAAATACGAAAAGAGTTCAATTTTAGGCTTTTATACTCTAATTTTCACTAAAGGTTCACTTATCACCTTTTAATGGTGAACCGTCATTAAATATAGTTTTGATCACTCTTATACATTATTTTGGACCAAATAAAACTTTTATTAAGAATCGGGACATCAAATTTTACTTTGTGTAATTTTTGGTACCTTTCTGATAAAGTTCATTTTTTTTATGAATAGTGTAAAATGTTGCATTTTAATTCAAAACCTCTTTTTGATCTAATTTATTTATATGATTATATTATGTTTTGAATTGGTTTTGAAGTGAAATTAGAATATATTTTTACCATTTTATCCAATGGTGGTCATTGGAATCAATTTCGATTTGAAATTAGACTTAAACTGGTGTCAATCTTTTGATACTTATTGTTTTGTAAAAACACGCTATTTGCTCTGGCAGCGGGAATTAATTATTAAATTAATTAATGTGACTTATATGATTTGAATTTTGTAAAATAGACTTCATTTTTGAATTCGGATTATCAAATATAGATTAGGGTGAATTTTTGGTAATTTTCTGAAAAACTTCAATTTTTGATGAATAGTGAAACCACTAAGTGGTAATCAAGCAAACTGATTTTTCAGTTAAATGAAATTTTACCACTAATGTGTATTGAATTTTGAAAATCCGACATACATGGTTGTCATTAAGAAGTAAAATGTGGTTCAATGAGATTAAAATAATTTTTTGGTGAATAGTAACTTATTAAGTTCTTAATCGCGATTAGTGGTAATTAGGGTAGTTTAATGTATAAATAATGCTTTAATAATATAAAATGACTTAGACACATGTCCCAACCTCATTGGTTGTGTCATGGCCGACCAAGACAAGCCATGGCCTAACTTGGGGACCCCATGTATCCACTTTTGTTGGGAAATAACATAAATTACTTTTTATTAAATGTTAAAGTGAAAATGACACAAACATAATATGTTTTGCGAAAAAAAATTTTAAGTGGGGTTATACAAGTCCAAATTTTGATTATAAATATTCAATGGAAAGATAAAAAGATTTCCTACATCATAGTAATTTGTTTATAATTTTTGGACATTAAATAAATTTAATTATTTATGACATAATAATGATGCAGCGATGACATCATTATTTGACGATTTAAATAAAATGGAAAGATAATATAAAATCTATGAACTACACATGGCCAAAACCAATTGGATGAGTGGATTTAGAACCCTTATCACCTTATCCACGAATTATATCAATGTGGGACCTTTTAAAACCGAAACACATTTTCAAATAATGTAATGTTTCTTTACTTTCCAAAAGTGCCCCTCCTCTCCCCTTATAAAAGGCCCCCACCTCTACCTCATTTCACACACTCTTCAAGCCATTGGCTCGGCCAACCCCTGCCCATTTGCTCTCTCCACATCCCTCTCCTCATCCTAGAGGATTCCCTTTGGGCAGAATCCTTTCAAAGGAAGCCTTTAGGCTCAAACCAAAAGGAGTTACACTTTTTAAGGTATTTCATTCTCTCATGTTCATTTGTTTTATTTTGCTTCTCCGACCCCCTAAACTCTTTTTATTTACATATTTTGTAACAACACCAGTATCTTCAATATACTAGGATGTTGTTATAAGATATATTTGAGCTACACTCTCACACAACTACATCAAATGGTTAAAGAACATACGGTTTCCGTGGATGGCGAAATTCTGCCTCCCGAAACGATGATTGTTCAATACTCATTTAACACCTTCAAAGGTGGCCATTATGATGTCACTATTTTTATATATGATATATTATATGTTTATGTTTTCCTTAAGCTTCTGTTTTTTTCATTTTGGGCATACCTTTATGGTTTCCATTATGGGTAAAACACGATATCTTCATTTTAGGAAGTGCGGACTACCGCCCCCTAAAAGTGATTTGATTCGTTAATACCATATGTGGGATGTGTAAAGGATAAAGTTAATGATATTATATATGTTGTTATACTGGAATTATAATATACTTTTATATCATTATGATTCCATTCCAGAAAATATGAAATAGAAATGGAAGTAGCGTTCATGCGTACGTACGGCTTACCGTCTCCATGAACGATGCATTTCATTTCTTACCTCTAAATGTGATGTAATATTATAAATGAATGTATGTACTGGATATATATGACATATATGATATCTACATAATGAATACCATTCTGGATATAATGAAACTTTGACTAAATTAACAACTTGTAAGTATAAGAAGTCAATTTTTGACTTAAGAACCAAATACCGACAAAATGAACATTATTAACTTAAATGATTACATGATGTTCATAACATGGTATAAAAGGAATAATGAACTTGAAAAAGATTCATAATCAAGTAGAGATTAACTAAAGTTTATTATTCAGGAGTTTAAAGAACGGTCGGGTCAAGTCAGATACGAGGTATGGGAACTTCTTAACCCAATTTCCATTCTTTGGGTTAATATCCTATTTTCAAATTATGTCATTATGTTATTATGTCGTATCTTGTATTTGTACTTTATTTATGTGTACTTATAGTGAATACACATAATGTATATATTTTATTTTAAAAATGATCATTGTATGGGATTTCGTCTCAATCTCCTTTCGTTGAGGCATATTTTGTTTTATACACAACCTTCTTTTATACGGTGTATAAACCCCTTTGACTTTTACGTTTACTCAAAAGGAATCTTTTTTATACGAAGCGTTTACTAAACGACAAAAGGGAATGTTTTTGTCGTACGTATGCGGCGACAACGACTTCTCCGCCGTCGTAACCGTTATTTGAGTTTTGGCTTCCTCTACAAGCCATACCTTTTTTTTTAAAAGAAAAATAAATACCATGTTTTACTTTTCTTTTATTTTGGTATTGAAAATGGTTTTCATAATATTTTTATATCAATGTGTGGTATTGATATCTTGTGATTGAATGGTGGAAATTTTATGTTTCCTTTATGCATGTTTTATGTGATACGATTATGTTGAGGTTCTTGGGCATTATTATGAAGAACGGGTGGTTCCGTGATAAACTAAGGGCGGGTGAGCCCGTTATAGCTCTCCAATGCATTGGGTAACGCGAAGGAGTGAAACGTTAAGGTTTCTCCGAAGAGATTTTAGGGAATATACTGTGATGGGTATTCCAAACGTAACCAAGAGGGTTACTCCCTACGTAAGAATGTTATGAATGCCTCAAGTTACCTTTACGTATTATGATTTATATGATTTATTCATGTTTTTATGAGGTGTGTTAAAGTGATTATGTTTTATGGGTAAAGTATGATTTCACTCTTATGTATGTATGTACCCATGTTTCCTTTCCATGTTTTTATAACCCATACTGAGTTTTTATGCTCATCCCAAGTTTTTGAAATGTTTTTCACAGGTCAAGGGAAAGGTACATGATAAGATGATAGAGTCAAGGATGTGTCAAGAAATAATCCATGTTTTTTTTAAATGTGTTTCCATTGATGGGAATGAAGAATACTATCTTTATGTAACCACTTTGTTTATATGTGGAATGTAATGCAAGTTTTATGATCTAATTCTCTAAAACTCTAAACCCGAAAAGATCCTCAACGTGTAATCTTGTAATAACTCAAGATTAAGTAAGGTTTAAGGCTGGGGCCTTATAATTAACCTATTGCTTAGAGGTCCTTATCACATGACCTTAAAAGGTATGATTTGTCCTATTAAGCGGCACTGAACTCTGAGGGTTCTGATTCCTTTCTGAAGGATACATAGGTAGGCCATTTTACCAACATGATCCCAAGATCAAAGCAATCCTTTGAATCCCTGGATGATTATAAATTCCAGATTTCCCCACTAATTGGCTTAAAAACAAGTATCATCACAACGATGATTAAAAGAATATCTAATCAGTATATTAGATGATACCATTGATGGAAAATATAAAATACATATAGATATTTTTATTAGCGAATAACCATGAAGGAATACTAATAATTAAAAATTTTACACATGTAAATAAGTGATTGAAAATTCTAAGGGATTCATATAATATACATGGTGAATTAATAAGGATTCATGAAAATATATTAAATTTATAAAGAGAGTCCTAGAGTGGACAATAATTCCCACCAAAAGGGTGTGATGAGTCCAACCTCCCATCCTCTCGACCAATTCACTTTATTAAGTATCATAAAGTTCAAACATAACGAATGCCTACCTATGGAATGTAGGTCCCCTTTGGATAAATAACTATCTGAAGTTTTCGGTTCCATAAATAAATCCAATGGAAACCGCCTGGAAATAGTGAATCTTAAAACTATAATACATGTTTCAAGGATCTATGAAGCAGTGTTATACCAGGAACATCATGTATCCGATTGAGGTCTAGAAAAATTCTACATGTAAAAAATTATGTATCGATCATTTCTATAAAGTATCATAAAAATCGAAATTTTTTTACTCGATTTTGAGTAGGTTAGTTATCCATTTCACTAAAATTGAAGTCAATTTTATATAAAAAGATAAACTAAGATTTATACCAGTCACACTATTCATCATATTGAGGTATAAATGATTTTGAAAAATCTAAAATTAATTATGGATCATTTTTATAAAGTATCAAAACAATCTGAATGTGTTTTCGAGGATTTTTGTATGCGTGTTGTCTTTTTTTAACTAAAATGTTATTTTAAACTGGAAACATGAAATTTTACTCATACTTATAACATAGTGTATCATTTGTTTTGTGAAAATTACTCCTATAAATAAAAAATGACTTATGAATCATTTTCCTATTTTATCATCAAAATATGAGTGTGTCTCATTGGTTTTCAGTGAGTGACACTTTTTAAACTAAATATGGATTTTAAATTGATAACAAACACTTTGAGTCTTATCAAAAAATTGTGTACCTGATTAAGGTGTGGATGATTCATACACATAAAAATGAATTATGTATCATTTCAATAAAGTATAAAAACAATCTGAATTTGTTTTATCCATTTTGAGTAGTTTAGTTGTCCATTTTATTAAAATTGATGTAGATTTAAAATAAAAGTCACACTTTGAGTCATACATATTACACCGTGTGTCATATTGAGGTGATAATGATTCCTACACATCTAAAATTACTTATGAATCCTTTTATTGATGCATAAAAAAAATTTAAATGTGTTTTCCCACTTTTGATTACCGATCTTTTGTTTTTTACTAAAATATCCTTCTAAATTGGAATCCTTCACTTTGATTCATACTGATCACATCGTGTATCTGATTGATTTGAGACCAATTCCTATCCCAGAAAAATGAATTATTAATCATTTTCTTAAATTATCAAGAAAATATGACCATTTTTATCAATTTTCAGTAATTATAACATTATGCTCTAAAATATCATTTTTTAAATGATAATAGAAACTTTGAGTCATACCTAGAACATAATGTATCATATTGAGGTGCATATGATTCCTACAAGTAAAAATTGACTTATGTATCATTTTTGTGAACTATAAAAATACTCTGAATGTGTTTTCTTTGTTTTGGGTAGGTTGATTTTCCATTTTACTAAAATTGATGTCAATTTTAAATTAAAATATGCACTTGGAGTCATAACATACATCATATAGTGGTTATACTACTTCCAAAATGTATTTAATAAAATATGGAACCATTTAATAAAGTATCAAAACAATATGAATTAATTTGATCACTTTTGAGTATGTCGCTTCTCTTTTTTACTAAAATGTCATTTTAAACTAGAAGTGCACACATTGAATCATACCGATCCCATTGGGTATCAAATTTTCATGAGACTAATTAATTAACATAAAAAAAGAATCATTATCTCTTTCTATAATTATCACGAAAATCTATATGTGTTTGATCTGTTTTTAGCGAGTGATTGTTTTTTGAACTAAAATATCAATTTTAAACTCATAATAGACACTTTGATTCATTCCGAGCACATTATGTAATGTATTTTTGTGATATTTATTTATATATGTAAAAAATGATATATATATATATATATATATATATTCCATAAAGTATTAAAAAAATATGAAAGCATTTTATTGGTTTAGATTAGGTTAGTTGTCCATTTTACTAAAATTGATTTTAATTTTTAATAAAAAGATGCACATGGAGTCATACTAGTCACATTGTACGTCAGATTGTGGTGTGTATGATTCATAAACATCTCATATTATTAATTGATCCTTTTCATAAAGTATAAAAATAATCTGAATGTGTTTTGTAATTTTTTATTATGTTACTTTCCATTATTAATAAAGTGTCTTTTTAAATCGGATACACACACTTTGACTCATACCAATAACATCAATTATTGTTTTGATTTGGGACTAATTCCTACACATAAAAAATTAATTATGAATAATTTTAATAATTTATCAATATAATATGAGAATTGTTTATTAGTTTAAAGTGAGTGACACATTTTGAACAAAAATTTCAATTTTAAATTGATAAAAAATGATTTGAGTCATACTGGGAACATCATATATCAGTTTGAGGTGCAACTAATACATACACATTCAAAACTATGTATAAATAATTTCCATAATTTATCAAAAAAATCCAAATATGATTTATATATTTTGAGTAGGTTATTTTTCCATTTTAATACAATTGATGTCAATATTAAATTAAATGACACCCTTGGAGTCATACCGGTCACACCATGCCTCAAATTGAGGTGAGACTGATTCATACATGTCTAAAATTTCTTATGGATAAATTTACTAATTTATAAAAACAATTATAATTATTTTTCTTGGGTTTTAGAACATAACATGTCTCTTTTTAATAAAATATCATTTTAAACTGGAACCACACACATAGACTCATACTAGTCACATTGTGCATCAGTTTCAAATGATACTAATTCTTACATGTCAAAAATGACATATGAATCAATGTCATAAATTATCAATAAAATACAAGATCATTTCTTAGTTTTCAATGTTATACTCTTTTTTAACCTAAATTTAATTTTTAAACTCATAAAAGACTCATTGAATCATGTCCAAAACATCAGCTATCAGATTGTACTGCAGATGAATCCTATACATATTAAATGACTTGTGGAATATTTTTATAATGTATCAGGACATTATTAATATGTTTTCTCAGGTTTGTGTATGTTAGTTGTATTTTTGATAAAAATTAATGTCTATTTTTAATAAAAAAGAAGACCCTAGAGTCTTACTGGTCACACCGTGAGTTAATTTGAGGTGTGGATGATTCATACATGTCTCAATGTCTCAAAAAAGTCATAAAATCCAATTATATAATGATTTAAATTAAATTTAATTATTGAAATGCTAAAATATATTTTGAAAATATTATCATAGAAAACAAAACCTTTCTTATTGTTGAAAGAGAAAATATTAGTAGAAGATCATGTGGCCATTATATCATAAGAATTCACCACATTTACCACATGAGCTTCCTCTACTCTTCTTGATTTCAATGAGAAAGGTTTTCTTCTAATATAATCATATCAATATGGCTTCCAAAATATCTATAAAATAAAAAATAAGTATCAGATAAAAATAATAATGAAATTAACTTATTAATGATATATATAATGATGACAAAAAAAATTAAATAAGTGGAATGAATTCACCTTTTCATGATGGTTGTATGCATTCTTGATATATTTAATTGTTTTAATTATCTCATTTACATGATAAAATTCCAATCTATCATGAGAATGAACTACTTCGAACAAACAACACCAACACAAACAATATAAATAACCAATATATGTAAACAATTGTTATATGATTAATACTAAAAATAAATAAATAAAACATAAATATGAAAAATTAAATTAATTATATAGATAATAATTTATCTATTAAAACATAATTATTACCAATATTATTGAGAAGTGGAGGGAACTTCAAGAAAAGTGATAAATTCCAACACTACAGGGGTGAAAAGGTTTTTCGAGAGAATAATTCTTTGGATGTTTTAGTGAATAAAGGAATTAAAATTGAATGACAACCCCAACATGAAAAAATAATCCACCATTATAATAAAACAATTATAATGTGTGTAATACTATAAATAAATAAATTACTTATAAATATGAATAAACAAATTAATTCTATAGATAATTATTTTTTCTGAAAACATAAATATTACCTATGTGATTGAGTAAAGAAAGTTCCTTTTCTCTTCCTAAAACTGCTATAGAGGGAACATGAAGGAATGTTCTATATGAAAATCTATAGTGTTGGAATGGTTTTGAGGTAGAATAAGTATGTGGGTGTTTTTGTGAAAAAATGAATGAAAGATGCACATTCCACCACAACTCGAACAAAATAATACAGATGTTAAAAAAATTATTTTGTGATTAATAATAAAAATAAAGATATTAATCATATATATGAAGAAATATATTAATTATACACACAATGATGTTAATTTGAACACATAATGATTAACATTGTGATTGAGTGAAGAAAATGTATTTTCCTTTCTTATAAGGGCCTGAATGTTAGAAATTAATCATTTAAAATAAATAAACTCTATAAGGAATAATGAATATTAAATAAACATTCCACAAGAGAATTTTTCTGTAAAATAGAGAAAATTTATTATAACATTACCTTTATATATTCTCAAAGGGTTACCTTTGTTATAGTTTGTTCTGTTGAGGGAATAAAAACAATATTACTTACCGAAGAAATTTTCTACATGTGTAGTAGAAAATTTAATTTATATTATGTTAATGTCATAGATGACATATAATATTTTGAGTAAAAACATAGTATATTAAAAAACACATTTAAAATGTAACACACACAACTGAGCACACATCTGGATACAAAACACTAATGTAACAAATGGTTCCCGGTGACAGCACAGACACCCCGCCTTTACATGGTCGTCGGGTCCTAACCCGACAGGTACCACAAGTTGCCCCGCAGACACGTGGTCCCCACCCTAGGGCCCACCAATGTGCCCGAACGGGTCATATGTCTGTTGATAGTCCCCACATTCCAACACATGTCCTTTCCAGTTTTCTTTTTCCTCACTCACACACACCCTAAGAAAAATCCCAGAAGGTTACCAATCCTGATCACTACTCCCGGCTAACACGCTTAACTGTAGAGTTCTAATCAGGTAGGCTCCAGAAAAGGAAGGCGCACCTTGTTAACATGAGTCATATCATTTAGTCATTAAACCCTTAATCATTCTGGGGTGTTAAAATCACCCTCTCTTTAGAGCACAAAGTCCCCATTGTGGGTCCTACATCTCAACCCAAGAAGTGCACCACACTTAAGTCTCGGTACCACCTATGATACCAAATGTAACAACTAGACCCAACGACCCTGTTAAGGCAGGGTGTCTATGCTGTCACCAGGGCCCAGTTGTTACATTTGGTATTAGAGGTGGTACCCAGCCTTAAGTGTGGTGCACTGCCTGGGTTGAGATGTAGGACCCACAACGAGGACGTTGTTCTCTAAAGGGAGGGTGATTGTAACACCCCAGAATGATAAAGGGTTAAACGACTAAATGATATGACTCATGTCAACAAGGCTCACCTTCCTTTTCAGGAGCCTACCTGATTAGAACTCCACAGTTAACCATTCTTGTCTTGGAGTAGTGATCAGGATGGGTGACCTTCTAGGATGTTTATCAGGGTGTGTGTGAGTGAGGACAATGCACACTAGAAAGGACATTTGTTGGCCTGTGGGCACTATCAATAGTTTTCTTTGCCTTCAGTCATACACACCCTGAGAAACTTACCAGAAGTTCACCCATTCTGATCACTACTCCTGGCTAAACACGCTTAATTATGGAGTTCTAATCATGTAGGCTTCCGAAAATGAAGGTGCACCTTATTGACATTAGTCATATCATTTAGTCATTTAACCCTTTATCATTATAGGGTGTTACAATCACCCTCCCTTTAGAGCGAAACATCCTCTTTGTGGGTCCTACATCTCAACCTAGGAAGTGCACCACACTTAAGGCTGGGTACCACCTCTGATACCAAATGTAACAACTGGGTCCCGGTGATAGCATAGAGAGCCCACCTTTATATGGCTGTCGGGTCCTGACCTGCCAGGTACCACCAGTTGCCGTGAAGACACATGGTCCCCACCCTAGGGCCCACCCTAGGGCCTGAATGGGTCATCTGACTATTAATAGTCCCCACATGTCAACACATGTCCTTTCCAATGTGCTTTTTCCTCACTCACACACACCATGAGAAACTTACCAGAAGGTCACCCATCCTGATCACTACTCCTGGCCAAACACGCTTAACTGTGGAGTTCTAATTGGGTAAGCTCCCAAAAAGGTAGGTGTACCTTGTTGACATGAGTCATATAATTTATTCATTTAGCCCTTTCTCATTCTGGGGTGTTACAGTTACCTTTTTTATAGTTTTTTTTGTTGAGGGATTAGAAACAACATTACTTACCGAAGAAATTTTCTACATGTGTAGTTGAAAATTTAATTTATATTATGTTAATGTAGTGGATGAAATATAATATTTTCAGTAAAACCATTGTATATTAAAAAAATTACCCTGTTATTGAACTCTCATATATACTTATATCTCTTTTAATGTTTTTTGGCATTTGGTTCCTCTATCGAGAATCAAAATCCCTTATTTTCCCGCTGAAATATAGAAGAGATTTTATAAATTTGGACCAAGATGAACTAAATATGGTCTCAAAAATTAAATTATCATCGTTAATTGAATTTTCATCTGACACGACCTCTTTTTAGTCAGCAGTAGGAAAATCAACTAGTTAATGTTCACTAGATCTAAGACATAAAATACTTTCACTACTTGTTATTTCATTATGAAAAAATTGTATTTTTCTCCTTCCAGACTAAAATTTTCCATCATGAATCCCATTTCATCAAATTTCCATGAAATCTTGTTTTCAACCCATTTTCATTAGAAAATATTCACTTTTAATGATGTATAATCAAACTCATATAACTCATTGATAATTCCAAAATATGACAAATTTTGCATAAATTGGATTTATATCCTTGTAACTAGATATATGAATCCTTATATCCACAATTGTAACACCACTTTTTTGCATCATACTATAGTCATAGTGTTCTTTTGTATAAAATTTATAGCCATTGATTACAAAAATAGGGTAAGATATAACATTTTTTTCCGGTCCCCTTTCTAGGCATTAATGTTCATTGACATTTGAATTCATATTTTTAGATAAATCCTTATAAATTTGATCTTGGAACCATCCTATAAAATATTTACTATCTGTATTTGGTCACTATCCATCATCAATTTATGGATTCAAATCTCTAATAATTTATTTTTGGGACTCAATGTATGGATTAAAATCTTCACTATTATATAAAATGTAAAGGTTCAATTGTTCCCTCTCTATTAATGTTTTTGTAATGAAATATCTTCTATAAATCTATTATTATATAAGGAATATACTATAACAAGACCTTGGGAGATCTAATTTTTCAACATCTGATAGGCAATCAGAACTAAATTCAATATATTCTTTAAAAATATATTGTTGAAAAACACTGCCTTCAGGTCAACATTGATTCTTGACATACCCTTTTAAAATATTCCTATACTATTAAATGTTGTAAATCCATATTTAATAGATATTAAAACATATTTTACCCACTCTAATTATGTGAACCATCAATTGGACAATTATATCAATGAATGATAGTGGGAAGAACATCTACATTTCCCATAATATGAATAAAACCACTTTATTCATGATTGGAAACTTCACCATATCTATAAATTTATGACACATGGTTATGAAAAATATGTAGATTCTTGTTAATTTATTCTATATATTTTCAGGAAGAATACAACATAAATCAACATGCATCAAATATTACATCAAAACATGACAATCATTTATTTTTAGTCATTGTAACTTCAAAATTTCCATTCAAATAACATTATGGATATTTGATGAATACCAATGTGTAACTTTTACTCTATTAAGGAAAAAAAATTCTAATATTTTATATATGGATAGACCATAAGATGATAGAGAAAGAAAAATATTCCTTTTACACATTATCAGTGCCAACTATTCCCATATCCCCATTTCAATCAAGTCTATCCTTGCCTTGATTCCATGTTACATTATTCTAGGAAAATTTTGTAATGTGTCAATAATAATATCAAATACATTTTTTTCTACAGGAATTACATTAAGAAAATATATGATATACTAAAAATAACAATATAATAATTCAATGAAAATTGATCTCTTCTTGGATCATAATTTTGTAAGGTTTTTAGAAAATAGTTTACTTAAAATAGTGTCAACAAATTTTACTTTATTGTATAGTTGATTAATCATTACTAGAGTCATTGTTTTAACTTGTTTGACTTTCCCCTCAAATGTTGTGGTCTAAGATAAATATTTATGTCACTGAGGTAAGAATTTCTGATGTCCTAAAAACATACTATTTTAATAATGTTTCAAAAAACCGGATTATGTTTTTTTTCACAAATGGGATAACCAAACATTCCTTTAATGCTATATCTTGATAAATTTCAATAATTGGGAAAGAGTTTTATCATCCTATAAAATATTAACAAAAATGTGAAATATTAACGTCTATGAGAATAATACATTGTAACACATGTATTCCAAATCAATTTTAGATCTTCAATTAATGGATCCAAATAGACATCATATCATTACCTGGCTACTTTATAAGTAGAGAAAACATATTGTATTTGTACTTATTTCATAACCATGGTGGTACATTATAATTTATAGACATACATGACATGTAATGTGATTACTATTCTTAAAAAATGATTTATTTGATCTGTAGATAATGAAAGAAAAATATTCTCAACTCATTTCAAAATTCATGATACTCAAAATCATTTTTCTTCAATTATGGAGAATCTAAAGGATGACGTAAGTTATGATATTTAATACTTATATCTGAATTACATGTTAATTTTAATTCATTTTCCCGTCATCTATATACTCTTCATAATAATGTATTGATAAGAAAGCACCATACAAATTTTTTAGGGCGTGATTTGATTTTATTATATCGATCTCTGCCACACTTATTGTATTTTATGAGTGATTTGTGGACATTTCAAAACAAATTTCAATCATTTGAACAAGCGTATATTTTTTTAGGATCATTCCCATTGAATATATATTTATTTTAGGGCCATATATTCAGCATGGTAGATAATTTTCTTCTGTTAGCATATCATTCAGGAGAATAAGTAGTTCTGTATAGCTAGTGTCACTCCATCCTCTACCATATTTCAAATTATACGACTTCAATACAACTAAAAATGTTGTCTATTTAGTTTAAATGATATAAAATTTTATATTGTAATAGATATTTAACTTATAAAACAAATTTGGACAATCACAAATGTCATCTTCAATATACATTATCATTTTCCATGTGATATTCATCATCATTTACATTGGTATTTATATCAAATGATCCATAAAACGAATTATCATCCTAATCAGTGTGCAAGTTTATTTTTACCTGTGTTTAGTCAAATATTTATAGATCTAATATATTCCATAAAAAATAAAATGTTATTTCAACTCTTCCATAAAACTTTTTCTTGAATAACAACATTGTAAACATAGAGAAAAATGTTTTGACTAGGGTTGTGTGCATGTTATCAAGAAAACATGATGAAATCTTTAACTCTATAATCATAATTTTCTATCAAACAATTAGTGTGCACCAATTTTTTATTCATATAAATCGTACTAGGTTCATAAAATTTTCATTTTTTTACAATAAATAAATAAATTATCATAACATAATAATTATCAACTGTGAAATTTATCAAAAATTCTAATAAGGGAAACCAAAAATTTACTATTTGCAGGAATTTCAATATGCTTTGAAGAAAACAGGTAATTGAATTTATAAAAATTATTACACAACTATCATAGGTATTATCCTCTAAATTCACTCAACTATAAAAGTTATAGACAACTGTCATGATCATCAACTCGTCTCCAAAAAATTTATCATTTCATTTTGTATTTGACACACATCTTCCATCTCTTGTAGACATACACCTATGTTTCTTGAAATACACTATGAGGTAGTTATCTATGGGAATATTACTCCTTAGAGTAGTACATAGAACATAAAAGAGTTGTTAGATGAGTCTCATGAAAAAAAAATTCAATAACTATTTGCGATATGGAACTCATAAGGATGGAAATTTTGTATAAATGAGATCAGTGAAAAGACTAAAGAAACAAATTACAATAATAGCTATTGTTTGAAACACATAAAGCCTTTATAAAATCACATAAACAAATGAGAATATAATATATACAATTAAAGAGTTATAAGAATCCCAAATATTATAAATAATAACAATAAATAATCATTCAATCAACTGGAATATATAAAAATGTACTGATAAAAAATTTAATAAATAAATTGTTATTTCTTATAAATGGATGGTAATAATAGATTCCTAGGGTTAGAAATAATACATGTAAACCTAATATGATGAATTCCTAAAAATAATTTCTAATATATATAATGTGATAAGATTTATTCTATTTTTTGGAATAAGTGATGTAACAACCCAAGGAATTATCACATTTAATAATAATGGTATATCAATATTTGAAAAGAAATCAATACTCTTGGGATGTCATATCACCACACCAACCAATACAAAGGATTATTGGGTGGTAATAACATTAGATATACCCATCTTAAGGATTCTATAGAGGGCATAAAATACACATTTTTCATCCTTGAGATTCTAGGGTTGTCCATAAAAAAGATGGAATAATTAAATTATACACATCAACAAGATATATCACAAATAATAGAGAGAAGCACCCCAACCCTTACAGTATCTACCACATGCACACTAGCCTCTAACGAGATAGAAAAACTCCCATCAGGTCCCATTTTTTATGTGGACTACTGTTACATCACTTATAAATACAAGTGGAATAACAAAATTAATATATCTATAAAACATCACTCCCCATATAAAGTATTTACTACACAAATTTGAAAATATATAGCTATTTTAATATGAAATTAAGTAGTCATAAAGGATTCCCAACAACCATTATTGGAATTGATTCATACAAAATTATAGAGATGTTGTAAAATGGTATGGGTCTACCACCATATGGTAATTTACACTATTTATCCAATGAAAATAAATCACGATTCATCCAAAATATCACATAAATAAAAGAGCATCCCATAAATACCTTGCATTAATTCACAGTTGTAATCGATATTGAAGGAGATGCTCATATTGCATGGCTTAAAAGATAGAAAGGATCATAGTATAGGTGTTTCACACTCTAAAAATTTCAAGAATAAAAATTGATGATATCCACATCCAAATATCCAAAGAGGATAACTCACCACAAACAAAGTTGAAAAATAGCCTCCACCCTAGCCAGAACCATTGATTTTTTACACCCAGAGTTCCTAAAGAGAATGTAGTGAAATGATTATTTTTGGGCCCAATATTTTTTCAACCCATTAATTGTACAATCCTCGGAATTTTTTGAACCTTTAATAGAAGCCTCGATTTGAGATTTTATTGTAACACCCCGAGATTTTATGAGAAATAATTTTCTTTTCTTTGTTGTATTATGTTGTACGCTACACCCAGAATTTATTTTTTTATACAAAACACCATATTATCTTGTAGTATATGCAAACACTATTCTTGGCTTGTGTTGCACGCAAGAGCGACCTTCCTCAATAGCATTTGTTGTACGCAATACCGAGTTTCACTAAATAATGATATATTATTATAATAACATGAACTAGACATTATGAATATTATTAACCTAATTTTGAATTTTATAACATTATAATTCATCTTACACATTTTCTATAATTAGATATGAAAACAAAATAAATTTTTCTATAAAAGAAGTATTTTTCAAAAAATGCAGTTTTGCCGCCTTTCGATGGTGCACCCATTTTAAATATAATTTTTGGAAAGTTTATAAGTTCAATTTGACAAAACAAACTTCTTCTTTTGAATCAGGATATAAAAATTTACATTGGATAAATTTTTGATATATTTATGATAACTTTAATATATTGAGGAATAGTAAAAATACGCAAAATTTGAGTTTAAAAAAAACATTTTTCATCAAGATAATTTATTTTATTAAATTATAATATTGAATGGGTTTAATGTATAAATAGAATATATTTTTACCATTTAATATAATTCATGTCATTTTCATTAATTTTACCTTGAATTCAAAGGTAAAAACATTTCAATCTTTGATAATGTTTTAACTTTAAAAAACCCATTTTCATAATAAGGGGATTAATTTTAAATTAATTACTAAAACTTATGTGTTTTGAATTTTGTAAAAATGAATTCCATATTTTTATTCAGTGGGTCAAAATTATGTAAATTGGTTACTTTTATTTTTTTGGCATTTGGAATAGTAACTACGGTAATTTTTATTTACTGCAGTTAACAGTAAATCAGGTAATTAAGGGTAAAAATAAGATTATATAATTACCCTAAAACCTGCCAAAATTCTATTGGATGAATAAAAATAGACCCATATCACTTAATTATTGTAATATATTCATTTCATGGACTTTTCACCATGAAAAGGATAAAATTATTATTAAAACCGAAGAAAGTTACAACTTGTCACTCTCTTATATCTTATAAGTGTAATAATTTTAATTTAGTGATAAACCTCATAAAACATAGAATTTAAATAGTATCCAGAAAGATAATAAAATTATATACATCATTATAATTTATTTATAATTTTTAGGGATTAAATAATTATCATTAATGATGACACAATAATGATATAGAAATTATTTTATTGTTTGAAATATCAGATAAATGGTTTTAAAAATATTAAAATAAATATTATATGAACTAATTAATATTCTCCACAAATTTTATAGATGAATATGACATGTTAGTAATATATTCAAAAAACTTTTTCGAATCTATCCTCTATGTGGATTTTATTTAAATTCAAATAAATGAATAGTATCAAAATTGACACTATTGTTATTTTATAAAAATAATATATTATAAAATGGTTCAAAAATCAAAAAAAAATTTAAAATTATAAATTGAATTTTATATGGTATAAAATGTCATAAATTATCCAATTTTGGACAATTCACAACACATAAGTAATTATTTATAACAATTTAAAATTTAGAATATTATTTCCACAAATATAATTAAATAGATTAAATACGAATAAATAAAGTTGATAAGGTTTAAAATAAATTAAAAACATGTCTAAATTTTATTGGTTGATGGGATTACAACCATATCTCATCTAATATTATAATTGAGTCATTTTTGGAGGTTTTTAATCGGTTTTTGAATTTATTATAAATTAGTATTTCTTATGTTTCCAATGGTGCCCCTCTCCTCCCTTATAAAGGGGCACCTCCTCCCTCTCCTCATGACACCATTTTTAGCCTTCAATCTCGGCCAAACCCTGAAAATTTATCTTCTACACTTCCTTAGAAACATAATAGAGGTCCTTGTATTCTTCAAATACCATCTTTAGTTCCCTAAGTGGAGGTTTAGAAGAGGCGCATCGAAAAGGAGGTAATATCCTTTACCGATTCTTTCAAATTTATTTCTTCTTCTACTTCCTCTTATTTATTTGTTTCATTATAAAGTAATAACATCATTATCACTCATATACTTATATGCTATTATAAATATGAAACAACCCTATTTCACCTTATATTCATCCTATGAAAAACAAAATCAACGTGCATCCGTACGTACGGAATACCATCTCCACACCATGGTGTAATCTTTTTTTTCAACACCACCTTACTTGGATGGGTATAATGGTGGAAATAATAACTATATGTGATTATTATAACATAATACTAATTTTGAGATATTATATCATCCACTCCAATTCCATTCAATAATTATGGGAATGATATCATCGCTCGTGCGTACATACGGATTACCGTCTCCATGACGCGATGAGATTCATTCTCCATGTTAACCATTCATGAATGATTATAAAGTATATATAATGAATAATAATGAAATATATGACATAATAATGCTACTGGATTTATGTATATATATATATATATGTATTTCATCTACTTACTTCCATTCAATTCAATAAGGAAATGAAAACAACGTTCATGCATACGTACAGCCTACCCTCTCCATGAACGGTGTATTTCATTCCATTTATTGATCTATCATATGTATTTATATGATGAATATATATTATATATAAATCATGTTTTACATTCTGTAATTAATTAAATCAGGATATAAGTAATAATATCAAGAACAACAAGTCGAAACATGTATGATAAATGAAACGATTTTACCCAAAATGCTGCTTTAACATGGAATTAACAAAAGAATGGGTAATATAAAGTCCTAAGTGAATCATATATGATATCATATATATTATTATTGTTCTGTTACCAGTTAATAATATTTTTAAACCCACTATATAGGATTTTTGGACACGTATGGAAGAAATTGGACCTAAGGTAAGGGATAATTTTGAAATCTCATTTTTATTCGAGATTGCTTATACGTAAGTATTTATTGGGGTTATATTTTTCATCCATGTCCAAAAAATGTTTTTTTATAAATTTTTTAATATTTTTCTATGTATTTTTAAAGTCATGTTTACCCCTCTTTGACTTTTAATTTGTGTTATGGAAGGAATCATTCTTTTGCTTACCATACGTGGTACTTTTTGACTTTTCCGTTAAAAGTACGAGGAGAATTTTTTTTTAACTTATACGACATGAATGGATTTTTATGGTTTGATAATGCCTTATTTTCATGAATCTGAATCCACAAGATTTCATGACTATTTTCAACAAAATAATTTTCTTTTAAAATTTCATGGCATTTTGTGAAAGGAAAATGATTTTGAAGAAGAAAGGATATTTTCCTCAAGAATTCATTTCAAGTGTTTTATCAAAACCATTTTCCATCTAAGATGAAATTATTTAATATGTTTATATTTCAAGTATAATGTCTCTATTATTTACATGGTTTCATTTTTCTTATGATGAAATGATATCCATTTATTTTATATGGATTATGTTATGATGGGATGGTGTTTATGAAACCCATATTATTCTTTGTGTTATGATGAATGATTTATGTTTATTTTGTGGAACACGAAACAATGATTTCATTATGAGATGGGTGGGACCTATATATCCCACCAATGCATTGGGTAAATATTTATATCTCATGAGATAGACATGGATGGAATGGAAAGTGAATCCAGTTCAGTAATACTGGGCTGGAATGACAAGTAAACCCGGTTCAGTAATGGGCTTCGTCCACTATGACGGTCTTGGCAGAAATGCCTTGGCTACTATGGAAATCATAGCATGTGATTAATGGTTTCCATAATTAAATGTTTTATTCCCATGCTGTTTTATCATGTTTAATGTTCCTTTATGATTTATGCATTATGCACTTCCAAGATTTATTTCATTACTCATGATTTTGATGTTTTATGTTCAGGTTCTTACGTTCAAATGTTTATGGATTGTTTTATGTTCTCCATGTTTACCCTTACTGAGAATTTGAGCTCCCCCTTTTGAATGTTTTCTTTTCCCCAGGATATAAATAAAGGTTTTAGGTAATAAAACCAAATAAGAAGATCTTTATGGGAGATGTTGAATATCTTTCACCATGATTAGAAGATTATATTCTAAGTTTCCAAAGACACTAAACTAATACGGTCTTTGGGTGTCTCTTTTCATGTATTAAGTATTCCGCAAAAGTAATGTAATGTTTATGTATGTCAATATTTGTGTCTCTACAGTATTTAAGTTAATTTTAAGTATCTTTAACAACAATAATATTGTCACTGAACAGTGATCACATGACTAGTATAATTAAAGGGTTCTAACAAATCCTTTTGGCGCATATAAAGGAATTGATAGCCTCGACTAGTAGGATTGTACCCTATGAAGCCCATTTATCATAGATTTGGAGGGAGATATAATTTTTGGCAATTTCAGTAGACTAGTCCCAAGATAATATCCAATAACTTAAGCATAAGAAAAATTGTTTACAGGAGAAGTGCAAGCTCATCGGGACCGTGGCCCAAACTATGTTCACCAAATGGCCCCATGAAAGCCCCACCATCACGCACCTTACTCTTAGAGAATATGCCAGTGTATTAAAGAGATATGTATCAATAACCTATAAGTATGAATATGTAAATTATTTTTCAAAGAATAAATAATATATTTTTCATCCAATTATAGTTACTTTGTAAATGATCTTTAAATCACAAATAATATTTTTGGTTAATATTAAAATTCAATTAAATAAATCTATTTTGATGAATTAATAGATTTTTCAAATGAAAAATATTTTAATAAAATATTATTTTTAAATTAATTTTATTAAATATAAATGGTCATATAATTTTTCTGAATTCAAATGTAATTTTTATTCGGATTTGAAAACACTTATTTTTAAAAACCCGTCAATTTTCAATAAATGTCATGTTTTATTTTAAAAGTTAAAATTCACATATATTAAACATTGTTTAGATAAAATTAATATTTTTTTCTAAATTAGGATTTCCAAATTATCTAATGATGAATTTTTCATAATTTTCTAACACGGTTGTATTTTTGGGTAAAAATTAAATACCGTATAAATGTACGGTGTGTTTTATGAAATCATAATTCCCCAATAGTGAAGTAATAAATTCTATAAAAGGTATAATTTGACAAATATATGTTTCCCATTTAAAATAATTTAAATTCATGTTTATTTGATTTATTTTATAATGACTTAATGATTCCTCCAATACTTATATTATATTTTAAGATTTTAAAATCATTTGTTTGAAATTGTGACTCACCTCCACATAATAAAGGTAAATATTTTCTTATATTTGGACCTTGGTGTTATAAAATAATTTATATCACTCCCATTTGTTATAAACTATGGGAAAACCCATGAAATGGTTTTTGGTTTTGAATATTTTATAATGTAGTGTCCAAAACTAAAAAAATAAATAAATCCCCCTCTTTTTCTATATAAACCCATACAAGCTACAATTTATCTTCACTAATACTCCTTTAATAATATCCAAACACTACACTGTACTACCTAGAGTCCTATAATGGAACCCCTAGGATCTCAATAATCCCCTTTAATGTTTTTGGGCTCATACTCTTATGGTAAGGGATCCTCTCTTTCTCACTTTTATTCAAGAATCTCTTCGATGTTATACCCTTTTATTTTTAAATAATAATTATAGGTTATGTTTTTTCAACTTCCCCACACATACCTTATTATATAAAAATGATTAGATACCCCCTTCTCTCCCATTAATCTTTCCCATGTACACCTATCAACATGTCGAAATTTCATAAGGGTTCTTTCCTTTCTCATCATTATCCAAATTTCTTTACCTTATTATTCCATTATATTTTTAATTAATAATAATGGGGTGTGTCTTCACACCTTCCCCATACTGCCTGTATTATTTAAAAATGATGATATACCCATTTCTCTTTCATTAATTCCTCCCATCTATACCTGTTACCATGCTAAAATTTCATAATCATCCTTTCCTCTCCCTTTTTCTTCAAGATTATGTATTTTCAAATGCCTTATTTTTATAATTATAAATGTGTAGACATGTACTTCCATGTCCCAATTACTATAAAATTCATGTAAATATTAATATAGACTCATTTTCCTCTTATTAGAACATTTTATGAACTTTTATGTGACATCGTTATGCTGCCGAATTTTAACCATGATTTTCCATTCCAAACCAAATGTGTAGTTAATACCATACCCATTTCCCATCAAGGGTGTTCATTTTTATGCACATATACATTTTTATTGGAGAATTTAATTTATTTATTCCAAACTCTTTGATCATGGAATAAATTATGATGATGAATGAATCCATGTTTTATGATCTATGTGGCACACTTAATCATGAGAATGAAATGAAAGTGATGGTTGTGCCTAGAATTATATAACGCTCCAATGCATTGGGTAATTTCTAGTATCATGATATGTCATGTTGGGATAGAGGTAACTCATTCCATTATAGTAATTTTTCCACCAAAAATTCTTGGTGGTTTATCCTTGACTTATTTTTATGATGTAGTGTTTTAAGTTGTTTCCATATTTCCCAAGTTATGATTGTCATTCTATATCACACCTTATTATTCATTTTATTGTATTCCTCATTGATATGACTTGTCTTACATGTATTATTATCTTCATGTTACACCAAATTTATTATCTTACTGATATTTATGGATCATCCCCTTCTTTTGTATTTTCTATAGGTTATCCAATGTAGTTTTAAGCTCAAAAATGTTAAAGAAGTTTTCAATAAAGTTGTTGTACTTCATGTTAAAAGTTGTAATTCTATGTACAAAATTCCCAAACACACTATACTTCTCGGTCATTTGGGTTGTATTAAGTGTATTTTTATTTAATTAATTTATGTATTACTATGTAACAAAAAAATATTTGTTATATGGATCCTTTATTTTATCTCAACCTTTATTTTTACCTTAAAAGAATCGTATAACTAATTCATGGGGGTTTTAGGTGAAGTTGTGTTTGGTTTAGGACATGGAGTTACAATTTTTGAAAGAAATGGGGAGGAACATAGTTAGCACATGGTTATTATTAATCATACACCTTGATCATGTGGTCGTGTAATAAAGAGGAATAGTTATCCGAATGGTGTAATTGGAGTCATGAAGCCATGAGAAACTGGAAATAATTTATAAAGGAAACTCACATGGGTTGTGCACAATCTATCTTATTGTGAGAGGTAAAGGTTTGTGGATAGTTTCCAGTGCATGATTGGTGTATGTTTTGGAAAATTATTCAGCAAAACTGTGTTCCCCTTTAAATGTGGGAATATGCCATTTTTAAATTCTAGCCTTTAACCTTATGTATCTTATCATACTCTCTAATTAACACAACAGCCCTTGGGAGATCTGTTTTCTACCCTCCTTAATTTTTTGTTGTATCACCTCCAAATGGACTCCCATTCAAGTGTCATTTCTCACATTGGAATACTCTTGGTAATATTATTAATCCTTTTTCTCCCTCTCATAGTTTCTTTCACCATCTTCGATGTTATCTTCATATAGCCTAATATACCCTATTTTTTGGGTGTTTATCTAGTTTCATTTTTTCTCCTTCAAACAAAGATCTTAGGATGATACTGGATGAGGATTATATTAATGATCTAAGGTAGTTAGTCTATTACTTATTCCGGAATGTATAGGTTTTTATAAATTGAATTGTTGTGTCACACACTATACCTTTCATTCATTTATCCTAAAATTAATATAACATTAAATTGACACAATTGGAGGTTTAAGACCTCAATGTGAACCTCCCCCTTAGGGTGCATCGAATTAATTGTTTTTGATTTATTATAAATGTAGTAACCCAATGGAAGTTATAAAGTTATTAATAGCTTGGTTTCTTTACTTCCCATATGACCAAAACACCACTAAGTTGTGTTTATATTACCATGCTGGTGAAAAAAATAATTGATGAAATGAATTGCATAGGGCTTGGATTCTTTCATTGACCCCTCCTGGTCGCTTATAGATAAAGGACCATTAAAATGAAATTAAATGAATTGATAAATTAAATAGACATTAACCTATCCCCTTTAATCAATTATATAATATTATTTTTTATGGTTATGAAGGTAGATATCTATATTGGTGTGTCCTGCTTGAGTATTTCTTGGATTCCTGACATGGAAATATTTGAACGAACTCATAGGATTCCAGATGATTCATTAATGTCACCACTAAGTGGTACACCATACATGCACCCAATAAGTGTCTTGGATATGTGAATGCTTCGTTATGAAACTGAAAAGTCACTTGCATAATTTTGGAATTTATATTCCCTAAATTATCTCTTTGGATACAACTTGATATCCTCATACATGGACCATGTTGGATTATCTTTTTGGGATCCAATCATGTATATACTGAGTTTTCCATGGACATGATCCTAGGACTTGATGAGGAATCCTTAGATATTGGACCTCAGTTCCTATCCCATTATAATTATATATTCATATATATTGGTATGATCCAAAGATAGTGGTTTTTATTTAGTTTACTTTTAGTATAAAATATTTCTTCATTTATATATTTCTCTTTGTTACAGCTTATATTATAGAACTATATTGTATTATACTTTTATTTTACATTTTTATATCTTTTATATACTGCACATTGTTTCATATTTTACACTTAGACTATAATTATATTGGACACCATTGGTGGTGTCCTACTGAGTTTTACTCACACCCTATTAAGACCACCTTTTGGTACCCAAGAATATTACTTGGATTTAGGTAGAGATAAAGGAAATCACCTGGATATGGATTCCTTATTTCTATTAGGATGAGAGTTTGGAATAAGATGACCAATCCAATGCTCAAGATGTCATAGATACATATGTTTGGTATTTTTTGATTTTTTATAGGTTGAATTATATGTATGTATGCCTCCATATATGTCAGTCTCCATGTATTCTTGTTCATTTTTTATAGAAATGAAATCATTTGTATATTAAACTGCTTATGGAATTTGACTTTTTATTATTATATGGATGTGTATTTCTATTGACCTATCTTATTCTGATATTTCATTATGTTATTTCTTCCACTTTATTTATTTTACCACAATTGTGATCAACTTTGATAATGAGGTCATAGTATTCTTTCCATACCACCATATACCCTTGTTGTTATTCAGCAGCCTCTAGCATATGGGAAGTCGTTATTGAGGTCATGTGGACCTCATGTTTGATTACTTGTGATTGAAATAGTCCTAAGACATCAAAAAGTGGTATTATAGGTTATTTTCCTTTGTCTTACTATTTTTGGGACGGTAGTCAGGAGACTAAAAAGTGTTGATAATTGGAAAGGATCTTTTTCCTAGGATTTTCTAACCCAAGTGTGGGGTAAAATCCCAATTATCGGGATTGGGAATTATTGTTATAGATTTTATATGTTATAGTTTCATAACATTCATCATTGGGTGATGTACATGGCTTATGATGTTTGTTACAATTATTGTTTTTTACCCTTGGGGTAATACGGAAAGGGAAAATGTTTCATCCATCAAGGTAAGAACTTACAGATTTATATGTCATGCATGTGTAATTCCAAGTTTATTTTATTTCCTACATTTCCAAATATATATTATATGTTCCATTATTTCTATTTTTTGTAATTACATTATTTTTTTTAATGAAAAAGGAGAAAAATTTGGTTTCATATAGTGTATGCATCAAACTAAATGGGGTTTTCCCATATATCTTGATGCTATATCCTTATATATATAATTTTAACATGATTGAGCTATGGAATCTTAGATTATTATACTATAACTTTATTTAGTTTTGATTAAATGGATGCTAATTGAAATTTATATTTTTGTGCCTATATAAACTGGTAATTGTGAACCATATAATTGAACCATCCTATATGGACTTGTACATCCTAATACTGAATGTTAAATTTAGGTTACATTTACATGAAATGACAATTGAAACTTATAAATATTAGGTCTTTATAAATTGGGAATATCTATATAGTTAACTGAACCATTATATATAAAATTACTAAATACTAAATTTTAATGGAAAATATTGTCATTAAATGGGGATGTAAATTAAAACATAAAGATAATTTTTCTCTATAACATGGAGTTGACACTCCATATAATAGAACATTTATAGTAAAATATTAATTTTACCCATGAACTGGTCTTATTAGTGAGTATATGGGTTAGTTATTTTTTAGGATATTGAGTTTTTATACCTTTCATGTTCCCTATCAGTATAATTTCCCCCATCTATGTTATTGAGGAGTGTGTTTGGAATTGTAGATATATGACTCCATGATAGCCTTGGGTCAATCACCAAGAAGGTGTAAATGGATATTATCTTAAGGTGGTGAGAACTAAAACACCTATAGTCCCGCTTGATACACCTCTTATAATACCACTTATTATTTCTGGACTATGAATTGACACTAATCTTTGAGAGGGTTTTCTATAAATAGTGTTGTCTTTCTACGTCAGATTTGAAAAGAGAATTCCATCCACATCAACTTCTTACCTTTTCAAGGTAACATGGTCCTAAAGATTTAAAATCTTGGATTGAGTCTATACTCACAATCTTTGATCATCTAGAGATTTCTTTAGAAAGGAGGGTCAAGCTCACAGATTATATACTTCATGGGTCTACCATGTGATGGTGGGATTTTCTTACTTGGGTAAATATTCATCGGTATATGATCAATTTGGATTTCCAAACTATTTTATATGATTAATGTTTTCTAGAGACACTAAGATATAATCTAACTAGTGAATTCAATCATTTAGAGTAGGGTGATATTTCCATTACGGATTACTCAACTCGTTTCACTAAGATTTAGTGTTTTGTACACACTCTAGTTGGTGACGATATGTCTAGGGTGATATATTTCAAGGATATGATTAGGTATGAAATAAAATCTGAAATAAATGTCTTTTTATTTACTACCATGTCTTAGATAGTGGAAAAAGACCATATCTTTGAGTGAACTCTAAGGGAATCTGAAGGTACAAGGCATGGAGGTTCCACTTCTAGGCTAGGTAGTTCATCATACAGTGGTCAAAATCATCTCTTAAATTATTATTATGAGTGTTGTGGAAGTCAAAGTTTGTGTACTAGTATTTATTTGATATTCCATTAGTGTGGAAGATACGGATGAACAAAACCCAAGTGTGGTGGAGACCGAATTGAGTGTGGATCCTGTGGAAGGATGGTCCATCTCTAGTGATTTTTGGAACTTTCCACAAGTTCTTAGTGGGATAGTATATGCACCAGCATTGAATTTTAGAGAGATATCAGTAGCTCAGTGCTATGAAGTAATATAAATTACTATTGGATGAACAGAGTGTGGTAGAGGTCATGTTCAGGTAATATAGAGTTATGATGTGCAGAGTTAGTAAAGTGGACATTCTTAGGGAGGTTAGCTTTTGACTCAAGACCATGGATCAGACCAATTATATGTTGTGTAGATTTTCCTTGAGGAATAGTGTGTCGATACATCTATAGTATGAGGTAATATTTTAGTAACCTTGAGTTCATTATCTACTTTATTTGATATTGTCACTTCACACCAATTCTTATCTATGGATTTAAAGGAGATCCTTATACTCTATATTCTGTAATTATTTTGGGTAGTGACTCTTAGTACTCCATTGGGAGTAGGGTTAAAAAGTGTTTTTCAATGCAACAAGTCTCCCCTTGATATTAAAGGTTACCATTACTTATGGAACCCTTTTATCATTGATATTATAGGTTTTTATATAATTCTTAGGATGGACTAGTTAGTTCCTTATTATGATAAAATTGATTTTTATCACTATAGAATGTCTTTTATATCCCCTAAGGGTGATAACGACATTCATTAAGAAGAATAGTATTTCTATGAAAGTAAATATTGGAATGAGAATCATGGGTTGGGTGGAGTTTCAGCCCAAATTTCTAATTTTTTCTTAATGATATAATTGTACAATGGAATTTTCTCCCACCAATGGTGGACTGATTTAGATATGTTTCCCCTAACAATTTTTCAAGGATACCTCATGGGGGAGAGGTAGAGTTTAACATTTAGGTTATTCTTGGATCAAAACTAGTTTATATCCTTCAATATAAGATGGATACAATTGAGATTCAGGAAATAAATATGAAGTTATAGTACCTAGAATCCAATGGGTTTATTGGAACTAACACTTCTCCTTGTGGAACACCAATGGTTTTTTCCAAGAAGGTGGATCAGACCCTCATGATGTGTGTGGATTATCACTAGTTGAATTAACATAAATTTAAGAATTGGTACCCACTTCCTGGTATGGATGACTCTTTAACCAGAACTAAGGATATAGAGTATTGTCAAAGATTGGTTTGATATCTAGCTATCATCAGGTGCAAGTTAGGCCCTTGGATATACCACCTATAAAATTTTCAGAGAAGGTATGTCTTATATGTGTATTTGGTTATGTTGTTCAATGTAACAAACACACATACCATTTTCATGGACTTGATGAATTGGGTTTTCTAACCATACCTAGATTCCTTCATGACCATTTTCATGGATGATATCATAGTGTGTTCTCAAACTAGACAGGATCATTCCAAACACCTTGTCTTCATATCGAATACACTAAGAGAGCATAGTTTATATACCAATATCACAAAATTAAACTTTTATCTTGATAAATTTACCTTTATAGGTCATATTATCTCAAAATAAAGAGCACCTATGGGTCTATAGAACGTGAGATCCATTTTTTCCCAGGATAATCCCAAGAACAACTTTGATATATAGAGTTTCTTGTGGTTTTCTGGTTACTATTTATGTTTTATTTATAAATTTTAATACCTTAAAAAACCAATTATGGCCTCGAACAAGAAATGTGTCATGTTCACATAGTTATAATCACATGAGAAGGCATTTTAGGAGTTGAAAGTAAGACTGACCTTAGTGTCAATCCTAATTTTACCAGATCCTAAAAGAGTCTACAAGGTTTATTTTGTTGCATTAGGTATCATGTTGGGATATTTTTTTTATACAAGGGGGGTGAATTATGGTGTAAGGGTCTCATTATTTAACACCACAGAAGAGTAATTACCCAATGAATGTCATTGAGTTAGCATGCATTCTTCATGTTTTACACTACTATAGACATTATTTACTAGAAGAGAGGTTTTTTGTATAAACTGACCATAAAATCCTCAAATAAATATTCCTTTAGCATGAATTGAACCTTAAGTAATGTATATGGGTCTAATATCTTTATTATTTTGACTTTGAGCTTTCTTATACACATAGGAAAGACAAATAAGTAGTTTCCACTCTATACTAGAAGACTCAAATGAAAGTTTTTCAAGAGGTTGGTAGGGAGTGGTGGTTGATGGGGCTTCTTTCTGAAATGAATATAGAAGTTAAGGGGTGTTATGAATAGTATTTTTTTATGGATTTGGTGGAGATTTAATCACTTCTATATAGGATATGTATGCTCTAACTTTCAAATCCTAAAGGATTTTTCCTGAGGGGGAGTGATCCTGGTGAGGACACCCAATTTGGTTGGGTTGTTGATGAGGATGATATTCTGTATATCCATGAGAATATCTGGGTTCTTGAGGACATTTAGTATAAGTTTATGTGAGAATATCATGATTCTAAATGGGAATTACATCTTGTACTTACCAAGACGTATCGTGATATGCACCCCTAGTATTGGTGGTCTAGGATGAATAAGGATATCATAGGTTTCATTACTCGATGTTCCACCTTTCAGTAGGTGAAGGAAGAACACCAGTATGTCTATTATAGTTATTAACCATCCTAGAGTGGATAACACCACTATGGATTTCATTGTTGGGTTACTGATAAAACCCCGATACAATGACATAGTATGGATAGTTGTTAATAGGAGGATGAAGGTCACCCATTTCTTATATATTTGGGAGACCTTCTCAGTGGATGAACATGGTAGGATATATGATAGATAGATTTTATACCTTTATGGGGTTCCAAAAACCATCATATTAGTTAGGTACACTCTATTCACTTCTCAGTTCTTGTAGGATTTGTACAAGGTACTGGTTTCATAGGTACTTTTGAGAATAGCATATCACCCCGAGACCGATGGTCATTCCAAGAGTACTATATAGGTATTCTAGGATGATATCCCCATGGGAATTGTTAATTCACACCAGGTTACAGAATTTAGAAATTTAAAATGAAAATCAAACAAGCCGCTAAACTACATGGTAGTAAAGGATATGAAAGTTTGATGTCGAACCCACAGAGATAGGGTTGGAGAAAATATTAATTAAATAAAATAAACCTACGGTAATTTTGATTTGAAAAAAATAAATCTAAACTAATGAGCATTGGTATAGTGAATATGATGGCAGAAGAAAGTATAAAATGGTTGTCAGGCAGTAATGATTCAAGGTTCATGTGATGAAGATGTATGAAAAAATTAAATAACAATCATGCACTCATCAAAATTGGGTCCTAGTTAGTATAATGGTCATGAAAAACACTCTCAATCCCTAGTTATTCTTTTTTCATTGTTAGGTACATCAGATTAGATAGACTGGGTAACCTAAAATCTTATTTAAACATAAGGAATAAACAAACCCAATGTTCATGGTGGAAGTCTAAACACTAGATCACATATTAAAGAAATGAATTCAATCATTCTAGTCAATGGTCATGATCAAAGAAATAATGAAATTAAACACGATCCTCAACCCCGCTCACAATGGTCATGCAAGAAGAATCAAGAATGAGATAGAAATGGTGAACAAATATGGAATCTGATCATGAATTTCATTAAAATATTAAATATCTCATACATTCAATCCCATTTATCACAAACACCTCGGCACAAAGAAATCACATGTTCATGCTAACCATGAGTGGGTATTGAAAAATAATAAATAATAAATAATAAAGAGAGTGGAAAAGTAGAAGGTGAAACTTTATTCGATAGGCATCCGGAGGATTTCCTCCATCCAAAATTCTTAAAAAGGGTGGTTGATTGGCTAAATTTATAGTTGCATCCATCAAAACTTATGGTCTATGTGCCTTTAATTTTTTTTCACTGAATCGAAACATACAAAATGTATAATTTTGACCTGTGTTGCCTCCATGTCTGCAAGAATCTCATGCGAATCTCATACATAAATTTTAACTTTGACTCATTTCATGATGTGAATTATGGACACATGTCGTGAGCCTTTAAAATATTCAAATCCCATGAATCTTGGAATATTTATTTTCAAAAACATGTCCCAAAAAATTTCATGTCATGTAATATAGTTACATGATGCATAATTGTCTTTCACAGTGTATACTCAAGTCACAACTTTTATAACCCATAAAATTCCTTTTGAAAAAGTCATGATGTGTAATGTCATTAGATGATGTGTAATTGTGTTTTACCCAGTTTTCCAGGTTCAAACTTCCATAATAATCTGATGATTCACCACTTCACTTTGCTCATGGTATGAAGTGTCTTTTTCTCCAAAACTCTCCTTTTTTCATCCCTTTTTTCAAATATTCATTGTATCATACAAAAAATCATAAATAAAGTTATTATGCTCTATAATTGAAAATATTATTCATTAAAATAAAAAAATAATTACACTAAAATACACTAAAATTTATTCATGAAATATACTTATCAAATACCTTCATACTTGAATTCAGACTTGTCCTCAAGGATGGAATCTTAACATACTCTAAAGGATGTTAAACTTACCGTTATTCAAATTAAATTTCAATAAAATCAATTAATCAAATTAAAAAATAAATATTTGAGCAGAACATGTAGAAAATTTAACAACCCCTCATTTTGTAAAGAAACAAGATAACCAATTATTTTACTTTTATAATTTAAAAATATCCAAGACTTTTCAATCATCAAAATTTTTCATGGTTTCAATGAGATTAAAAAGGATTAATTCAAGGTGGGTTAGGAATGTGTCTAATAATAAAATTCCTCAATCATTTTAAAAGTGATTCTATGCAATCATAGCTTTGATAAGATGTTAATAAAGCTCTAGAAGAAAACATGCCTGAGTTTCTCAAGAAATATACTATATAAATAATGGAAAATATTTTCTTTGAGGATATCTCATTAATGATATGAATGGTTGGGAAAATTACTCATGGAAATACATATGAATAATTAAATCAGATAATGCAAACATAAAAAATTCAAAGCATGGGGAACCATTGAAAAATTCATCTACAATAATCAACATGCTTCCCTAAATTATGATTTTCCAATTATAATCCACGTGCTTATCTCTACTAATTATTTTGTACATTTTCTCATTCAATTTTAATGACAAATAAATGTAAAATTCATGGAATAGTAATTATCATTGGTAGTTTAGGGATCCTAGTTTAGTTGTGTAAAGTGTAAATAAAGTTAGGGTGGGAAATATTTAGTTTAAATATCTAAAATAATTAAATGTGGGGAATACAAGAGAAATTTACAAAATTTAAATGCTTACTCCCCTTTAAAATTGATGCTTCAAAATTGGCTGTGTAGGTTCTGCCTACACGTTTAAATATTCTGTATGTGCCGTTGATGAACCTAAAAAATAAATAGAAATAATTGAAAGTATAGTCCCTTAAAATAATTCTCAAAAATAATTGGTGAATTTAAATTTAAAACTAATATAAAAATAAATCCTAAGAAAGAAAGAAATGTAATATCCTATAATATAGTAAAATCATGTTTCGTCTCGGAAGCTACTTCTTTTAAACGGTATTTTAGCTCGAACAGACCTGGGATAACTAATTTGAGTGTGGTATAATTATAACCATATCATGTTCACCAAATTTTGGTTATGAAATATACCCATCTCAACTTCAGTTTTCCTCATAGGAACTCGCATGGGTCTCGGAGGAGGTGACTAGAGTCTAGATAGCATGTGTATAACCAAAAAGATCTCAACATCTATTCATACTTTGTAAAATTATTTTTTTCACTGTTGGTGGCATGTGCTGAGTTTATTCAATGATTTTATCATGTTCATATTCCATCTATTTAACTAATTATCTTATTGCTAAATATTTTTGTTCCTCAATGTAGTTAGAACAGGGTGCAACTGGTTCTTCTTATTCATCATCTTCCTTAAATTGTGATCCCAGTTTTGTGAGGATTTTATGTATCATATCAGTGGGCAAGGTTCCTCCTCTTCTTCTCTTTGCTCGGTCTCTTCTTCTTATAGTTGTTTTCTGAAATGTACTTCATACCATTCAATATCTGCAGTAAGGTCACCCTCTTCATCGTATTCCGAGCAGAAAAAGTTATTTAAATCATGGTTATGATAAATATAATCATTTTAAGTGGTTCTTACCTCTTCTTTGTTGTATGTCCTCTTTTTTGGTGATTCTCCTCATAGAATTATATCTCCCATATATGGAGTGTTGTGAATTAATGCTTGGGTACAATTATGGGTACTCATAGAGTTGACTATTCATCATTTTAACCTCAGTGAGTAGATGTTCCATATCATTTATTAGGAAGAAGAACCTCTATTTTGTAGTCATTCTTCTCTATAGTCCATCCTTCACAACCAGAAATACCCAGTCCAGTAAACTAAAATTTAAATACAAGTACTATACTAAAATTAGTAAATATATTAGATGGGAAAAGAGTTTGTCTAAATTTTTTATCTAATAAATTCTTAGATTCTATCTCAGACAACAGTAACAAATATTTATATCCCTATGGGCATCATTAATTCCCACTGAGTTACTGAATTTATAATTTTAAAACATGAATCAAAAAAACCACTAAACTACATGGTAGTATAGGATATTCAAGTATGAGGTTTTACCCACAGAGATAGGGTTGGGTAAATATTAAATATATAAAATAAACTTAACTAATTCTGATTTGATTAAAATAAATCTAAACTATTGAGAATTGGTTTGGTGAAAAAGGTGGGAGAATAAAGTATAAAATGGATTCTAGACAGTAATAATTCTTGGATCATGAGATGAAGAGGTATGAAATAATTAAATAACTATCATGTAATCATCGGAATTAGGTCCCAAAAAGTATAATGGTCATGTAAAACACTCTATATCCTAATTTCTTCTTTTCACATAGTCAGGTACTTTGGATTATAAAGAATGGGAAACCGGAAACCTTATTTAGACATAAGGAATGGAAAACCCCAATTGTCATGGAGGATGTATAAACCCTAGATCTCATATTAATGAAATGTATTCAATCAATCTAGGCAATGGTCATGCTCAAAGAAAGAAAGAAATTAAACTTGATCCTCAACCCCACTCACAATGGTCATGAAAGAAGAATCAAGAATGATATAGAATTGATGAAAAAATATGGAATCCCAACATGAATTGAGTTAAAATATAAAATACCTCATACATTAAATCCCATTTATCATGCACACCTCGACACAAATAAATCACCTGAGTATGCTAACCATGAGAAAGTATAAAAAAATAATAAATGAAAATCCTAAAAAGAGTGGAGAAGCAGCAGGTGCGCCTTCATCCAACAAGCATCTAGTAGTGGTCCTCTATTCATAAAGATTCTAGGGGGTGGAATATTTCTTCAATTTATATGTGTTTTTTTCAAAACTCATGGTCATTGTGTCTTTAATTTTTTTCACAGTGTTAACACTTACACAACATGTAAGTGGGTTACAAGTCATATAATTATTATCGATGTTGTCTCCATGTCTGTGATAATCTCACATGAATATCATACATAAATTTGAACTTTGACTGATTTCACGATGTGAAATAGGGACTCACGTCATATAGCCTTTAAATTATTCAAATCCCACGAATCTCGATGTATTTATTTTCAAAAAAATGATCTCAAAAATGTTACATCATGTAATGTAGTTACACAACGTGTAATTTTCTTTCATATCATGTACTAAAGTCATGACTTGTCCAGCCCTGAAAATTCCTTTTGAAAAAGTCATGATGTGTAATTGTGTTTTTTTCAATTTACCAGCTTCAAAATTCATCAAAAATCCAATGTATCTCTGATTCACTTCACTCATGGTGTGAAGTGTCTCTTTTCTCCAAAACACTTCTATTTTATTTCAATTTACAAATATTCATTGTATCCTACAAAAATCCAAAAAAAATCATTACACTCCACAATTGGAAATATTATTCAACTAAATACAAAAAACATTACACAAAAATACCCAAAAATGTATCCATGAAATATACTTATCATTGGACATGTTTAAAGGATGTGTCCTTGATTTTGAAGTTTATTTAGAAAAACACTTACTTATTACTGAATTCACATGTTATAATAGTTTCCAAGTGAAAATTAAGATGGCTCCTTTCAAGTTTCTCAATGACAGGTCTTATCATTCACCTCTATGTTGGTTAGATATAGGGGAGGAAACACTACTTGGACCATGTCTTGTTTAGGAGACATTAGAGTATGTACAAGTTATTATGAAATATATAGTTATAACTCATCCTAGGAAAAAATCATATATCGATCATCATTACTAACCTCTAGAGTTCAAGATGGGATATTATTTCCTCTTATATGTTTCCCATAGATTGAGTTATAAATGGTTTAAAAGAGAATGGAATCTATCACCTAGGTTTTTTGGACCTTTATAGATCTTGCAGAGAGTCGAGATGGTAGCCTATCAAATACCGCTTCCTCAGTGGTATCAGTCTATGCATGGTGTCTTATATGTTTCTTAGCTTCTCCATTATTACTATATCTTGTATCATGTATTTGATTTTTTATATATTGGGTGGGATGTTTTTGCTTCTTTTGAGTTGTATCTAGTTCATATCGTGGATCATAGAATTTATAATCTTCAATATATGTTTGTTCCTATAGTTAGGGTTCTATAGAATCATGATTGTATACAAGATAAGGACTGGGAGAGGTATGATGATTTACATTCTTAGTAGAAAGAGTTATTCTCGGATGTAGATCAACCACCCTCATAGGGAAAACCCAAGGTTGAGTTGTTTTAAGGAGGGGAGGTCATAAGATCCTAATTTTCCAGAGGTATAAATCCTTTAATTTTAAGTCTCAACCATTCTTTTTTACCTTAGTAGAAGTTTCTAAATAATTAATGGAGGTTTAGAGAGTTTTTTGGATTGGTTTGGGGCCTGCATTTATAGTTTTTGAAAGAAATGGGTAGGTTCATGATTAGCATAGGGTTAGTAATAACTATGAACCTTAATCATGTGGGCCTATAAGGGGGAGAAAGATTAGTAAAGCTATACAAAAAAATATGAATGGTCATTTAAAATTTGTAATAAATTTTTAAGGAAACTCACATTATTTTCACAAAATTTGTATAACCATGCACCTAAATCATACGAGGTGTAGGTGGTTAGACAATGTCCAGTGCAGGGTTGGTTCACAGTTTTGAAAACCATATGGTAAAACCATGATCCTTTTTAAAAATTTATAATTTGACTATGTTTATTGTTATAATTTAAAATCATTTCCCTCATCATCCTCTCTCATTCTCATAGTAGACTACAGGATCTCTATTTTCTCCCCTCTTAAAAGTTTTGTTGGATATCCTTTATCTAGACACTTATTTGATTGTCATGCAACATATTGGAAGCCTATTAGTATTTCAATTAATCATTTTTCTTACTTTATTAATTTCTTTTTTATTCTCTGGAATTATCTTTAAGAAACCTAATATACCCTATTTTCAAGGTGTTTATCTCGTTTCCCATTTTCTCTCATTCTATCCCATATCTAAGGAATATACTGGATGAGGAGTCTATTAGACAGACGACGTAGGAACTCTATTAAATTTCTCTAAAATTCTATCAATTTATAAAAAAAATTCATTATTCCACACATAATAACTTTGGTGTGTTTATATTAAATTAAATTTTCCTTTAAATTGATATGTGAACTTTGTTTTAAAAGTTTTGTGAGACCCATTGACAGTATTAGAGGTTGACGTCCATAACATGAACCTCCCCCCTTAGGGTTTGTTATATTAAATGTTCTTGACAACTTATAAATGAAATGACCCAATGGGAATTATGTGGATGTTAATGGATTGGACACATTACTTACCCTATGACCAAAACTCCACTAAGGTGTGTTTTACATTCCATGATGGTGAAATGTTTAATTGAAGTAATGAATTGTATATGGATTTGAATCTTTCCATGGCCCCTCCTGGTTTCTTATAAATAAAAGACCATTAAAATGAAATGAATTGAATTAATAAATGTCATGGATATTAACTAGGACCCTTTGATCACTAATATTATATGTGTTTTTATGGGTATGAACATGGATCTTTGTATAAGTTTGGCCTTCCTTGAGTAAGACTAGGATTCCTGATGTTGAATGCCTTGATAGAACGCATGGGATACTATATGATTTATTGATGCGATATTCAAGAAGCACTTCAGCCATGGGATCGATAAATGTCTTATATACATGAATTCCTTGATATGGCACTGATGATTCACTTTGATATTTAGAAAAATTGGATGTCTTTGATTATCTCCTTGGATCTGACTTGATTTCCTCTGACATGAACGAACTAAAATTTTCTACTTGGGCTCTAATAAAGTATATACTAAGGTGACCTTGTACATGAACCTCAGACATGATTATAATGACTCATCCTTTGTACTTGGGATCCTCTAACATTTTACGTTAATGTTTAGATATATCATCATGATCCAAAGATAGTGGTTTTCCTCAGTTTACTTTTAGTATACTATTATTCATCATATATAGGATTCTCATTAGTAAAACTTATATTATATGGATGGATTATATTATAATTTTATTTTATATCTTTACATCCATTATATACTACACACTATTATAGCTTATTCACAAATACAATATTTTCATTAGACATCGTTTGAGGTGGCCTATTGAGTTTTACTCACACCATATTCGGGTCATTGTTTGGTACCAATATAATTTATATAGATGTAGGTAAGGATAAAGGGAAGCACCCAACTATGGATTCTTGATTTATCATAGGATGGGGTTTTTTGGAGAAAATGACTAAGCTAATAGTTTATATTTTTTAGATATATATTTTCGGTCTTTTTAGATTCTTTTTGTATATATTGTATCATATGTATACCAGCCACCATGTATACCAGCTCATTTTTTATAGACATGACATAATTTTTAATCATAATGTAATAAAAGAACCCTACATTTGATAAATGATCATGTGGATTATCAAACCTATGAATAACAGTAAACGTATGGATTAGAAACCCTACATTTGGTGAATGATAAATGTAATTAATATCCACCCTACGTGGGAATATGCATTTACTTTTCATACCCTACATCCAAGAAGTTGAACGTATTGTTAACCAATATTAGGTTTGGGATTTTATTTTGATAAGGATGAACGTATAGATCATTATCCCTAAGTTACTTTTTGATCCCTAAGTTATGTTTAGTTGAAATTATGGTTAGGGAATTGTTTGTTGGAAAGAACCATATGCTATTAAAAGGAACTATATATTACGTAGTTGAACCCTATGTTGGGTATTTTTTCATTACATGAGGGAACCCTATGTTTGAATGGAAAACAATAGAGTTTTATTTAAATATATTATTATTTATTTCTACAACCATCTTGATGGAAGTATATAACATTATAAGGATGTTTTATAACTGATGTATAGTCTCTCGTGGAACAGATTAAGTCATTACTATTTATAAGGGATGTTATGATTCACTTTGAATGATTTGATTTCAAATATTCATGATTTATAGTACAAATATTTTTCATGAAATATTTTGACTATATTTAAAGTGGTTGGAATGGATTTAAATAGGAGTTTTAAATTATTCAAAACTGCTATTTTTATAGAGATATTATTTGAGGATTTATTCAAATTATTTTGAATGCATTTATTAGAGATATATTCTATAGGAATAAAGAGGCAATGGTACTATGCTATTATAAGGGATATTTACGATGGATTTTAGCTCTATTTATTTTGGGTATCTTAAAGAACATGAATGTTGTTACAAATAATGTATATTTATTCTCTATATATTAGTCTTTCTAGTAGGAAAGTAATATAAAATGGATAATAGTAGAGACATGAAATCATTAAAAAAATAAACTACTCAAATATTTTCATTCTGTTGCTTATCATTTTGAAGAAGAGAGGGGAATATTATTTTTACATTCCTATTCTATCATTGTGTAAAGATGAAGGAATCCTTCAAAAATATTTTATAATCTATTTTTTTTGTTTAAATATGAATATGCCTTATTGGAATTGAATATTATTTTGATTATATTGTTGTTCTATAATGAAGATAATCTAAATCTGTCAATTGTTACTACAACTGTGAGCTAAACCTTTTTTCACAAAAAAACATCATCTCATCTATTTTATTTTGAGTATCAGCTACTCAGACATAGTCATGGTAGAGTGTCAGCTTCTTGGACTAAGTTTTGGATATTTCGGTTCCCTGTAAAAGAACTAGAAGGCCCTGTAAAATCCTTATAAGGTGTCAACTACCTGTACTCAGTTGTGAGCGGTCTTGTGATAAGAGGACCAACTTGTGAAAATCACCAAGCACATGGAGTAGATCATTGTTGGAGTGGGATATGGTTTTTCTTTTCCCTAAACCACTATACATACTTGTGTACCTTTCCTTTATTTATTTCTGATTCTTTCTCGGCATTAAGAGATAAGGAAAGGATCACATCATTTCAAGAGGAACATTTTAATATTGTCATGTTTTTTAAAAAGACACAATTCACCCCATATTATGTCTTCTTCATAACCATCCCAACCTAACAATTAGTATTGGAGGTAGGGCTCTATTAATTTTTGTTGGATCTAACAAGCCAGAGTAAAATATTCAGATGAAAACAAATATCAAAAGAAAAATTCATAGAAGGTATGTTGATGATTCGTGCTCCTTATTTTAATGGTGATAATTATGGATGTTGGAAGGATCTTATTACTATATATTTGAATAATATTGGTTTTAAAGTTTATATGAATATTTTAAAAAACTTATGAAATCCAGGGATAATAGGAAAAGTGATAATTTACTAAAGAAGCTGAGTATGATATTAATTCTAAGGGCATGAAAGAAATTATATGTGGTCTGGGTCCAGATGAATTTTATATTGTTTCTCAATGTGCTACTGCCTATAAGATGTGTCATACTATTTTTGTTTCATATGATGCAACTGAAAATGTTTGAAAACTAAAGGAAAATACTATAAAACCAAAATTTGACACATTTAGGATGCAGGAATATGAGATCATCACTCAGATGAATGGAAGGCTAACAGAATCTGTTAATGATGTAGATTTTCTAGGAACTCCAATTCCCAAATCAGATCAGGTGTTAAAGGTAATTTTATTTTTACCTTCTAAGTGGAATGTAATTTCATCTTCTATTTGATAATACACACCAATTAAATAATTAAAGATGAAATAATTGACCAGATCCTTGATAATGTATGAAGAAAAAAATTAAAGTAGAAGTTGAGAATCATATTTCTATCAAAAAGGAAATAGTTTCACTCAAAGTTTCGATGGATGAATTTCTTGATTCAGATTCTTGTTATTCGGGTTCAAGTGATTAGTTACAACATATTTCTAAAATATTTGTCAAGATATATAAAAGGAGTAGAGAAAATTTTAATTTTAATAAATAGAAAGAATTTAGGTCCTATGAGTGTAAAAAGAAAGGTCATTTGAAACTGTACTATCCTTTTCTTAAATCTTAAAGGAAAGATGAATATAAATGAGAAGAAAAGAAATTCATGAAGTCTAATAGTAAAGAATATGAAGATTCAAACAATGCATCTACTATAATCTGAGAAGCTCAGTATGAAAATCAAAAGGTTAATATATGTCTTATGACTCATACTGATGAGGTATAATCCTCTAACTCTAAATGTTCTAATTTTATATTTTTTTTCTTATGGTGAACTTAATAATATTTGTTTTATACATTAAGATAAATTTGTATCTTTAAGAAAGAGAAAAAAAATTAGAAAATATTATGATTCTATTTCAATAGATAGTGACAGTTTTTCAAAATATATTGCTGATTTAAGATCAACTTCTTCAAAAATTTCTTATGATATGCATGAAACTAAAATTAATTGATTTTTGGATGGAGTTTATAATTTAAATAAATCATCAAGTATTATTATTAAGGGAGGTAATTATTTGAATCAAATTCTTAGTGAAAATAAATTTTAAAAAGGAAAACTCAGTATTAGTAGTAATAAAGAAAATCCAAAATTATATAAATAATATTTTGTTCCCGGTTCAAACAGAAAAAGCATGTCTACTATTAAATTTTTTTATTATGGTATTAATGGAAATTATGCTAATGTTTTTTATTTTATAAAACCTTAATTTTGTGGTGTCAAGTTTGTTAATTATTCAAAAACATTATCTTGATTTAATTATAACATTTTTGATCAAAATAAACCTATTTGGTTACCTAAATCATTAATTTCTAACACTATCGTACCCAAAAGTATATGGGTACCAAAAGGCACTTTTTTTTATATTTTTCATGTATGAACCACCAAAATTCACAGTTATATCATCAAGTGGATACTTGAAAATCATCATAATTTATTATATTTTTATTTTTTATTCTATTAAATAGAATCTTCATTAGACCTAGAATGATTAATCAAGGAAGTATTTGTTTTTTATTTTTAATTTTCAATTTAAATTCACTAACTATTTTATATAGGGGAGAATTTTTTTATGTTTATATCTTATTCCTCTACATTTAATTATTCTTATGACTAAACTATTATATCTTTTTACAAAATTATTTTTTCAAATAAATTAATTGGTTTATTTATTTTCTTAATCAATGATATTAAAACATTTCATTATTATTTTATAGGTATTTCATGTAATCATGTGTTTAATGTTTGAATATTTAAATTAATTTCATGTGATAAATTTATATCTTGCTTTTTGTGATACATTATTCCATTATTAGAATAAAATGTTTTGGTCATTAATGATATAAGTAAAATTTTAATTAAAATATTTGAAAGAACTTTAATTACATTATTTGAAAATCATTTATTATTTTTATTATTTTTATTATTTTATTTATTTATTTACTTATTTATTAAAATATTTTTTTTAGATTCTATTAAAATCATTTATTTACATTCACTGAATACCATAAATAAATAACCTTGGTCTTAGGGGGAGTCATTTTAAATATTTAGCATGTGTTTATATGTTTCATTATTATGGAATAAATAAAATGGTTTAATATAATCATTGCAAACCCTTGTTATTCATTTAATAATATTACATATTTTTTCATGACTCCTTGATTATCTATTTTTATGTTTTTGAAGGAAGCATGAATTTAGGGGGAGTTTATATTAATATATGTATTTATAATATATTTTAAAATAACTCATCTTCTTAATATTTAAAAAATAATTAAAATTTTTTAAATCTTAAATATTTTTAAAAAAAATTAAAATTTAAATAATTTTTTTATTAAAATTATTTTTCAAATTTTAAATATTTGTTTTTTAAAATTATTTTTCAAATTTGAATTTTTTTTTAAAAACTTATTTGTGAAATTTTAAATAAGTTATTTTTTTGTCATGTTTTAAAAAAATTAAAAGGGGGAAGAAAATTTAGTTTTTCAAAGTATATTTTATTTAATTTTAAATTATTTTTTTTTTATTTTTTTTTCTTAAATCTCAAATTACACTTTTTTATAAAAAGGGTAAATATATTGTATTATTTAATATACTCAAGAACAAACCATTTTTATCCTTACAAATGGGGGGAGAAAATTTGGTACTAAGTTAGGGGTTTGTAATTATCAAAAGGGGAGATTGTTGAGTGGTTCCTTTCCATTCTAATTTTGATTTAGTTTTGATAATTACTTCAGCCCATCAATATTTTTTTTCTAATAAATTTGATATGTGATTTAGATTTACTATGTCAAAGTATTTATTTTATATTTAAATAAATAGTGATCATATTCTTATGGTGATTATTTAGTTGGAAATATAAGATTATTTTTTTCATTTTATCTTTTTATGTCGAAAGCCATTACAATTTTTTCGTGGTGAAAAAAATCATTGAAGTTGTTACAAGTTGTTCAAGTGATATTACGGTTTTCAACTTAAAGCCAATTCAGAATTAAAATTATATCTCAAACTAGATTGAACAAATTCATAAGATCATTATACATTTTGATTGATAAGGATTTTATCTAAACATAATTAGTTTTGTGGAAGTCTAAAAATTATGTTTTGATACTCTAAAAATTATGTTTTGATACTCTAAAAATCATTGATGTTTCTAAATAATATCTGAAACTATATAGTTAATAAATTTAAAACCCTATATTATTTATTTTGTTTCATGTTCTATAGATATCGGCATTTCAGGAAACCTCTGTAGATTTAAATACAATAAATTTATCTTGATTTTACCTTTTTTACATCAAAGGATGAAAAAGTGGTTTAGATGGTCAATAAATTATCCAAAGATTGTGAATGCTGTTTTTGAGCTGCAGTTTTCTAGAATATTTTTTCTTCGGTTTTTTGAAGATATTGAGAGTTGTAAAATTCATATTGATTTGGTTCTTGAACCTTTAGAAAGATCATAAGATTTAATAAAAACCAGTCTTTGGGATTAAGGCTTAATATGATGTTAAAGGGCTCAAAAAAATTCAGTTATGTCTGAAGTTAGGTTGTTCACATTTTCTGAAAACATTGTTCATACCCTACAATGGTAAGCGTAACGTAATGAATAAACCCTGTGTTTGATAAATGTGCGTATGGATTATCATCCCTATTATGAATAGTAAACATATAGATCTGAAACCCTACATTCTATGAATGATAAACGTAAGGAATATCAACCCTATGTTGGAATCTGGAATTATTGTTTATACCCTATGTTCAGGAAGTTAAACGTATGGTTAATCAATGTTACATCCAGAATTTTATGCTGACAAGGAAGAATGTATGGATAATCATCCCTACATTACTTTTTGATCCCTTCATTATGTGCATATGAAAGTATGGTTAAGGAAATGTGTGTTTGAAGGAACCCTACTCTAGGAAAAGGAAGCTATGTTATATAGTTGAACCCTACATTTTGTATTTTCTCATTACATGAAGGAACCCTACATTTGACTGGTCAACAAAGGAGTTTTATTTAAATATATTATTCATGATTTCTGCAATTGTCTCTATAGAAGTATATATCATTATAAGGTTGTTTTATGACCGATTCAAAGGCTCACATGGAATGGATTAAATCATTCCTATTTATAAGGTACATTGTGAATCTCTTTTAATAATTTGATTTCAAATATTCATGATTTATTGGTTGTTTATTTTTCATGAACTGTTTTAACATAATTTAAAGTGGTTTTATTAGATTTATACATGTTCTTTTAATTTTTCAATGTTTCTATTATTATGGATATATTATTTTGGGATTTATTCAAATCATTTTCATTGCATTTATTAGAGATTTATTTTACATGAATAAAGAGGCAACGTTGTTATTCTATTATTGGGGAAATTTATTAAAGTTATTAACTCTATTTATTTTGGGTATCTTAAAGAATGGTAATGATGTTAAAACTTCTAGATATTTATTCTCTATATATATGTCTCTCTCTAGAAGGAAAATAATATACAATGAAGAACAGTAGATACGTGAAAACATTAATGAAAATAACTACTGAAATATTTTCATTCTGTCGCTTATCATTTTGAAGAAGAGAGAGAAATATTCTTTGAACATTCTTATTCTCTCATGGTTTAAAGATGAAGGAAGCCTACACAAATATTTTCTAATATATTTGTTGTTTTTTAAAGATGAAGAATCCTAATTGACATTGATAATTATTTTTCTAATGTTGTTGTGTTATATTGATGATCATCTACATCTGTCTATTGCTATTACAACTTTGAGATAAACCTATTTCACAATAAACTTCACCTCATCTATTTTATTTTGAGTATTGGATTCTCACACTCAGTCATGGTGGAGTGTTATCTTCTCAAAATAAGTTGTGGATATTTTAGTTCCCTATAAAATAACCATGAGGCCTTATAAAATCCTTGTAAGGTGTCAACTACTCGTACTCAATAATGGACGATCTTGTGATAAGAGGACTAATGAGTAAAAATCATGAAGCTCATGGAGTAGAGTGTTGGAGGAGTGGACCATGGGATTTTTTTTCCCTGAACCACAATACATCCTTGTTTTCTTTTCCTTTATTTATTTCTGATGCTCGCTCAACATTAAGAGAGAAGAAAATAATCGCTTCATTTCAATAGGGATATTTTAATATTGTCATGTTTTAAAAAAACATAATTCACCCCCCCCCCCCCCTCTTGTGTCTTTATCATATCCATCCATACCTAACACAAAAATGCTTTAAATTCCATCAATGATAGCATAAACCACTTTTTCAATAAATCATTAATTTCTTCTAAGGTAATCGGTATTATCCCATTTACATTATCTATATCAGTCATCTCATTATCCCAACATCATAATCTCAACAAAAATAATATATTAAGTGTTATCTTGCATTAATCATGTTTTTTTCATAAAATATTAATTTTTTATTAAATCACTCTTTGATTTCATCATAACCATTCAACATATTCATTCAAATCCATAGCAAAGAAATATACTGAAATTTTTTTATATATTTCATGATTAAATTCTTGTAATAAAATACATAAACACTTTAGTCATTTAACCACATACTTAAGCTAATAAATAGGATTCCACATTTTATTCTATAATACCTATTTGCTTTCATATTTCATTCATAGTATCATCAACGTTAGTAGTGTAACCATTACTCATTCCACCTTAATGATTATCTTAATGATATTTCCCCTTAGTACATTGATTTTCCTATTTCCAATAATTTACATATTTATAGTATTAAATAGTCTATGATATCTTAGAGAGACTGTTATTCTCATCCATTACAGGAACTAAATTTTTAATTTTCCCTTTGTATTTATTTTCTTTGTTTCCTTCTTTTCCACAGTCAAAAAATCTTTTCATTCCACTAAAACATTCACCTAGGTCTTTCTTACTGAATTACTAAAACAAAGGAAACTAAATCATCTTTCCTTCATGGTCTCAATCACCCAAACACTCAATGACCTATTTCCTTCTCTTCTTTGGAGAGTCTGAATGGTGGTTAAGTTACACATTGTTAATCATGTTCCATGAAAACTGATTATGCATAATCACAACATCCTTCACACTAGTCATCATCTCATTTGGATGATAATCAGAAAATTGTGCGTCACATTAAATGTTCACATAGATCCTTGTAGTTCTTTTCATTCACAAAAACCAAAAACCATATTGTGAGTAATACAGTTCATAGTGGATAAACCACATATTCATGAAAAGTTGCTTCTAAGATATCTAAATAATGACACATTATTTTTAATCTATGACACCTTAGGTTTATACTAGTTCATTCATAGTCATCATCTATTTAAATTTTTCATGATGTCACTCGAATATTTTGTGAATTTCCAAATCATATCCCCTGTGTGTTTTAAAATAGGTGTGAAGAAAGGCTCACTGTCGTGCACTAGTTCTCGATCGAGTCTAGCTCAATATGGTGTTTTCAAGGTTGTTACACCTATGTACATCTATGTGAAATCCAAATACACTTGTCATATCTATTGGTGGATCTAATTTTTGGAAACCACTCACAATATTTTACCAAAATTTTTGGAAATTTTCCTAAACTTTGAATCATCCTTAGACTGATCATTTGAGAAAACTATAGAAATATACTTAGAAATATCCCTAGGTATCTCACTAATATTTCTACATCCTAGTTTTCAAAGTTTACCTAAATATTTCCTATGATGCCAACTATAGCAACCCTGGTGTCTCTTACATGGATTTTATATAGTTTTTAGATGAAAATTCATCACATTTCAAAAAAATGTGTCTTAAAACTGTAATAATTTAGTGCCTTTGGAAGCTTGGAAACATTAATATTCTATCTTGGTGAAAGATCTTAAATATCTCCCTTTAATATCATCCCCTTTGGTACTCTTCACAAAAAAACCTCCATGAAATCTTTTTATTATAAGTTGGGGAAAGGAAATATAAGAAAGAGTGAGATCATATATAAATACCCTGACCCCAGTAGCTTGGGTTCCGTGCCTTACATTATTACATTGGTGTGATTACAAGTAATCGCATATCAGATGACTAACCAATTTATCTATTTTTGAAACCATATTACACACATTAACTTTAAATAACAAATTTAAAATTAAAACAATAAAGAATCACCATTAATAACTATTAATAACTCTTTGATCGACCCTACAAGTCATTCATAGTATACCTCTCAGAAATCCTACTGAAAAAAACATATTAAAGGGGTGAGCTCAGATGCTCAATAAAGGTAATAAATATAGTGAAAACTATAAAATAAATAATAAGGCATGATGAATAAATAATAACACATGCCATTAAAATACAATCTCGAGCATAATTTTATATGAATAAAAGTTGAATAAATAATTCCTTATAAATAATCACATGAAACATCACCATGGATATTCTACTAGTCGAATAATCAAATGATTTATCAATTACTAATATCATAATGAGGGAATGTGTATACAATATATTATAAACCTATCATCATGGATTCATCCAAGACGTCTAAAAATAAATGGTTAAGACCTCAGCCAAAATCAATTTCCATTTTGTCTCATTAGACCTACTGATGAATCGAGGGGATATAGCAGGCCCAACCCATCACTTGCTAAGTCCAATGAATTCCTCATATATCTAATAAAATGATATGTTCTAACCAAAGTTTCTTTTACCACTTTTAAGTATCAAATATTAAATTACTCTAATAAAATCATTGATAAATTATTAATGAATATAATCTTTAAATATTCCAAAGTATCATATACCACCTTGAAACATTTCAATACTAATCCATTTTAACATTAAATGAAACTTTTAATATCATGATAATAATATATTTCATGATATAATATATCATTGTCCATTATATACACCACACATAATAAAATAGTGTTGAATAGGGCATATATGTCATAGATTTAAAAGTGAGACTGAAAAACACTTTTTTACTTGGAAAAGAAAAGTTTCTTTTGAAGAAATTTTATTTTGGAAAATCATTTGTATATTTAATTAAAATATATTATAAATATGTATATCCATGAAATGAAAAGGTGTGTAAATTGAAAATATATTTGAGGCATAAACGATGTCCCACTGAAATGAAATCATGTAAAAATGTTTTTAAGAAACTTTAGAAATAAATCATTTTAGTACGGTTTAAGGAAAATATTAAATAGATTTTAAGGAGGAAAGGCTTTTTTTATTTAATAAAAAAATGATCCAAGATAAATTTTCATGATAAAATTTTTTATTTTAGAAAAATAATTATTTCTTAAAACATTTATATAGTGTACTTGAAAATGGGTAAGAATTTGAGGAGTTCCCTATAATCGGGATTACTTATCAAGAAGAATTGAAAAGGGAACCTTGTAAAACATTTGTTCCCACATAAAATAATGATTAAGTTGTATAGATATATGATTTTAGAAAATATAAATGTAATTTATATGAATAACATAAAAGGAATGAAGAATTGCATTGTAGTATAGAGAAAGAAAGAATGGCCCAAAATAAAATGGAGGTTCGAGAAGAAAACCCTTACAAAGATCATATCATTAGAGTGAGGACAAATCAATGACATAATTATGTGTGAAAAATATAAATCCCCACAATATAATTGTATATATATTATAAAAAAAATCATAGGTTATGCACACATATTCTTGAAAAAGCGTAACCAATGACAAAGATGTTTAACATAATGAATCGAAATTGAGTTAAGATATCCATTACCTCAGGTTTGACTTCCATAAAATTTGTTCAAAAATCTTGTATAATAGATTTAATAGTGTTACTAATTCATTATAGATCTAATCTCATGTTTATAATACCTTACATAATCTTCTTATAACATTTTTCACCCATTTATTAACAATATTTTGTTATTTCCATTGTTTCGTATGCATTCTTTTCATGGTTTCCAAGGTTGGCTAATTATTGTATTCATTATAAAAAATAAATAAAAATACATAAGTGATAAAATTTATATATTTATATAATTTTAATTAACTATATTTGAATATAAACTTTCCATTATTTCAGTTAAAGGGAAGCGAAGAATCATCGTCCATGAAGGAGTTGAATTGATGCACCACGGACAATAATTTTGTTATTTAACAATAAAAAGAGAAGATGATAGATTTTATGATGATTTTTTCAATAAACACAACAATATTATAGTATATATATTATACTGTAGTTTTCATGAATCATTGGATAATAGGTATGGATAAGGTATAAGTGAGATATAATTTGAATGGGAAGAAGAAGGAATCTTACCTATTGAAATATTATCTTTGAAGACATCCTTAAAGATATTGGAAGTGGTATTTTGTGAGACTATAAGCACTATAATTTATTAAGTGATGAGGATGTGTGAATTTGATAGATGTTATTTGAGAAATAATTATTAGGGTGATGAAAATTTGTGAAGGAGGGATCCTCCTTTTATAATTAATGTGAGGGGTAACATAGAAGTTACTCAAATTATTAAAATATAATAAAATTTATTAAGATTAAAGACTTAAAAAGGATTTAAAATCATATAATATTCAAATTTAGAAGGAATGTCATCATTTTTGGGCTTCTTCATGATTTTTTTATTTTTTAATAGTTAATAATATATTTTTTTCATTGAAAAATAATTTTTTCAAAATAAAAAACTATTCATAACTATGAATTTAAAAACATTAAAAAAACCTTCAAAATTGGAATAAAATTTTTATTATATCACAGTAATGTCATATTAATCTATGGAATTTGTTAAGTAACTTAAAAATCTCAAATTATATTTATATTATTATTTTTAATATAGTTAATTTGATTTATTCATTAATTAAATTAATATTGCATCATCTTTTTGAAAGCCATTAGGATATTTATTTGTTTCCTAAAAATTAAAATTAAATTATATCTGGAATTTAATTTTATTATATTTCTCTATAATATTATTTTCTGAAATATACTTCTTGAAAACCTCATACTAAAATATTATACATATTAAAAACTATAATTTGACCACATTATTCCTTTTGAAATAAAATATTATAAATTTTTTAAAGTTATTCATGTGGGTCCAAAATGTATCAACTTTGAATAAAAACAAGATAATGGTCAAAAAAATCTTATATAAAAAGTTTTAACTAAAATATTTGTCATTGAATAATTCTTATAAATTTAATTGAAAGAAAAATATTTGTTTTTCTTATGCTTGTACAAGTACTGCATTAGCATTACATAAGAATTAACGGTAATTATTTCATATGTAAAAATTAAAAATAAAATACTATCATAAAAAATTAATTAGTTTGAAAATAAAATTCTATATTTTTTTATTTTATATATTCACTCAAATACATAACAAGATAACTTTTTAAATATGTTCTTTTTCTTTTTCTTACCACGCACAATCATTTCACAGACATTTGGATAAGATTAATATTGTATAACTATAAAATTAGAAAATATCATCCAAAAACATCCATCATAAATAATATTTAATAAAAAGGTCCTGAAAATATTTTTTTATCTCTTAATAATTGTTTTTAATGAACCAAACTGGCTTTGTCAATGCGGTGCAGGCACTGCGTTAACAATGACAATATTTATTTTATACTTATCAGGAAAAATATAATTTATATGTTCTGAATTATTTTTATACAAAAATTATCTTATGACATCATTATTTATTTATTAAATATGTTTAATGGATTTTATATCATAAATATCACGTAACAATGTGACAAAAAATATAGTATTTTCTTAAAAACAATATTTTTTTACTATAAAATAAAAATTCAACTATTTTAGGAAAATCAAAGAAAAATCATCCAAACCATTTTATGATGTGTAGAATTCCAAAATGACCTCTATTTTATAAAAATAAATTATATTTTTAATCATTATATTATTTATAAAATTTTAAATAAACATTTATTTTTTTCAAAAATAAAAATACTAAATTAATGATTTCAAAAACATTTATTTACTATGATATAATTATATAATAATTTCTTTTATAGGTTGCCTAAATTTTATTTATACATTCATGGGTGATAATACTATTCATTTTGGTATATTTAATATTCATAAGGGTCATATTACTATTCATAATGGTAACATTACTATTCAAAAGGGTCATGTTTCTATTCACCAAAAAAATTATGTCGATCCTATAAAAAGCTAAATATCTTACTGATCAGAACTGTGTAAGTCTGTTTTTTGAAATTTAATTAACGTAAGTGGAAAATTATGTTTATTGGCTAGGTTATAACTATCTTGTTTAAATAATTATAATAACAATGTTTTGTTTCATTGAGACTCAGTGTTGCATGCATTACATTATATATTAAATATTTTTGTAAATCGTTGGGGTGTTACATTCTCCCCTCTATCCATAAATTTCTTCCTCACAATTTGAAATTTCACTTATAAAAAGAAGAAAAAAATGTTGATAATATAAAATATCTTTAGGAAACCCCCATATTAAAAAACTACGATCTAGGATAACATTTTTTTTCAATATCCTTTCCCTAATTTTGAGAAATTATTTCACTCTATAATAATGTAAGGAAATATGATTACTTGATATGTTTCTATAAAGGAAATCTTATCCTTCAGTTATGCCTTTAACTATTCCTAAATCATTTCATTGAAAAAGTTTTATAGGGAAAAAATATCTAAAACCTTGTCCAAATATCAAATTCAACCAATTCATAAATGTTTAACTTTTCCAAAATATAATTATCTAATACTTTAGAAATAAGGTTACAGAATTTTCATAATGAACTTATTAAAAAACATGAATTTTATCTTAATCATCTCATACAAACATGTGAGTAAATTCTCATTGTAATCACTTAAAGCATGGTAATAATTTTAATTACTATAAAACGTTAATGAATAAGTTCATGATTCCATATTCCTTATGTAATACATAAGAATTTGGATATATTCCTTATGTCAAAAATGTTTTAGACTCTACCTCCTTATCGACAGTCCATTATTCAGAACCAAGATAATAAGTGTTGTCCAATTTATGTTATAAAAATCAATCATCTATTTATTATAAAATCCATATCTAAGTATCAATAATATATTCAGTGTTTTATTTCCCTCAAAAAAATATTTTCCCAAAATTTTAACTTGCTACTGAGTCACTTTTACTGGGTATCATTCATCATATGACCTCAAATCCTTAATGAAATAGTACTACAATACAATCCTTATATGTTCAATAATTCATATAACCAATACATCATTGATTAAAATACTCAAAATCCATAATTCTTGAATGTAAACATAAGAATAATAATTATTTATCTACATCTATGGTAGTAGTATAATCATGACCATGATCAATTTTTATCTTTTGGCGTATATTCATTTTACACATGTGACATTGATTTGTTTAGTGTCCAATCTTCTTGTAGTTCATGAATTTTATATTGGAAACCATTTTATTACCCATAAAATCACAAGAATAGTGTACTTTATCTCCACACGTGTAGAAAACTCCAGTTCCTTTTAAGTATATACCAAGGTGTTTCCTTCCACCATTATCACATGTGGGAAAATACTTCTTTCCCTTATTCCATTTATATATCTTTTTCCCAGTGGTCCTCTTCTTTTATTGCTTCCTTACTAATCTATAATACTTAGAAAACTATTTCTACTTCTTTTTAGGACATGATATTATCTCCTCTTATGATGAGAATATTTGAGATACTAGTTCTCTTTGAAAGAATTCCATAAACCCATTGAATAAATTGTCATTCTTACTATTTGGATTATATGCATTGATGCGATTCTCATTCTTTTTGGTATGATCCATTTCTGAACAACGGAATACACTAGATTAGATCATAAAATTATGAAACATAATGTGTAATCCCAATACTAGTGAAATACTTAACTTAAATTGAAAAGATTATTCATAGCTAATATCATAATCATAAACACGGTTTCTTTGGGCACATATTTACATTTAAATGCATCATAATTGTTTGTAAAGAAAATATGAACTATCTTAAGAACATCCCTTTGGAGTGTCAAACCAGGTTTGAAGTGAGGCTTGTTATCATGTCCCATTTTACCTCAAGTAAGACCTGAGACACCTTTTTGGGGTTATTACCCCTGGTTACATTTCTGCTAGAACCACAGCCACATGTAATATCTAGACAGAGTTGTATTACTTGGACGACCCACATAATATCCACCTTACCAAAATTATAGGATGTTCTTCTATACTTATCCTCTAATTAAATCATTGGGTTATGTTCTCTAATCTATGTTTTCTAAATCTAGTTCCAAGGTTTCAACCAAACATCCTTTGATACCAACTGTAAATATCATGACCCTATAAGCCTGGTGTTGGTGCCTTACTTTATTACATTGGTATGATTATAAGGAATATAATCTCAAATAACCAATCAGTTTATCATTTTTGTAAAAAATATTACATACATTAATTTTACATTACATGTTTAAAGGAAAACAATAAAGAAATTCCATTAATAACACCCAAGAAATCTAAGATAAACCATGAAAGTCATTCATAATATACCTCTCATAAATCTTGAGGAAAGGAAAAGTAAGAAAGGGGTGAGATCAGATGCTCAGTAAGGGTAACAAATACAGTGGAATCTATAACATAAATAATAATTAATCATGAATAAAAAGTAACACTTTCCATTAAAACATAACCTTTAGAATAATATGTCATGAATAAAAGCTGAATAAATAATTATTTAAAATAATCACATGAAACATTACCATGGATATTATATTAGTTGAATAATGAAATGGTTTATCAATTAGTAATATGACAATGAGGTAATGAATATTTTATATATCATAAACATGTCCTGGAGGCCTCGACAAAGACATTAGAAAATAAATGGTTAAGGCCTCGACCAAAATAGATTTCTATTTTGTCTCAAGAGACCTATCGATGCATCGAGTGGATATATAGGCCCAACCCATCACTTTCTAAGTCCAATTCATTCCTCATATGTCTAATAATATTATACCTTCAAATAGAATTTTTACATACCACTTTTAATTGTCGTGTATTAAATTACTCTAATAAAATCATTGAGAGATTTTTGAGGAAGATAATCTTTAAACATTCCAAAGTGTCTTATACCACCATGAAATATTTATATCCTAATACCTTAAACATTAAATGAAACTTATAATATCATGATATAATATATCAACGGTTAGTATATACACCACACACAAGTAAATAGTGTTGAAAAATGCACATATCTCATAGAAGTAAAAGTGATATGAGAAAAAAACTTTGTTACTTTAGAAATAAGATTTATTTTGGAAAATAATTTTTATTTGTCATCAAATTAGATTTTAAACATTTATATACCAAAAAAAATTCAAGGACATTGAAATAATATTGTAGTCATAAATTTTTTCCCAATGAAGTGAAATCATGTAAAAAGTGTTTTAAGAAACATTAGAAATAAAACATTTTATTGTAGTTGAAGGAAAATATTAAAGAGATTTTAAAGTAGAGAGGAAAGATTGTTTTCATAAAAAAATGAACCAAGATAATTTTTCATGATAAAATTTTTTATTTTATAAAAATAAATATTTCTTAAAAAGATAATATAGTTAACTTGAAAATGGGTAAGAATTCGAGAAGTTCCCTTCAATTAGGAATGCTTATCAGGAAGAATTGGGAAGGGTGCCATGTAAAACATTTATTACCCAATTAAATAATTATTAACTGATCTAGATATAGGGTTTTGAAAAACATATATATAATTTAGAATAATTATATAAAATTAATGAATAATTACGTTGGTGTATAGATAAATAAAGCACGACCCGAATAAAAAAAGAGGTTCAGAAAGAAACTCCTTACAAGGATCATATCATTTGAGTGAGGATTAATAAATTGAATAATTATGTTTGACAAATATAAATCCAAAAAATATAATTGGATATAAATTATAAAACAACAATAAGTAATTCAAACATATTCTTGGAAAAAGATAACCAATGACATAGAAGTTTAACTTAATGAATGGAAATCAAGTTAAGATATCCCTTACCCTGGGTTTGACTTCCAAAAAATTAGTTAAAACCTTCTATATAATGGCTTGGATAATGTTAATAATTTATTATTGAACTAAAATAGGGTTTATAATACCTTAAATGATGTTCTTATAACATTTTCTAACCATTTATTAACAATATTTTGTTATTTCCATTGTTTCTGGTTCATTATTTTCATGGTTTCCAAGGTCGGTTTATTATGGTCATTCTTATCAAAAAGAAATAATAATACATAAGTGATAATATATATACAATTATAAACAATTATATTTGAATTTAAAATTTTCATGATTTCGGTAAAAGGGAAATGGATAATCATCATCCACGAAGGTGTTGAATTGATGCACCATGGATGGTGATTTCATTATTTAACAATAAAAGGATAATATAAGAGATTTTATGATGATTTTTTCTATAAACCCAAAAATATTACAATATATATATTATGCTTTATTTTTCATGAATCATTGGATAATATGTATGGATAAGGTAGAAGTGAGAAATGATTTGAAAGAGGAGAAGAATGAATCTTACCTCTAGAAAATTTCTCTTTGAAGACCTCTTTAAGGATCTTCGAAGTGGTATTTTTCTATAAATAGAAGAACTAAAATTTGGAAAGGAATGAGGAGTTAATTTTTAAGAGTTTATGTGAGAAATAATTCTTTGGGTGATGAAAATTATTGAAGGAGGGAACCTACTTTTATAATTGATGTGTAGGGTAACATAGGAATTACTCAATTTATTAAAATTTAATAAATTTATTATAGGGTTTATAACTTCCAAAAGGACTCAAAATCATAGGATATACCATTTTGGAAGGAATATTGTTATTTATTTCCCTGTTATTGATTTATTTTATTTTTGAGTATTTTAATAAAATATTTTATTCATGGAAATGTAATTTTGTCAAAATAAAAACTATTCACAACTATGACTTTAAACACATCAAAACAATGTTCGAAAATAGAATATTTTTTTATATCATAGTAATGTCATTTTAATCTATGGAATTCATTAATTAACTTAAAAATATCAAATTATATTTATTTTATTAGTTTTTAATATCATTAATTTGATTTATTCAGTAATTAAATTAATACTACATCATCTTTGTGAAATCCATTATAATATTTATTTGTTGTCTAAAAATTAAAAATAAGATTCTATTAGATATATAATTTTATTATATTTAAAAATAGTATTATTTTTAGAGTAAAACTTCCATAAAACCTTATATTAAAATATTATACAAATTAAAAACCATAATGTGACAACTTGACTTCATTTTGAAATAAAATATTATTAATGTCTTAAATTGATTTATAAGGGTATAAAATCTCCAAAATTAGAAGAAAAATGATAATGGTATAAAATTTCTTATATAAAATGTGTTATCCAAAATATAAGTCATTTAATAATTGTTATAATTTTAATTAAATTTTTTTTTCTTATGATTACACAAGCACTAAATTAGTGTTACATAAGCATTAATGTTAATTATTACATATTAAAAATTAAAAATAAATTACTATCATAAAAATAAAATAATTAGTTTATGAAAAACTTATATATTCATTAATTATGTATATTCACTCACAGAAATAACAAGATAACTTCTTTAATTTGTTATTTTGTCTTTTCTTACCCTGTATAATCATTTCATAGACATTTGGATGAGATTAATATTATATAACTATAAAATTTGAAAATATTAGCTAAAAACATCCATTATACATAATAATTAATAAAAAGGTTGTGAAACTAATTTTTTATCTCTTAATTATTGTTTTTAAGTAATCAAACTGGATTTATCAGCACGGCGCAAGCACTGCATCGACAATGACAATGGTTCTTTTATAATTATCAAGAAAAATATAATTTATATGTTATTAATTATTTTTTATTCTAAATTTATATTATAAAATAATTATTTATTTATTACATAAGTTTAATAAATTTTATATCGTAAATATCTCTTGATGTTGTCACAAAAAATACTGTATTTTCTTGAAGACAACAATTTTTTACTATTCACTGAAAATTCAACTATTTCAAAAAAATCCCAAAAATTCATCCTAACCATTTTTCATTGTGTAGAATTCAAAAATAAACTCTATTTTATGAAAATAAAATTTATTTTGAATCATTATATTAATTATAAAATTGTAAATAAACATTTGTGTTTTATAAAAATACTAATACTTAATTAATAATTTCTAAAACAGTTATTTACTGTTATATAATTATATAATAATTTCATTTATAATATGCCTATATTTTATTTATACATTCATATGTTATTCTACTATTCATTTGGATGATTTAATATTCATAAGGGTCGTATTACTATTCATAATGGTAACATTACTATTCAAAACGGTCACGTTACTATTCACTAAAAAAATTAAGTTGATCCTATCAGACTCTGAGTATTTTACTGATCACAACCATATATATATGTTTTTTGAAATTTAATTCATAGAAGTGGAAAAATTATGTTTAATGGCTATGTTATAACTATCTTGATTAAATATTTATAATAAAAAAAATATGGTTTCGAAGATATTTAGTGTTTCATGCATTATATTCTATATTAAATTTATTGGTAAATTGTTTGGGTTGTTACATAATATGCTCATTAAGGGTAAAAAATGGAGATAAATAACTATAACATGAACATAAGGGTATAAGGACATGATCATTACATTTAAAAACCATAAGCCGCATATCAAAGAATATAATCCTAAGTTATATATAGAATATTTATAGTTCATAAGACATGAATCATAAGGTAATTAGAGAACATGATTTATGAGAGCATAATGCTTCCATAAAAGATATATTTTTGGAATAAACATAGGAATAGAAAATCTTATATCAAGGCTACCCACCAATACATTCATAACTTGTTAGGCTTAGGCTAAAAACTCATGAACCTACTTCAGGCTTGGGAGGGCAACCCTTATACCCTCCAAATCAGGCTTGGGATGACTACCCATGTACTCTCCTATTCAATATTGGGATGACTACACATGTATCCACTAATCTCATAGAAAATTTATATTTACCCAATGTATTATAGGGAGAGATAGGTCACACCTTTCACATAATTAAAATAATATTTATGTGTTCAACATGATAATAAACTTTCATCATATCGTAACCTATGAATTGAAATGTGAATCATAAACAATTTATCATATCATATCCTATGTAAAGGAAATAGGTTTCACAATTATATAACAAACCATGAAAAGGATTGGGTTTCTTAAACATCATGTCATCAAAACATAAATCATTCAAAGAAAGAATATGAATGGTATCCTTGAATCATATCCCCTATAAAGAATAGGTAACACCAACAGATATCATATTAGATTTAAAATAATTTTTAAATATCATTTAAAACATTTCTTATAGAAAATATCTTTTTCTCTTTGAACAATGTTATATAAAACATAAAACATTTTGAAAGTTTTTTTTAAATAACCTTGAAAACATATAAAGGAAGATTTGAAAGCAATTTAAAAAAATAAAACACAAAAAAAATCAAATTCCCTTTCCTTTAAAATTATATTAAATTGAAAATTTAAACCATTTTTTAAAACATTTTTAGAAAACATAGTTTTGGAGGAAAATAAATTTCCAACTGAAGAGATAAATAAAGTTTAATTTTTGAAAAGATATTTCATTAATTATCTTAAGTACCAAAGAGTGGATATAACATTACATTAGAACATCATGAATAACCATAGGATAATAAAATTCATGATAATTTTTTAGATTTAGATCATTATATTTTGACATTAGAGACTTAAACACAAATAATCACAATAAATTATGATATTGTAACATAAGATCCTTACCAGTTTGATAACACTGAATCATAATATCCATGATGTAATAACATAAAAAGGAACGTATAATATCATTAGGATAAATAAACTCATGATATTACATGTCAAAAGGTATTTATATACACCTCATGAAATAATATAGGTTTATAACATAATGTATATCTCAAAAAAGGATAATTTAGACAAAAATCCATTACCGATTTGGTAACTTTTAAATGAAATCCACATGAAAGAGAGATCCTAAAATGGATATGTAAATACCAATAATTTTAATTATAATCATCATAAAAAATTCAATGGTAGTTTATATACCACATAAATGAAATAGGTGGTCAACATGGTATGTGTCTCACGGGAGTAAATAGTGAGAAAGAAATATCTTACTTTAAGTCTTGACTTCTTTAATAATCATTAAAACATACTGTATAATAAATACAATTTTATTATAAATTTATTAAAAAAACCTATTCAAATATATAATTCCATATATTGTTTTCTTATGAACCTTTACTACCCATTTATTAACAATTCCATATTAAAGTTACGTTTCAGGTAATAATCACTTTGTTTTTTGTATATGTTTTGACTTGTTATTTATAGTCCTATTATTTTGATCATGATTAAATCATATAGAAAATTTATACCATGATATAAATATAATATATATTCACTATATTTTTGTTTAGAGTAACCCATAAAATTTAGTGATAGGAAACAAAATACATCGTTCATAGAGGTGGTTGGTTGTACGTATGCATGAGCGTTGTTTCCATTTTCTTAACGTATGGAGAGAATGAAAAGTAAATGAAATATATATATATATATATATTATAATTAAATTATAATTTTTATTTCATATATATCACATATTTTATTTAACCCTACCTTAATATATTCCATGGAAAGAGTGAACGAATCACTTTGTTTCGTGAGGCGGTAGTCCACCGTACACACGAGCAATGTAATCATATTCCCAAAAAATGGAAATAATGAATGTATATATGATATAATATTTACATAATCATAATAACATAATATATATCATGATTAAACACCATCATTATTCTAAACCTTTAAAGGTGGTAATGGAAAAATGAACGACATCGGTTCGTGAGGTGGTAGTGTGTCGTACACACGAACGTTGATTCCATAACCCATTTAATGGTAGTGTCTGTGCTTTTAGGTTGTACCATTAACATAAAAATATCTAAGTATATGTAATATATTTGGTTTATTATATTACCATTTTATAATAATAATTAAAGGATATGGAGGAATATAAAAAATAAAAATGGTCGTTGAAGAACATTACCACTTCTTCGAGTATCCTCCTTAGGTTTGAACTAAAGCCTTTATTTCTTGGAATTATTCCAAAAATAAGAATTATATAATGACGGTATTGATTTTGGTATGTTATTTTTGTAATATCTTGGTCATGAAAAATGTATTGAGAGGTTTAAAGAAGTTTGGAGACTGAGTTACCTTTTATAGTAGAGGAGGTTGACATTCTTTTAAAATGCTCAAAAGTATTCCCTATCTAGAGATAAATATTACCTAAAGTGGCTCAAAATATAAAAATTAAAGGTTACTAAATAATATATTGTTGATCCAAACCACCACCACACAATAAAACACATGTTTTAAACATTTCATTCTTTAACTTCTTAATATCACTATTTTTACCATTTTGGTTTTTTACCATGGTAACTAGTTTTCTAACCTTGGTAACATATAATTTAAGAATTAATTAGTGTAATTATTATTATATAATTTTTACGCACTGATTATAAATATTATAGATTTTTTATAAAATATAAATCCATTTGGTGTTGAAAATTCATTTTAACACAAGTGCAAGTAACATGCAAAAATATCGCTTCAATCATAACCTCACAAGCCGAGTTTTTATTATTTAATGGTCAATATAGTAATTATATTATTCAAATTGTTCCATTAATGAAACATATTTTATATTTATTAATTTTTACCAATAAATTTTCAGAATATTGTTTTTTTAGAAATTTTAAATCAATTAATAAAATATCATTTATTATAAAATAACATTAATGTCAATTTTGACATTATTTATTTAATTTAAATTTAAAAAATCTTAATAAAATTATGGAATTAGAATATATTATTTTAAAACCTATTTAAAATGATATATTTATCTAAAAAATTTATTTAAGATAATGATTCATTCAATTTACTTCACTTTTTATATTTTTAGTATCAATTATTTTATTTTTTATCAACTAATTAATTATTGAGTTGGTGTTTCTTAATAATTTTAAGTAATGATTTATTATATACAATTTTAAGATAATTTATTATGATAAAAACTATTTTATCTTTCAAAATAATATATATAACCAAACCTATATTATTTTTCCATATCCCTATGCTTTATATAATTAAAAGGAAGAAAGGTTCCTTTTTTCATTACTTAACTTATTATATGTGTAACTTTCATGGATTAGTGTCCCAAAAACACATAAAATTTGATCCTAATGTCATAAGGGTATAAATATAGCCATAAAATTGGGTTTTAAAAAATTTACATGTTATTTTAACCTTTATCATCTTATTTTAACTCCACAATAAATCTATTTTTACCTTAGCCGTTGTAATTAATTTTTAATGTTTTCACTATTCAATTGGGTCAAAATTTAAGTTGAACATATTAGACAATATAAATTATAAAAATTCCAATTATTTAATCCATTTTTTCATATTCAATTAATAGAAGTAGAAAACATTCATTTAGACGCGATGAGAAAGCGAGTTTTAAAACACAAAATGTTCAAAAGTTTATAATGCTTTTATATCCAATTTCATCATGAAATCGATTACAATGACATATATTTTATTAATTGATGTAAAATTTAACTAATTTTAATTTAAAAACAATTTTATATATATTTTAACAATTAAAATTATTTAAAAAAAGCCAGTTTTAAATTAAAAATCATTATTTTTTACTACTCATCGAAAAATAATTTATTTCAGAAAAATATAAAAAATTTACCGATAGATAATTTTGATATTATGATTTAAAAAATTATTTATAAAATAAATTTTCTAAAGTTTCAAAAATTAATTTTATTATTGTTCACAAAAGGAAATAAAAACAAATTTTTGAGAGAACAGTATTTTTGAAACATATAAAAACTTTTATAAAAATTCAGTACCATTTTCTCAATAGTTTTTATTTATATAAAACCATTGTAATTAAAATTTAATAATTATTTATTGTTATTAATATAACTAATTTTAAGGTCGAGGTTATAATATTCATATTTAAATAAATATATTAATAATATATCTTTGTTTTGTTAAAACTCAATCTTGCATGTAGTGAAAAATATATCAAAGATTAAATTTAATTAAAAAATATTTCACAAAATCTAGGGGTGTTACAGATATTTTAACTATATGTTTTTATTATTGATTCAAATTAAATATTCATAAATATAGAAATACTTTAACTGAAAAATTAATATTTCCCTCAAATTTCATTCTCATTTATCTCATATTCATATATTATCATCAATTGTTTTCACATTATCTTCTCATAGAATCTTCTTCATCCTTCCAAATTTTATTTCTAAAAATATATTCATCACTATTATTTTTATGTTTTTTTATTTTTTTTATTTTCTTTCTTGAAGTTCATCCACTACTACCTTCCCTCGAGATTTTATAACTTATCTTAATACTTCCTAGTAGTTTTAGGTTTTAAATGTTGGCTAATCAGTGGGATAGAATCAAATTTTGGAATTTTTTTCAGGAAATCCTTTTCAAAAATAAAGAAAAAATCCTAAATATAATAATAAAAAATATATAATTTCTATTTTTAAAAAGAAAAAAAATTATCAAATCAAGAATTAGTTTAAAATTAAAACTCTTGAATATTATTGAAAATTTATTCATTGCATGGACACTCAATAAACATATCAATATCTTGATCCCAAAAAAACTAAAATTTAAGTATAGTTGAGGGATCTAGGAAAGAACAAAAAAATTGACATGGAAAATCTGATATAAAGAAATATTTTTGAAAATGAATAGAATTGTAATGCAAATATCATCCAACACAACCTTGAAAGGCCTAGGATGAGGGATTTCTAACTCCATAAAGTGTCTAGTAATACATATTCCATTATATTAACACCTACATACTATAACAACGACCTAAAACAATCACATATTTTGATGTTTCCAATGTTTAATAGTTTATCTAATAAGGATTCATTGGACTTTATTAGAGGATTGTATAACATTGTACAAGAGTTTTCTTTTAAAGGAATCAACAAAGATGAACTTAGAATGAAATTTTTTACCCTTTTATCTTAAAGTGAATGCCATTTGTTGGGTTTTGATTCTAGATGAGAACATATTTGAAAACTGGGAGTGTTTTTTCAATTCATTTGATATAAAATTCTATCCTCAATGAAATAAGGTAAATCTTAGAGAAAAAATCACAAAATAAAGAGGTCTTTCATGAGGATTGATATAGAATTAGGGGCCAAATTAGGAATATTCCTCATCAAAAACTCCCATATCATCTCCTCTTGGATACTTTTTATGAAGGATTTTTTTTTCTTAGGACATAATTTAGTTCACCAATCTATTGGTGAAAATAAAAATGATAAAACTGATAACGTTTTGGTAAAAAAATTCAATAATCTTGATTTAAATTATCAAAAAAAAATCTAGAAGGAAAATATTGAATAAAGAAGGAAACAAAATTGGAAACAGTATAGAAATGAATTCTAAAATGGTTGAAATTAAGGAACAACATCTATCTATAATCAACCAAAATGCAAAACCAATGGTTAACCAAGTGGGATACCAAAATCAAAACCAATATCGAATTGAGCAATGTGTTCAATATGGGATGTTCGCACACACTAAGATATTTTTTCTAAACTTTGATATTCTACCAAAAATATAATAAGATTCCAATTTATTATGATACATTCCTAGGTTTGAATATAGGAATGATCCATTTTTAATCAACTACAACTTTGGTTAAAAAATCATCAAAACTTTTCATGGAAAGAATATGGAATGATAAGAGAGCCTCAACCTGGTTACTCTCAATAGAAAAAACCAAAATTTTAAAACCAATAATGGCCTGAATATTATAATTTTCAAGGGATAATTGAGAGAAAATTTCTTTTTAATATGGGTCAAATTATGTGTAGGATGGACTCTCAAGAAGAGAAACATAAAACTAAAATTATCAATCTTCAAACTCAATTCAGTAAAATTGATAAATAGTTGGGTGGTAGGGAAAAAGTAAGATTCCATGTACCATTGAAATAAATTATAGGGATATTTTCATGGTAGTGGTTACTAGGAGTGGTGTAAAAACTCAATAGGATGTTAGATATGACCTGAGGGAAGCTCAAACTAAAAATCTATAAGAATCTAGACACCAAAACCTAGGTAACACTAAATCTATAAATATAGATAGAAATATAGAGAATCAAATAAAGTCAACTATTCAACCTAATAATCAAGAATAAAAAAACTATAAAATTTAAAATATAAAATGGAAAGAAAATATTGTATAAGCACTAGTACAAAAACCATTTTTTACGTTGGTTTTTTTTTTGCTTTTTAACGTCGGTTTTTAGGCGACGTTATTGCGAGCGACGTTAAAAATATGATTTTTTACGTCGGTTATTTAATAACCGACGTAAAAAATGGGGTAATATAGTTTTTAACGTCAGTTTTTAAAAAAACGACGTGAAATACATTCTGGAAACGGAGATAAGAAGCCATTTTTTACGTCGGTTTTTGAAAAAAACGACGTTATAAGTCATTTTTTACGTCGGTTATTTAATAACCGACGTTAAAAGTTATTTTTAACGTCGGTTATTGAATAACCGACGTAAAAAATGTTTACAATCTTGTAGAAAATTTTCTAAGCTTTCATTTGACAGGTCATAGAGCTCAAACGGATTTACGGATCAAAAGTTATGACCATCAGAAGTTTGATATTTTTTTCGAAGAAAGATTGAATGAGCCAACCGTAGCTTCATATTAGAAAGAATTTTTGAATCCGTAGGAGGATTTGTAGTTTTATCATGATATAAAGAATCATCCATCATTATAATAAATTAACAATCGTTAAATGGTATATCAATTAAGAAAACTACTCATAGAAAATATAAATCATTGGAAAATAATTACAAATACCTTGATGAGGTCGCGGAAATAAGAAATTGTTGATTCACGTTGAAGATAAAACAAGTTGATTCGGTGGAACGATGATGGTTGAATGAAATAATCATAAAATGGTATGTCATTTAAGAAAACAAATCATAAAAACCATAAACCATGGATGCATGATTAAATATACCTTGACGAGATTGCGGAAAGAAGAAATAATTGATTCACGTTTGAGAGAAAAAGAGTAGATTTGGGGGAACGATAATGGTTGAAATAAATGATCGTAAAATTAATATGGGTGTATAATGGAAAAATATAATTGAGATTCTATGAGAAAACGCGGTATTAAAAATTTTGGGCGGCAATTCAAAATTTCGATGCCGCGATGTAAAAAAATTGAAATTTCGCGTTCGCGGGATATTAAAATTTTCATTCACGTCGGTTTTATGATAACCGACGTGAAAAGATATTAAAATTTTCATTTATTTTTCACATCTGTTATTATAAAACCGACGTGAAAAATAAATCTTCTTCACTCTTTCACGTCGGTTATTAAATAACCGACGTGAAAAATCAATTTTCATGACTTTTTCACGTCGGTTATTTAATAACCGACGTTAAAAGGTATTTTTCACGTCGGTTATTTCATAACCGACATGAAAAGTATTTACAAAAATGTATTTCATTTCTCAAGCTTTAATTTGACAGGTCACGAAGCTCAAACGGAGTTTCGGATTAAAAGTTATGGCCTTCAGAAGTTGGATATCCTTAAGACATCGTTTAGAGATGATCAACTTCTGAAGGCCATAACTTTTAATCTGTAACTCCGTTTGAGCTCCGTGACCTGTCAAATTAAAGCTTGAGAAATTAACTACATTTTTTTAATCATTTTTCAAGTCTGTTATGAAATAACCGACGTGAAAAATACCTTTTGACGTCGGTTATTAAATAACCGACGTGAAAAAGTCACGAAAATTGATTTTTCACGTCGGTTATTTAATAACCGACGTGAAAAATAAGTGAAAATTTTAATATATTTTCCTGGAAAAGGATTTTTCACGTTGGTTATTTAATAACTGATGTGGAAAAGTGATTTACATTAATTTTTAACATCGGTTATATAATAACCGACGTGAAAAATCAAATAAAATGGATTTTTAACGTCGGTTCTTATATAACCGACGTGAAAAATCGATTTTTAGATATTTTCACGTCGGTTCTAAAAAACCGACGTGAAAAATGGTGACGTAAAAAAATTTTTTTGTACTAGTGAAGAAATTGGATAAATACCTTCTGTTCATTGTAATTTTTCTGCATCCATCCCTCTCCCTCAAAGATTGAAATCTAAAAATAACAAACATGAATTGCTTTAATTTGTTAGGATTACTAACCAGATCCATTTGAATATCCCTTTCATCCAAGATTTAATTAATCTTTCATAATATTTTAAATCTCTTAAGAAACGTTTTAGGAATAAGTATACCCAAAAATGATTTTCCACTTACAGCCTCACTAAAGTGTGTAGCATTATTCTTCAAAACAAAATTCAACCAAAGCTTAAAGATCTAGGGAGTTTTGTTATTCTATAAATCTTGGGGAATATTGGTCAATTTATCTATCCTTTTTACCTTGTATTAATCATAAATAAACTTCCTTACTCATTGTTTTAATAGTTGGGATTGGGATAATTGCAACCTACCACTATGGTCTTACAATTGGCTGACTGATCTTTTATAATTCCATAAGAAGAGTTGATGACCTTATTATAGGAGTTGGTAATTTGTTATTACCTTATGAAATTCTTGTTCTTGTAATATAGCGTGATCAAGAAGTACCTATAATTCTTGTTGGGACCATCTTCGTAACATCTTGAGTTTCAAAAAAGAAACATTATGTTCAATAGCGTATATGATACGCCACATCGAGTGTAAATGTAAAACTAAATATTATTATTTAATATGGTAGTTATAACCTATCCATTAGAATGGATGGAATGAAAATTGTTAACTAAATTATTAAAATAATGTTTACACATGTTTATATAATGATGCATTGGTAACCAAATTAACTTGAAATGAAACTAAAAACAAATTGAATATAAAGGATTTATTTTTATGAAAACAATTTTAAATGTGAATAATTTTATTTATAAAATAATCCAATAACACTTTTTTGGATTATATTAATGAAATATTAATTCAATATAATGTTTAAAATTCATATAATGTGTTTTATATACATCATATAAGAACAAATTCATTTTTATGGATAAAAGTAATATTTTTCAAAAAAAAAGCAGTTTTACAGACTTTTGATGGAGAACCCTTTATAAATCTTCTTTTTGTCACTTTTATATGTTATATTTGACAAAATAAACTTATTATTTAGAATTGTGACATCAAAATTTACTTTGGATTAAATTTTGGTTATTTTCTAATAAAATCCATATTTTAATGAATAGTGAAAAATACTTCATTTTAATTCAAAAAAAAAATTTCATCTAATTTATTTATATAGTTATATTGTCCTTTTAATTTGTTTTAAATTGTAAATGGATTATGATTTTATCATTTAATACAATTTTTTTTTATTGGAAGTAATTTCACATTAAAGTTTCATATAAACACATGTAAAACTTTTGATGGTTTTTACTTTTAAAAAATCTATTTTCACGTTTTGACAATATGAATTAATTTTAAATTAATTTCTTTCAATTAGGTTTTTTAAATTTATAAAAAAATTATTCCTTATTTAAAATCAAAAGCTAAAAATTGTGTAAATATGTACCATTTTTTTAATAGTATGTACTGTAACTTCAGTAATTATTTTTATTTACCATGGAAAAAGGGTAAATCAGGTAAATAAGGGTAAAAAATAATATTATAATAATATTAAACTACCATAACACATGTCCTAATCCTATTTTCTGAGATATAACCTACCATTAGTATCTTTGGGTTGATTTTTAGAACCCATGGACCCACTTGGGTGTGATAATGATATGTTATAATAATTAATTTAAAGTAAAGAGAAATATAACATAAACATGTATATTTTTACTAAAACAATTTTCATATAGGGTTAGATAACTAATATCATTGACTAAAAATATTCATTATAAATATAAAAATATCTCATAAATCATGGTATTTTATTTATAATTTTTAGACATTAAATAAATAAATTTATTTCTGACACAATTATGATGCAGTGATTACCTTATTAATGAAAGAATTAAATAAATGATATTATAAATAGTGAAATAAATTTAATTTGAATATTTTGATGCCATACAATAATTTTATGGATACTTATGAAATTATATATTTTATTTAATGTGGTTTTCTTGAATTAATCAAGTTATTATGACTTTAACAAAAATCAATTATTAAATAGTTTCCAAATTTACCTAAATGAGTTTTTAGAACAAATATTATTTTGTTAAATGATATAATAGCCATAAAAATATAATATTCATCCAAATGAATTATATAGTGTTAAAATTTTTATTAATTATCCACTTTAGTTTCTCTTGGCATTTTATAGTAAATATAAAAACCATACAGTGTAAAAAAATCAGAAGACATGGTAAGAGTTATTTTATTTAACTAAGGGTTAAATCCAAAATATAAGGTTACATTTGTGACCTAAAATTTTCTAAAACAAATTTTTTTAAATAATTTATAACCATAATCATCTTATCTTCTAAATATATTACTTTTTAAATATTATAATTTGAAAATAAATTTATAATAAAATAATATTTCAAGACCTTCCTAAAGTTCCCCTCCTCCCTCTTATAAAAGGTCACCACCTCTACCCACTTACTCACACATTTAAAGCCCCTTTTATTTCACAAATTATAATAAAATAATCTAACAACATCCATACCTTACTCTTAGAATCCTTACCTTGGTCATAAGAAAACACGAGGAAGCCTTTTGGCTGAAATCCAGAGGAGTTACCTGATTTAGAGGTAACATTTTCTCTCAAACTCCATTGATTTATTTTTCTTATATGACCCCCTAACCTCTCTTTATTAAATTATTTTATAAAAAAATAGTATCGTAAATAAACTATTTTTTATGTTAATATTTCTACCAACACTTACACACACTACTATCTAATGGATATAGAAAATATTGTTTCTACATACGGTGAACTATTGCGTCATGAAATGATGATTGTTCAATTTTATCCAACCGCATCTCATGGCAGCCATTATGATGGAACTATATTTATATATTATATTTATTATATTTATATTTTCTATATTATTATGTAATTTTTATTATTATCATATCTTTATGCTTTGTATAATTTGTAAATATGATAATTTCTTTTGAGGAAGTGTGGACTACCGCCCCCTCAAAATGATATGACTCGTTCATTCCATACATGGAACGTATAAAGGATATAGTTAATTAAATTATCTAACATATATAACATATATATTATAATATAATTATAATATACTTATGTATCATTTATTTTTCATTCCTTTAATATGAAAAATAAATCAAAGTAGCGTTCATGCGTACATACGGCCTACCGTCCCCATGAATGGTGAATTTCATTTCTTATCTTAAAAAATTACAAAATATTTTAAATAAATATATACTGAATATATATGATATTTAAATAATATTAAATAGATTATATAATTTTTTAACTCATGGACATTTTACATCAAAACATGTTCATTTCCAACTCAAGTACCGAATATCGAAAAAAACAACTGATATGAACTAAAATAATTATGTAATTTTTATAACATGATAATTAGTGATATAAAAGGACTAATAAACTTGAAAAAATTTCTCAAGAAAGTATAAATTAACCTAAGATTTTTATTTAGGAATATAACGATTGTACGTGATGATTCGGACTCAAGGTAATGGAACTTCTTAACCCAATTTCTATTCTTTGGGTTAATATTCTACTTCTTGATTATGTTGTGCTATGATTATGTGAGAAATACATTTTTATGTCCTATATTGTATTTATACTTGATTTATGTGTATTTATAGTGAATACACATAATCAATCTATTTTATTAAAAAAATGATCTTTGTAAAGTAAATATTAACTCAATTTCCATTCATTGAGTTAAATATCCATGTCATTGGTTTTGTTTTTTAAAGAATATGTGGGAATGACCTATAAGTTTTTTACACTGAATTCCCAATTATATTGGGTGTATTTATATTTCTCACACATATTTATGTAATTTATTTATCCTTAATCTAATGATATGATCTTTCTAAGGTGCTTCGTCTCAATCTCCTTTCATTGAGGCATAATTTGATAATATACACCTCTTTCTTTTATATAGTGTATAATCAACCCTTTGAATTTTAATTTCATTTAGTGGTTTTAAAAAGTAAATTTTTTTTATATGAATCATTTCACTAAATGTTAAAAGGAATTTTTTTACGTATGCTATGACAACGAATTCTCTACCACCACAACCATTGTTTACTATTTAGACTCCTCTACAATCTGTAGTGTTTTTAAAAGAAATGTAGATACTATATACCATTTTCATGTATTTTGGTATTTAAAAGGGTTTTGAAAAATCATTTATTATTTCGATATCTTGAAATGATATCTTTTGATTGAAATGTGTAAATTTTATTTTTTTTATTACGCTTGTTTTATGTGTAATGATTATGTTATGGTACTTAAAAATTTGATAGGTGGTTTCGTGATGAACCAAAGATGGGTGGTTATGTGATAAACCAATAATGTTTGGTTCTGTGATAAACCATGGATGGGTGGTTACGTTATAACCTCCAATGAATTGGGTATGGATGCTAGCTGTATAGCTATTCCATTTAGTGATATGTGTGGAAGTCGACAATATGGTTCTTCCATTTAAATATGTTTATGTCCCAAGTTGCCTTCAAATGTTATATGTTTCTTTCTATGGGATTTATGGTAATATTTTGGTCATAAAAAGGGTAAGTAATGATATTATATTAAGTTAATTATATTTAATACTTAATAAAGGTTAAAATTATTACATTATGATAAATTATTCATGGTTTACATGTTTTCTTAAGGCTAAAATTTTTTCTTATTTGTGTATCCATTACTGATATTTTTATAATCATCCCATGTTTTGAAGTTCTTTTCACCGGACATAAATAATAATATATTCAAGGATAGCATCAAGTAAAAATAATGTTGTTTAAACATGAAACAAACCATGTTTCTTTTAAAAAAATTCTTTTGTGAAAAAATAGGATAGTGAGTAGAAGTGTCTACTTGTAATATTTAAGTTTTTATGTATGATTTATGAAATAATTCTCTAAATCTTTAAATGTGAAAAGATTATATAAGGTAATTAAAGTCAAATTATTGACTTAACTCAAGATTATGTAATATTTAAGATTGGGGCCTTATATTCATAGACACTAGAGGATATATTATCAATATGGGAAAGGGAATTCTATTTTTTATTCCTAGTGATGAAGAAGAATAGTTTTATATGTTTAATAAAATTATATTACCAATATTTAGTGCAAAATATTTGAGAGTTGAAATTGTTGAAGTTGTAGAATCATTAAATAATTATTAATTTTTTTAAATAATCTTTAGTTAAAGAAGCTCATCTGGATGATGTGAATATTTTTTCCAACATTTTGAATGTGTTAAAATGAAAATCTGAGAACTTTTCTAGATATAGATAGCAGTGTTGTTACAATTTTAGATATATATTAAGAAGATAGAACTTTTGTTCAAGAGTGTAAGAAATTTATAAGAGATCTTGGGGTTGAATTTCCTAATTTTAAAAAAAAAATTGAGGAACATCTTGATGCATGTGAGGAAGAAATATTGCAAGACTGTAATGATTTTTCTAAAGAAAAAATCTTAAAATAAAATATAGATATTGAATGTGTTGATCTGTCCACTTTGGAAAGCTGTGAGGAGAAGTGTGTTTCTAAACATAAAATTGAGAATTTTTTAAATTTTCACACTCACTTAAGAAACATTTTGAAGAACATGGACCTATTCGGCCCAAGATTCCACCATTCAGTGAAGAGTCACAAAAAATTGATCTTAAACCTTTCCCATAACACTTGAAATATTCATTTTTTGGTGAGAACTCTTCACTACCAATCATCATTTATACTCAACTTGATAAAAACCAAGAGGAAAAATTGTTAGTTATATTGAATAAGTAAAAAAATTCCATATACTAGACCATTTATAATATTAAGGAATTAGTCCTTCATTTTTTATGCATAGGATCCCTATGGACCTTGATCATAAACTGTTAATTGAAGTTCAAAGAAAGATAAATCCAAATATAAAATAGGTTTTGACAAATTAGGTTATCAAAATCCTTGATGATGGAATTATATAACCCATTTTGGATAGTTTTTTTTGTTATCCCAGTCCAAGTAGTTCCCAAAAAGGGAGGATTCACTACTTTGACAAATGATATAAATGAACAAATTCATGTTAGAAATTCCATCGAGTGGATAGTTTGAATTCAATTGTAGAAAAATGAATTTTACGACATGAAATGATAATTTTAAAATGTTATTATTATGTAAAATTATTGAGAGGATAGCTAGTAATTATTTTATATATTTTATGAATGACTATTCTAGTTATAATCAGATTCTTGTAGCCCCAGAACACTAAGAAGAAACCACTTTCACATGCCCCTTTGGTACATTTTCTTACCAGTGAATACCCTTTTAATTTTTTGGAGAGTGACATGTGTCTGTCGTAGGGTGTCGAAAAAAAAATTATTTACTATGTTAAAATATATTATAGTGGTTAACCTAGGTTTTCTCTAGTGAGGAGCACTCAATAATCAATTTGTTCACTTTAAATTTAAAAAAGAAGTGGTGGTTGTTTTTGAATTAGTTTGGTTTTGAAAACAAATTAATGAAACAAAAGAAATAATTAATGTAAAAATATTATAAGAAATTGGTAAAGAAAATGATTTAAAATATTGAGATGGATTGAGTGATCAGTTCAAGGTTGTATTTCTAATTGCAATGTTATTATAGTTTATTTTTATCTATTTCTCTTCTACTAAGCCAATTAAAGTGAGATTTCACAATCGCTTCCTCGCATCTTTGATCAATGGTTTTGGGGAGAGTAAACCTTAAAAAAATATTATTTTGGTCTACTCTCATTCCTTTTGTGAAAGCATTGCAGCGAATACTCTCAATTAATTTAGGCAATTCTGGATCGGGTATTGTTTATCCCAAATAATCTTGAATATGCATTACATGTCTCACATGTACTGACAATCACAAAGTACTTCAACACTGAGATCTGATCTATTCCATCATATATAGACCATAACCTAGTGAGGGAGATAATTTTCATTAAACAAATCAATAATAAAAATTTATTTTAAAATCAAATATAATCTCACAATATAATATAAATTGTTATTACGATAGAAACCAACTTGAAAAAGAGAGAGATTTTCTTAAAATTAAGCACCTGAACTTAAAAATTACAAAATGGAAAACCTAACCTTCACCAATCACTAATAATATTTACCCCACCATGGTAATGGTAACTCAGAATAAGGGGGAATAAGAAGGTATTACAAAACTAAAAATAAATAAAATAGGGGAAAAGAAGAACATGAGCATTTCCTCCTGAATCCGTCCACCAAAATTTTAGCTTTGGTTTGCACACCATATCATTGAATCAGGCCGAGGTCCCTTATTGTAGAAGTTTAGTAATGGAGTTGGTCATCTAACCACAATGTTTCAAGGAATTTGGTGAAGTTTTGAATTTGTTATGGCCGAATTAGTTGACCTGACTTTTTTTGTCCGCCAATCACTATTCAACCAACCCTAGTTTGACTGACTTAATGGTGAAATAAATGAAATTATTTTGCCATTAAATTTAATGGGAATGTTCCTCATCGAGTTGGATTTCTAACCAGCTATAAGAACCCTATTTTTTTGTTGGTATCCATAGATATGAATCATTGAATGAGGCATGATCCATTCTGTTGGCCTGAATAAGTGCTCACATTGACCGATTTTTTTTGGCTTGTTGGATTTCAAATTGGTTCTGGGTCCAGAAGACTTATTTGTATCCCACAAATAATTTCATCATAAAAAAATCATCTGAATTGGATGAAAATTTTAGTATTTATGCTCGAAATATAGAGGCAACATAAATCTGTTTAATGTCCATAATTAACCACTTTTCACACATAAGATCAAAACTCACCAAAATTCATAAAATTATGCAAATAAATAAAATTGATTAATATTAAGGGATTAAATAATTTAAAAAAATATGTAAAAATATTAAAATATGAACTCTGTCAATTCCCCCACACTTATCACTTGGACTCCTGGACAAGTAAACATCTATTTCAAATTAAAGCTAATTTTAAAACACTTATCCATGAGATCCAACAATTTAATTATCAAGAAATAAAAGATATCATGCCTTATAAAAACCCATTATTATAAGTTCTAAATTTAAATAATTCAATATATTTACACTTAATTTCTCCTCCCATTCACACAAAACACTTACCTCACTTTCATTTTCTCTTATTACACAAATGTCAATTTTTTAGCAATGTCTTTCTCATCCAATACTCATGCAAGGGTTACCATAGGCTTGATAAATTCAAATATCTTTACTCAATGTGAGTCATGGAAATATGATTATAATGAGGACATTATAGTGTTTTTCTGTGTCTTTAAGGTTGGTAGGATTTAGATGTGAAAAATTCTGAGGCTGAATAAAGATGGTTTGGCTCTTTTTAAAGAAAATTTTCATTATTATAATTTTTACTCAAGTGTGGTCCCCTCATTACTACCCTTAGTAGTAAATAAAATCCATTAACATGAAAAATAAGTGAAATTTCACACCATTCATCTTTTCAGCAGCAATAGTCTTAATCATCTCAAACGTGATTTTTCTTGAATGCTTCAGAAAGGAAAAATTTTCTTTCTCTATTAGAAGCTCCAGAAAAGGCACAGCTTCCAGCAGAATGATTTTTTTCAGCAGAAATAAAATCTCTACAAAATTTTATTTTCTCCAAAAGTTTCCCCATATAAGGTATAACAATACAATACACCTTCACCCACACTTAAGTTCAACTAGATCATGCAATTTTACTTCCAGATCAGTTTGGATAGGGAAAATTGGATAGTAATATGGCTATCCTAATAGGTTGTTCATGGATTCTAAGGGCTAAAATGATTGAAAGTTCAAGTTGGGCCATAATAAAGAGGATTTTATTGAAAAGGGGGATTTAAAACCAAATAAATTTCTCAATAATTTAAAACACATGTACCTCAAACCCTCAAGTTTTGATAGGAATAAATCAAATTCTGGCTAAATCAAGCATTGTTTGATTCTCTCAAGAAGTGAGGTGAATGTAAATAATATGAAAATAATAGGTTCAAATGAATAATAGGAATGTGATTTCAATTATAAAGACGGTGAATTGTGGCATGGAATTCAAAAATTAGATTAATTTTCATGAAAGTTCAAAATATTTGAACTTGAAACAAAGTTAATTTCAGCATTCTTTTAAGCTCAATTTCTTGGGATAAATTGTTTTACACATTGAAATGGGTTTCAAAATTTGTGATGATAATAATTTCAGATCAAAAGTATCAAAAACACCCAAAAATTTGAAAAACATAATTTTTTTTGAAAAACAGAAAAAATAAACAATTGAAAATACAAAACTACAATGGTTCCCAGCCACACACTTAAATGATGCAATGTCCGCAATACATTCAAATTGATTTAACATGTAAGAATATTTTTAATTGAATCATATCAATTAATAAAGTATAAAGGAAATGTACAACCAGAATTATTGGTAGTGCATTGTTGAGTTATGATTTTAAGTGTTACGCACATAAACACCTACAAACAAAGGTAGATAATAAAACATATTAAATTTATTGAAAGTAAAGAAAATAGAAATAGAATGAAAATAGAAGGATAGATCTTTGTTTAATCCCCCAAGTGGGCCATGGGTTTTGACTGCCTCTAGATGGGTAGTTTCAGTTGGTAATACCTAATCTGATGGTGGGTGAAGTTTCTTTAATATGAACCATCAGAACTTCTTCCTTCCATCATAAACATCTTCTTCTTTTTTTGATGACTTCATGGATATAGTACAACAAATATACCTCTATGAAAATTATATTAAACTTTCATGGTGGGGGTAGGACAAATAATGAGTCCTCCCCTTTATTGGTTTCCACTTTCACAACTTCTTCTTTATTCTCCAGCAGTTCCTCAAGGTATGATACATCAAAAGAATAGTCAAATGTAAAATTAGAGTGTAATTCTATTGTAATAAAATTAAAACAAGATGAATCAATATCAAACTCTTCCCTTTCAAAGTAAGAATATTGTGCCTCTTTTTCCTCAAGAAAGTCCACTTTGATCTCATATTTAATTTCTTATAATAAATGATCAACATGTTTGAGGAGCTCTAGGTGTTCCTCTTCAGGTGTATTTTCTTATTTTTTTCATCCACCAAGGAAAAAAGATGTGTTGGACGAATCTGAAAATTACATGCAAGGGGAGGTGATACTCAATTCAGATTCTATATAATCAAAATAAAAAGGGTTAGGAAAAATATTATCTCCCTTAAGTGGCTTAACTTCAATTGCTTCTTCAGTATGAGGTTCTTATTGTATTTGAATTGCACAAGATAGAGTTAGGTAGTCATGATCCTCCATCTTTTCTTCAAATTATATCACTTTGGTGGTGTCTTCCTTCAATGGTTCTGGAACTTATACTTTGTAAGGAATATGTAGGTAAATTAGTTCTTCACACTCATTATAGAATCCATATAGATATTTTTGATCTCCCACGTGTATCTCAGTATTTAATTCTTTTTTCTTGTCATCCTCAGGTTCATTCATAGTTTCTAGTTTTTCCATCAATGCACGGACATATTCAAATGCATGTTCTACTTAGTTATCTAGTTTTGTTATGTCATTTTGAAGTTCTTAAATCTAAACTATATCATAGAAATCCTCATATACTTGTTTCAAATGTGGGTATTTTTTACATTAATTCAATAAATAATCATTTTAAAACATCATGGAAAAATATTTTTTTATGTTTTTTTGAAGTGTTAAATATTTATAATGAGATTGTGGCACTACCTCCCTGGAAACGGCGCCAAGTTTTGACATGTTCTTATAATAGGGTGTGAGAAAAACACTAATTTACAAAGTTAAAATATATTATATTGGTTAACCTATGTTGTCTCCAGAGAGGAGTACTCAATAATCAAGTTTGTCACATTAAATTTAAGAAAGTAGTGGTGGTTTTTTTTGAATTGGTTTGGTTTTGAAAACAAAGCAAAAAAACAAAATAAATAATTAAAGTAAATATATTATAAGAAATTGGCAAATAAATTGATTGAAAATAATGATATGGATTGAGTGATCAGTTAAGGGTTGGATTTCCAATCGCAATGTTATCATAGTTTGATTTTATCCATTTCTCTTCTACTAAGCCGATTAAAGTGAGATTTCATGATCGCTTACTCACATCTTTGATCAATGTTGTTGGTGAGAGTAAACCTTAAAATTTTATTATTTTGGTCTATTATACTTCCTTTTGTGAAAGCGTTTTAGAGAATCCTCTCAATTAATTTAGTCAATTCCCGATCGGGTCTTGTTTATCCCAAACAATCATGAATATGCATTACAACTCTCACACATACTGACAATCACCAAGTACTTCAACACTAAGCTCTAATCTATTCCATCATATATAGACCAGAACCTAGTGAGGGAGATAATTTTCATTAAACAAAGAAACAATAACAACATAATATAAAATCAAATACAATCTCACAAGATAATTTAAACTATTATTACAATTGAAACCAACTTACAAAAGAGAGAGAGATTTTTTATTAACATTAAGAACGTGAACTTGAACATTAAAAAATGGAAAACCTAACCTTCCCCAATCACTAATAATATTTAACCCACCATGGTAAGGGTAATTGAGAAGAGGGGGGAAGTATAAGGAATTATAAAACTAAAAAGAAATAAAAGATGGGAAAAGAAGAACATGAACATTTCCTCCAGAATCTGTCCACCAGAAGTTCAGCTTAGGTTCACCCACCATATCATCGAATCAAAATGATTTATCTTCTTATATGGGGTGATTAATGGAATCTTACATCTACCAATTATGTTTCAAGGAATTTGGTGTAGTGTGAAATGATTTATGGCCGAATTAGTTGACCTAACCTTTTTTGGCCGCCAATCACTATTCCACCAACCCTAATTTGACCGATTGAATGGAGACCTAAATGAAATTATTTATTCATGAAAGTTAGTGGGAATATACCTCGTTGAGTTGGATTTCTAACATAGTTGGAAGAACCCAATTTTTTGGTCGGTATCCATAGATATGGATCATTGAATGAGGTATGTTCTATTCTTTCATCCATAATAAGTGTTCACATTGACTGATTTTGTTTGTCTTGTTGGACTTCGAATTGGTTCTGGGTAAAGAAGACTTATTTTTATCCCAAATATCATGTCATCCTAAAAAAAAGGAATGATGTGAAATGGATAAAAATTGTAGTAGTTTTTCTCTAAATAGAGAGGCATCATAAATCAGTTTAATGTCCAGAATTAACCACTTTTCACACTTAAGATCAAAACTCACCAAAAGTCATAAAATGATGTAAATAAATCAAATTGATTAATGGGAAGGGATTAAATAATTTAAAAACATATGTAAAACTATGAAAATATTATCTCTGTCAGAGATACATTTACCTTTCAGAGATTAATGATGGAAATATTTTTAGACATGATTCAAAGAATCATTTTATTATTCATGGTTGACTTTTCCATTATTGGGAGCACTTTTTAGAGTTTTTTAGAAAATCTACAGCTAGTTTTTTATAGGTTATGAGAAACCAATATTATTATTAATTAGAAAAAGTATCAGTTTATGGTTACCAATGGAGTTATTCTTGATCAAAAAAAATCTAAGAGAGGCATAGAGGTTGAAAATGATAAGATATAGGTCATTAAAAATTTTCCCATCATGTGAAAATCAAATATATAAGAAGATTTATAGGCCATGTATATTTTTACTAGATATTCATAAAATATTTTTCTAAAATCATTTGTCCTCTTAAATAATTATTATAGATAGATAAAACTTTCTTATTTAATGATAAATGAATTTAATCATTTAATATTATTAAAGGCAAACTAACTTATTCACCCATTATCACTACACATGATAGGAAACTACCATTTTATATTATGTTTGATGTTATTGATGTGGATATTGGATTAGTTTTAATATATATTAAAGATAATAAATTACATGCATTATAATATTATAATAGGTTTCTAGATAATTCTCAATGAAGTTACAATACAAATGAGATGGATTTTTTGGCCATTGTGTTTTCCCAGAAAAAATTTAGGTGGTACATAACAGGTTCCAAAGTCATAGTTTTCACTGACCCTTCTACATAGAAATAATAAATCACTAAAAAATGGAAAAACATAGGTTAATTAGATGGATACTTTTACTATGAAAATTTTATTTAGAAATAAAATAGAACCATGGTTTTAAAAATAAATTTTTTGTTCATTTTTCCTAGGTTTTCTGGTAATCAAACTAATGATATCAAGAATATAAATTCTTCTTTAATGGATGACAAATTTTTAGTTTTTTATCAAACAATATGTATAGTTTTAAGTTTTTGAAAATTTTATGGTTGTTGTAGTTTTTCAAGAATAGTTTACACATAACCAAATGAATAAATTCATTACTTTGTTGAAATACACTTTTTGGGATGACCCTTTTATTTTTAGGAGGTTTTCTAATGTTATATTCCATAGGTGTGGGCCTAAAGTAGAGATGTTGTCTATCTGAGAAAGTTTTTACCTATGACCTTGGGGTGGCCATCATGGAGGGGAAAGGATATCCTAAAAATATTACAAGATATATTTTATTGGCCTTATATGTTAAATTATTCTTGGAGATTAATTTTTTATTGTGAAAAGTGCTATAGATTATGGAATCTTGGATGGAAACAGGAGCTACCTCAAAATAAAATATTAGAAGTTGAGATTTTTTATGTTTTAGAATTGGATTTTAGATGACCATTTCCATATTCTTATGGTAATGAGTACACTTTTATGGTTGTATAATATTTTTTCAAATGGGTTAATGAAATCATGATTCCAAATGATCAAGATAATAGTGTGATTAAATTTTTTAAAAATAATATCTTTTCAAGATTTGGGGTGCCAAAATATTTTATCGCAGATAATTTATCACACATTAAAATTTTTAAGTTCAAATATTCAATGTATAAGTATGTTTGTCTTTACAAAACTCGAACTTCTTCACAACCACAATCTAGTTGACAACATGAAATTTTAAACAGGGTGATAAAATAAATTTTATAGAAAACCATGTCTAGTTTCAAGAAAGAATGGTATTTCAATATTGATGAGGATTTATGGTATTATATGCCAATATTAAACCCCCTATAGGAACATCACTATATAGAAATTTTTTGAAAAATATTTTCATTTTTCTATAGATCTTTAAAATAAATATTTTCAGGTAGTGAAGGCTCATAATTTGGAATTTAAAAATGTTGTTCAAATGAAATTTCTTGAGTTATGTGAAATCAATGAGATTATGAGAGATACCTATGAAAATTATAGGATTTACAAGGAATTGACTAAATATTTTCATGATTATTTCTTCTAAAATAAATATTTTAGGGCTAGAAAAAAGGTACTTATTTATGATTCAAAATATATAATTTTTTCTAGGAGCTCAAATCTATGTTGGTTAGGACTTCCACCATCCTTAGAGTGCTAGTAAACTGAGATGTTGAGTTGTTAATAAAAGAGAATTAGAATTTCGTGGTGAATGGTCAAAGGGTAAAACATTACATTGCAGGGAATACAAAGGACTTGGTTTTCATCTTTTACTTTTAATATCGAGAAACTATTAAGTCTAGATGAAGACTTTAAATTTTAGATTTCATGGGATGTAACCCATGGTTAATTTTTTGTTTCCTTATGCTTTTAATAACAATAAATATTATTATGTTTCTTCCTTATTTTAAATTATTTTCAACTTCTTAGGGACGACTTAAATTGTTGTTCAAGTACCTCATGCAAATATCTTTCAAAATCCTGGAGAGGAATTCCAATTATTTTCATTTTAAATAAGTGTTTCTAGTTGAAGTTTCTACGATCAAACTTCCATAAACCTTTTTCTATAGTTATTATATTTCTTGAACTATAAATTCTGGAATCTTATGTTCATATTTTTATTTTATAGGTGCTAAAATTTACATACCATAGATAAATAATAAAAGATTAAAATGGGTGTTTGAATAAATTCAAGTCACTAAAGCTTCATTGTTGGGGAGTATTATTTTTCATTATTCCTTAAATAATAATTGTTTTTAATTCTCTTCCATACTTCCTTGATAGTGTCATATTTTTAAAAATATGATCACTTTTTGGAATTAATTATATGGGAATATCCGCTACTATTTAGACTTGTTAAGAGAGTTTTGGTGCTGTAAGTTATGGTTGTTAATTCTAGATTTATTCTTTATCATTGAAAATCATTATGAACCTACTTTTAACCCATGTTTCGGAACTCTTTACTTTCTAATGTCTTCTAAAACCAATTTTTAACATATTTTTTCTTAATATTAACTAAACAATATTTTTTCTGTGAAAATAAAAAATGCATCTTCAATTTAAATCCTATTTTTTAAAATTGCTAGAAATTATGGAAGAATGTGTGTTAACTAAAATGTACCCTTTAAACCTGACTTTTAACTATTAGGGTTATAAAATATGGTTGAACATAAATGTTTTTAATTGTTTTACCCACTTTAAAATGAAACATTGGGGAAAATATTGGTTTTTAAGTGTAGGGGAGGGGTATTTATTATGCTAAGTTGAATTCACTACTAAAAACCCCATAAAAATTTTCAAAATTGTTTCTTATCTTTTAACATCATTTTTAGTGGTTCAAACTTTTTATTGAGTTTAAAAATTTTGATGCCGCTTTGATGTGGTTAATCACTATTACTCAATTGATTTATTTTTTCACATCATTTTTGTTTCCCCTTTCAAATAATTTTTAGTTATTAAAATTTTGGTGAAATCCTATAAAAATATCATTGAGTTTAAACATTTTAGTTTGAATTAAAATCATAATATATTCATCCACATGGGCTGTAAAATGAAAATCATAACCCAGGTTGAGCCTTTATTATTTAATTATTAAAATTATTAAGCTTTTGGATGAGTTATCTATGCCTCTTTGCAATTATTAAACTTCACATCCAAACAGAGTTTCTAATTATTATGCCTTTTAATACTGTGTCAGTTCACCAGAATGTAAAGAGAAGTTTGGAGGTTCAAATTGTATGAAAATTGAAGTAGGTTTAATTCCTTTGGAAATCATTTTTCTAAAATATGAAACCAAATTTTCACTGAAACCGTTCAATTTTAAAGGGATTGAACATTTTTTTTACTTGATAGAATCCATGGGGGGATTTTGAATACTAATTATTTATGGAATTTCAATTTTTCACCCTTAAGATTTATTATTTTCCCCTAAAAATTTTTAAGTAATTTCTTGAGGATAAGTAATATTAAGTGTGGGAGAATTCTATGTGGTGATTATTCATTGCATTTTTTCATATCTATTTCATAAATCTATTGTGTATTTTAATTCAAACAAATTATTTTATTCAATAATTATACATTTATTGAAATTTTTTGTTTAAATTTCGGATTTATTAATTTCTTGTTTTATTGAGTATTTTATAGTTAAATTAATTTTTTTCCATCTTTGAGTTTTTTTATTTAACTCTGAATATCATTTTAAAATATTATTTTTAATTCCATGTTTTTTTATTTTATGATTTGTGTATTTAAATTCTTTCACTTTTATCTTTTTCTGATAATAATACATTAATTAATAAATTCAAGTTGAAATTTTATTCTAATTTAATTAAATAATTTATAAATTAGTAATAAAAAATTATAATTCAATTCTTTACTAAATTTTTTCTTTTGATTATTTAGTTATTTAATTTATTAGTTATTTATTTCTAGCAAATTAATTTTAATATTAATTTTTAATCATTTTTTTATTTTTAGAAAATAATGACAGAAAATTTATTTATTTAATTGTTTTTTAGTTTTTTAATTATTTACCAAAAAAAATTAATTTACAAAATTTTTTATGGAATATTTTATTCTGTAATTTTATTTTGTTTCTGGGTGCAGCGGTAATTTTCTTGGAGTTTTTAAATGGTAGAAACGTATCCAATTTCTCTACTGCTCACATTGCAGAATTTTTTGATAGTGACATATCCAATTTAAAATAGCAGAAACATATCCAATTTTAAAAGGAGATCCACATAGCCAAATTTCAGTTGCCTATCTACATATCAAATTTTTACCAACATTCTCATAGCCAACAAAGAAGGAATCCTTGTACACATTTTCAGTCCTTCACCCAGGTACCCAATTTTTCTTGATGGCTTGCCAAACCCTAAGCTTAATGAAGGTGTTAAAATCTTGACTGGATCTGAATGCAAAAAAATTAAATTAGAACTCAAATATCACTACTACAAAATAGGCATTTAATATCTCTTGCCTTTATCATTGCTTATTTTCTAGCGCTGATAAAAGGATTCCTTTATCAGTGCATATCTTTTAGCGCTGATAAAAGGAAACCTTTATCAGTGCATTTTTTAATGTTGATAAAGGACACCCTTTATGAGTGCTTTATTTGTAGCACCCATAAATAAATCTTTTATCAGTGCTTTTTTAGCACAAATAAAAGTACGAATAAAATGAAACGATTAAATTAATAAAAAATAAAAATGATTTTATCAAAATAATATTAAAATTTTTATTAATTAAATAATTATTGATAAAAATGAATAAATTGATTATACTATATATAAATTATAAATAGTATATTGTATATGTGTGTGTGTGTGTGTTAAATAATAATTAAAGAGATAAAAAATTAAAATAAGTAAACTACAAAAAATAATAAACATTGTATTAATTAAATAACTACTGATAATGTTAATAAATAGTATATATTAAATATATAGATATATATATGAATGTACATAAATTTGATTTATATAATACAAAATATTATTTATTATTTACATTAAATAGTAATATATTTAGTGAATAATGGCTTATAAATAAAAATTAATATGAATTAAAAATAAAAACAAATTGCATCGAGTAGTGGACATAATTTAATGTTGTATGATTTTTCAATTTAACATAGATAAAACGTATTATATTGATTTTAAAAATATGTAGTTAATGTGTTTTTATTTATATACGCACACACAAAAATATTTTTTGGGGAATTTAATCAATTTATATTATTTATTTTATATATATTTATTTACTATGTTTTAATATTTTCAATATGTATTAATATTTATTTCAATATATTTCCATTTTTAATGATTTATATTAATCAAACTTATCCAAATTTTCAATATTGTACTCATTTTTAATTGATCAATTTTACTCATTTTTAACATGCATGCACTTAAGATTAAATATTTATTAATAATATAAAAAATACATTTGAAAAATAATATTTATAAATAAAAATATTTATAAATATATATTTACTATTTTATACATTTATAATTATAAATAAATAAATACTATTTTTTAAAAGTCATTATTTAATTAGAAATAAATAATTATAAAATTATAATAAATTTATTCAAATAATAAATATATTTAATATATATATATAAATATATAAATATATATGATGATATAAATATTATTTTTTTAAAACTATTTATATAATTATAAATAAATAATTATATATTCAAAGAATTTTAAAATTAATATTTTATAAAAATTATTATCATAAGTATTATAATTATATTTATTAATTGTGCATTTTATTTTTTTAAAAGTATTAAAAGTATTTATCAGTTCTTTTTTACTACGGATAAAATTAATCTTTATCAGTGCTAAAAAAGCGCTAATAAAGATTCATTTACTCAGTGCTTATTAACTTTGCACTGATAAAAAGTATCTTTATTAATGCTTTTTTTAGAAGTACTAGCAAAAAGTGTCACAATATATTTAAATAACTCTAACCATTGCGAACCAGTTCACGATATCCGAAGCTCTCTATGGAAGAGACATACTACCGACGCTCCTCGTTATTGAATCCAAGCTTGAATCTAGGCTAGAATCAAGGCTCCAACTATTCAAAGGTTTGAATCCAAGTCTCGAGTGATTCAAGGGTTGAACAAAACCAATGCTCAAACGAAATCTAGGTTTTTTGATATCTCTAATTTCTTTCGATTATCTACTAAACCTTCTCATCCAACATTCGTGTTTCCCAACAAGTCTAGTTGCACTATCCTATAATTAAACAACACAAAATTCATTTTTTATCTTCTGAATCAGGACTAAGATTCTTAAAGAAGACTCTATTGTTTAGATTAAAACAAAGTATAAAATATTTACACTTATAATCAATGTTTGTATCTGGTTTTATCTCTATCTCATTTTATTCTTTATTTCAATTCTGTAAACATTAAGGAAAAATAAAAATTCATATAAGTGAACCCAATAATAGCTTTCTCAGCAAGGTGCACACTGAATAAATGAATAAAATATAATCTAGTTTTTTATGAGTAAGATATAAATTGGAGTCTTGATCAATAATTTGGCTTGGCCTTCCTCGTTATTTTAAGTGTTGTGTGTCCTTCATTTTTCTTAATGGTATGCTGCACACAAATATCAGTAAGAGCGAGTAAGTTTTTCTACCTAGAAAAAAAAGAAGAAATATTCTAAAATCAAGTAAGGTATATTATCAATTTTATTTTTATGTTTATATTTTAATAGAAAGTAAATTTATTTTTACTTGAAGTATTTATTTTGAAGATGATATTTTTTTAGAATTATAATCTTTGAAAGATATTAGTTATTTATTTATTTTAACATGATTTATTTTTTAGGAGGGAATTTATTTTCATATGTAAAATATTTATTCTAATATTTTTTCTTATAAAATTTATATTTCATTTGAATTATAATAATTATCTTTGATTAGTTATTTTTTCATATTTTATTATTGCAAGTTATTATTTTTATATTATGTAAGGACTTATATTTTTTAACAACAATTACAATATCATGTAGATATATATATATATATATATATATATATATATATATTATGTAGATATATGCATATGAAATTATTTTTAAGTTATTCAAATTTTTTAAACATGTTTTATATTCATTCATGTATTATTATTTTTAAAATACAATATAAAACAATAAAAAAAATTCCAATTATTGTTATGTTGATTTTATTTTATCAAAATATATGTTTATATTTCAGATAAGAAAATTTATTATTTTATGCCCTTAAAATAAATAAAAGTTAGTATTATTTGATGTTTATTGTGGATTGTAATTTGTAAATGATTAAAACTGCAATGTGATGTGTGAAAAGTGCAGATAAAATCATGAATATCATTTGTAATATAAGATATGGTCAACATCTAAACTCATGCCATAACATGAATGCACTAGTTTTATTATTAATGTAAATTTATGTGTTTGGAATGAATCATACCTTTATTCCATCATATTATTATTCATTCACTAGTTTTATTATTCATGATGTTGTAAGGTATAATAGGCTTCCAATATCTATATTCCATGGAATCTACCTCTTTTCAATCATCAACTTTTGAAAAAATAATCCATATTGTGGTAATTTTTGTCATTGATATTTAATATTCTATTGAATATCACATGGGAACCGGTTTTTCATATTTTTATTGATAAATTAATGTGCGATGATTTCCTTGATTTTACTATAAACTAAAGAAAATTTTTCAAAAATCATAGACCTATCAATATTGTACCTCATATGATCCAAAAAAATTGAATTATACTTTGTGAAATCCTAAAATATTATGGATTTAATATATATGAGTACCAAAATCATTCGATCATTCTCCTTCTTGATGTAGAGGGAGTTATTAACTCTACCTTTCTAGAAACCAAGCTTTCTTAGGTATTGATCCAACCTCAAATACTAGGTCCTCGGTGATTTCTTTATCATATATAAATAATTCTATAATTGGTACACCTTTCTCTCATTTTCATCCACAATAAACTCATCTGGTTTCTCAATGAATACTCCCTTCTTAATAACCCCATTGAGGAACATATATTTGGCATCCATTTGGTTTACTTTTAACTATGTTTTCACTAAAATTGCCAAAAAATAAAATAGTTTCCAAATGAGCTATGAGAGAGTAAATTTATCATAAATATACATTAATTTGATCTAAGATTCTCCCTTTCACACTATGCATTCTTTATTTTTAACCACTTTTCCATAGTTAATGAGTTTATTACTAAACACCTACTTGGTTCTAAAAACATTTTTGTCTTCCAGCCTTGGAACAATTTCCCATGTCACGTTGTTCTTATTCAATTCGAGATCCTCATGCATAGATTTTATCCAATTATCATTATTTTTATGCCTATAATAATTATTTAGGCTATACTTGGGAAAAATGAGTTTTTTATAGAGTCTTACTCCTTTGAGTTTTCACTGAAACTATCTGATCACCAATTATATTTAATTCATTGATTTCATCTTTGCTTGTATTTCTTACAGTTGATAATCCATCTTTATTTTCCACACCATCAATTTCTTATTTTGAGTCTACCCTATCCCCTTGTTCTCCCACATATGATATATAATTATATATTAATTTCCTCTAATGTTTCATCATTATTTTTGATTATTAACAATTTCCTCTCAGTGAACATATTTTATGTCAGTATTTAATTGTCTCGTTATCTAATATGATTAATTTTGCACTAACAAAAATCAATTTCCACTTTCAACAATGTTTTTATAGTAAAATTATTATCCCTAGAATTAATGTATTTCTCATATTTATGTCTTACTTTTTTTTAGTTTTACTCATATAATAAATTTTCCCTTGTACAAGTGGATTATTTTGTTCGAGTTAGGGTGGTTTTTTCGAAACATCTCATGCTCATGAGGGATTGGAATTTGATCCTACAATTGAAATAATGAAAACAAGGAAGTGTATCAATAATGAATACAACTATCAAGAAATAGTGAATTTATACTACGTATTTAATTAATTTTGTCATCATTTTATCTAGTATTTGTAAGTAAATTTCTATATCATTTTTATATAATAATTATTTAGTTTTTTTCACATATCTTTTGGTAATTCATTTTTTTCTTTTAACTATCTGCAAAAATCCACAAAATATATAAAATGACTCTTTCTGCTAATGGGGCTACATTTTCTATTTTCATTGAATTTCTTTGTTGAACTACCAGCACTACATATTGATTTGGAATTATTATCTAAAAAACCATCTAGTTATTGAAATCCATAAGAGTAAAGCAATCTCATGTGCCTATTGTGGTGAATTATCATGATATAATGGGAACATGAGCTTCCTATGTTCTTCTGAATTTCAACAATGATAAAAGTTTCTAGGCTATAAACATTGATTCAATATGTAGTGTTGGAATTTTAATGTAAAAATACAATGTAAACATGGTAACATTTGAATTTAGGATTTTTTTTTTAGACTTTGGGACATGTAGGAATCAGACACACCTCAATCTGAGACACGGTGTGACCAGTATGACTCCAAGTGCTTCTTTTTATTTAAAATTTAAATTAATTTTAGTAAAAAGGACAAATTACCTACTCAAAACTAATAAAATTCATTAGTATAATTTTGATACATTATTATAATGATCCATGAGTCATTTATGATGTGTATGAATCATCCTCACCTCAATATGATACACAATGTGTCTGGTATGACTCAATGTGTCTGTTATCTATTTAAAATTAACAATTTAGTTAAAAAAGATTCACTCACTAAAAATAGAGAAAATGTGATTTTATTGTCTTTGTAATTTATAAAAAATATACAAAATTCATTTTTTATGTGTATGAATTTGTATCACGTAAAAATGACACATGATGTGACCGGTATGAGTCAAAGTGTGTGTTTCCAGTTTAAAATGAAATTTTACTAAAAAGGACAAGTGACCTACTCAAAACCGATAAAATTAATTCATATTATTCTTATACTTTAGAAAAATTATCCATAAGTCAATTTTGATTTGTAGGAATCAGCTTCACCTCAATATGATACACGATGTGTTTGGTATGACTCAATGTGTTCATTATCAGTTTAAAATTTAAATTTTAGTTAAAAGAGTTTCACTCACTAAAAATTGAGAAAATGAACTCAGATTGTCTTTATAATTTTGTAAAATTATTCATAAGTCATTTTTTAGGTGTACGGGTTGATATCACATCAAACTGACACATGATGTGACAAGTATGAGTAAAAGTACGTGTTTCCAGTTAAAAATGATATTTTTGAAAAAAGGACAAATGGCCTAAACAAAACCAAAAAAACACATTCATATTGTTTTTATACATTAGTAAAATGATTCATAAGTCATCTGTGACATGTATAAATTATCTTCACCTCAATTCGATACATGATGTTTCTAGTCTAACTCAATATACCTGTTATCAATTTAAAATCATCATTTTAGTTCAAAAAGTTTCACTCTATAAAAAACTGATAAAATTCCCTCGGATTGCATTTATAATTTAGTAAAATGATTCATAAGTCATTTATGATGTGTATGAAATAGTATCACATCAAACTGACACTTGATGTGACCAGTATGAGTCAAAGTGTGTGTTTCCAGTTTAAAATGACATTTTAGTAAAAGGGAAAACTAACCTACCCAAAACAATAAAATTAATTAATATTATTTTGATATTTTAGTAAAATTATTAATAAGTTATTTTTTAAATGTAGAAATAATACTCACCTAAATATGATACAAGATGTGTCTATCATGACTTAATATGTCTCTTATCATTTTAAAGTCAACATTTTAGTCCAAAATTTGTCACTCACTTATGACCAAGAAAACATGATCAGAATGTATTTATAATTTATGAAAATTATTCATAAGTTCTTTTTTATGTTTAGTAATTGGTATCATGTCAAACCAACACACAATGTGACTGGAATGATTCAAAGTGTTTGTTTCGAGTTTAAAATATAATTTTAGTAAAAAGGAAAATTGACCTACACAAAACTAAGATAACACATTTGTATTGTTTTGAAAGTTTAAGAATATGATCCATAAGTCATTTTGGATGCGTAGTAATTAGACTCACCCTAATTTTATACATTATGTGTTCGATATGACTCAATGTGTCTGTTATCAGTTTAAAATCGATATTTTAGTTCAAAAAGTATCACTCACTGATAACTGAGAAAACACACTTAGATTGTATTTATAATTTAGGAAAATTATTCATAAGTAATTTGTGATGTGTAGTAATTGGTATCACATCAAACCAAAACAAATATTTGACCAATATGAGTCAAAGTTCTTGTATCTAGTTTAAAATGATATTTTAGTAAAAAGGAAAACTGACCTACTCAAAACTAAGAAAAGAATTGGATTCTTTTGATAATTTAGTAAAACAATCCATAAGTCATTTGTGACATGTAGAAATCATCTACACCTTAATCTTATACATGAGGTGTCTGGTATGACTCATTGTTCCCATTATCAGTTTAAAATTGAAATTTTAGTTCAAAAAGTTTCACTCACTAAATACTAAGAAAACACGCTCAGGTTATCTTTATAATATAGGAAAACAACTAATAATTCATTTCTGAGGTGTAGGAATTTTTATCACATCAAACAAACACACGATGTGACTGGTATCAGTCAAAGTAAGAATTTCAATTTTAAAATTACCTTTTAGTAAAAAGGACAACAAACCTAATAAAAATAGAGAAAATTTATTCATATTATTTTGATACTTTATTAAAATTATCCATAAGTCATTTGTGACATTTAGGAGTCATCCTCAACACTATCTGATACATGATGTGTCTGGTATGACTCAATGTGTCTGTTATCAATTTAAAATCAGCATTTTAGTTCCTTGTATGACTCAAAGTTTAGTTTAAAATTAACACTTTCTATTAATTTATTTATTTATATTATTACTAAAATAAGAATTTATTTCTTATATTGGTTCTTTTTTTTTCTTGATCAGGGGTTAAGATCAAAAGATAAAGGAAGACTGCTGTTTTTGAATGTATGTAATAATTTTTACTTATGCAATTATATAAACCAATGTTTGAAAGCCTATAATATAGTGTTTTTATTATATTTATTATATAAATTTTATTTCATTAAAATTTTGTATTCATACTTGATTTTTCTAATTTCACGGTGTTTTTGGTGATGCAATGTGTTGTTATAACACACTAAAATATTCATCTTTATCAATGATTCTAAAAGAGATGATAAAGGGAGCCTTTATCAACACTGATAAAGGCATCCTTTATTAGTGCTTCTAAAAGAGTTTACAAAGGGGGATTTATCTATGTTCAAAATGTGATAATAAAGGAAACCATTATTAGTATTATTTTAGTGCTAATAAAAGGCTAGGTATTTGAATCTCTCTCCAGTAGTCAGTGCTTTTTTAGCAAAAATAGAGGCCATTTTTAGTGCTTTTAAAGGCTTGTTTTTTAGTAGTTTTTTATGTTTTTCCATGAATTCAATCATATATAAAGATTAAGTCAGGAATTGAAACCTTGAAGACTGAAATATCGAGGAATAATTCCCAAGAATCTAATCATAGAAAATGACTCATGTTGAACCAATTCCATGATGTGAGTTGGGATGGACCCCACATCCCATGAAGCTTAATTTTTGACTTTGTTCTGCAGTGTTGAGTAGTCATGGTTGAAGTGAATGTGTCCCCAGACAAGTAAAACCAAGGATAAGGGAACCCAAAATTACTAGTATTTTGGATCTAGGAATCACACGAGCTTCTTTAAGGTCAGTAATAATTAACCACACCATCAATGAAATGACACATGAGCCGTGTCTACAGTTTCACAAGTGAATACCAAACTTTACGAGGTCAAAGAAAGAAGATTCCATACTAGTATTGATGTTTAAAATTGTTGAAGTTATTCCAAACATGTTGGAATCATCTGACTATGACTGATTATCAAAATATAAATATCTGATTGAATGTGTGTTGAGATGATCCTAGACCTATGTTGGTTGGTTTTCATGATTTGATGCAGGCTTGGAATCACGAATATAGTGAGGCTATGAATATCTCATATGCTTCAATTGTGAGGATGATTTGCTGTTAATTTCAGATTTTTGACAAATTTCCTATGAGAAGTAGACGTTTATTGAAATATTCTATTTAGGGGTGCTTGAGTTCATCACATCTTACAAGATATAAGTGTTTTAGATACTAAGGTTATGGGATCGATAGATGGATATAAGTTCAAACCTATTCATCAAGAAATATGTGATTTTAAACATGGATGATTGTGAATCTCATTTATGTATGAGTTTATGAAGAACATAATGAATTTAATATGGGTGGTTTAAGCTAAATAAAAATCATTAATTATTTGAAATTAACCATGTGTCTTACATAAATTGAGTCTGTATTTATCATCAAAATTTAATATGAATTTAATTCAAGTGTCAAAATTTGATAAATTGTTATATTTGAGTGACAAATATAGTGAAAAAAGTCTTAAGAGAGGAAATCCTTCCAACTATTTCATAATTGTGAATTTATAAAATTAATTTGGTGAATAAGTAAACAAATAAATAAAAAGGGGTCAGTTGAAAAAAAATGAAAGTAATTTTCTACATTGATAGATAGGAGACATAGAGCTATTACAGAGAGTGGAGTGGATCTATGGTATATTTAAGTAGATAGAATATGAGCTAATTCTAGAGTGGAAGATTAAGGGAAGAATTCTCATAATTCTCTTCTTTATTTATCTTTGAAGTTCTATCTTTATAAAAATTCTTCTATTGATTTATGATATGTTTCCTGGCTAAATTATAAGTAGGGAAATTATTTTTTTATGGTTTAGCTTTTCAATATTATTTGTTCAATATTTTTAAAATTATTTTCAACTTATTTTCATTTAAAATTAAATTATTTCTAGTTGTAAAAAATTGAAAAATTATAGTATTATTGGTAGAATTTATAAATTGAGATTCTAATTAAATGTTTCAATCATCAATTCTAATTAAATTTTCACAAATAATTTAATCATACAATTGAAATTTCCCTCACATTTAATTTTCATTCATCTCCTATTAATATGTTTTCATTCACTATTTTTAAATCATCTTCTTAGATCATCATATTGATCATTTCATATTTTTTTATAAGAAATATTTTGTGATTGTTGTTTTTTTGTTTTTTTGTTTTTGTTTTGTTTTTAATTCTATTTATTAGACCACAAACACCACTACATTATAGGATTCAATACCCTATCTTACTATTTTCTAGGAGTTTTTATATTTTTAATTTGTGATAGTAAATTATATGAAATAAATTTATTCAAATAAAACTATTCTTCTTTTTTTGGGTATTTTAGTTTTGAAATTTGAGTTTCAAACCAAAATGGTATTTTGATATCTGAAATTGTATTACATATGGGTTCAAATGAGTTTTTTTCATGGGATTTATGATGAAAATTACAATATTAAAATATTTTGTTCATGATATGGTCCTTGGACATTGTTTATGATCAGGTGAGCCTAATATATATCTCCAATGCATTAGGTAATGATTTTGTTCTACAAAGAATTATATTGGAAGTTGAATTTAATAGTTATTATGATTTTAATGATTCTTATAAGGGATCTTGTAGGGGTTATATGAAGTTGATATCCAAGTAACCTACATTAATTTTCTGTTATTTCTAATGAGTTATCATGGAAATCAATTGAATTCAAAATATAAGCTAATTATATTTTGTTTTAAAAGAAGTAGTATACCCTTTAGGGTAAAAAGATATGTTTTTAAGAAATCATTTTTCATTGGTGAAAATTTTTTCTAGACACATACTTGATTATAATTTTTCCATTATATATTCTTATAAAGTATTTTATGAAAAAAAGAGGGAAACAAAGCTGATTTCATATGTAATTAAATACTTTTTTAACTCAAACTTTTTTATATGAAATGGAAACTATCTTCTATGATCTCATTATTTTAAAATGGACTAACAGGTTTCTTTAATATTTTTTATTTCCCTTAATAAGATTTTGGTGATCTTCCCATATTTTTTAATTCTTTTCAATGGGTTTAATGATGATTATGAAAAAGAATAAGTCAATTTGAAAGTTGTAAATATTTCCCATTAAAGGAAATGTGTTTTATTTTAAAAGTTTTTTATTGTTGAAAAAATGGATACTAATTGATATTTTACAAATATAAATGTATAGGTTTATTAGGTATCATTTATGATATACTTTTCTAAAACACTAAACTTGAAAAGATCTTTTGGAATGCATGAAGCTTAATTCTTATTTAAAAATTAAATTGTGGATTGAATAAGGATCGGTTCTTTGTAGTTGGTATTAGAGAAAAGGTTTAGATAACTTTATAGGTTATGATGTTATTTGATTATAAGTTAAATGTATTCTTTGACCACAATAGTTAGTATATTAGGAATAATTATAGTTATTTTTGATTAATAGAAAGAGTTGAATAGAGGGTTACATGGTTAAGGATATATTAGTTTTTTTCCTCCACATAAGATGGTTTATTATGGTTTTATTGATATAATCGCACTAACATTTTTGTTTAAGAAAATGTCTAGAACTAGTGCAAACTAAAATTAAAAAAAATTTAAGAACAAAAGAATGGTTTTATGAATAATAAAATAAATGGAAGGGGAGATATAGTGAAAACTCTTGTGGTTGTTCTTAACCAGATATCTCGAGTTATGATTAATAACATGAACCTAGGGGAGTTTCCTAATGAACCAAATGTTGAGAAAAGTACATTATATGGAATTTCAGGTGATAAATAATATAAAGGTAAAAATGATTCAATATATTAAGTGTAAATAATTTTTTAATAATCACTTGAGAAAATGTTTTAAAATAATAAGAAGATGTTTTATATGTGGTAAAGGAGGGTATAAAGAAATAATTTTCCAAGAAAAAAGGAAGAGTTCAATTAACACCATAAATAGGTATAAAGTTCATCCCAAGTTATCAATTGATTTTTTTAAGTGTGGGGAGTATGGGCATTATGAAAATATATGTCCTAAGGGGAAGCTCAAGAATGGGATCAGTAATACTATACAAATAAATGTTTAGTAATGCCTAATTCCATTATATCTAAATATGAGGAAAATATGAATGAAATATTAAAATTATAGATTATAATTGGTATTATATTTTTATATTTATTAATATTAGTACATGATTCAAATTTTTTATTGTAGTAATAAATTATTAAGGAATAATATATAAAATCATGGTTAATTTATTACGAAGAACATTGAATGATTGAGGTGTGTACATATAGGGATTAAAGAGTTATGTTGTAGTGGTATATTTAAGGATGATCATGAGCTTAAAATCATTAATAAAAATTTGATGTTTTATGTGATGGAGTATCTTAGAGATATTTATTGAGTTTTGATAGATGTTTGAAGTATTTGAAACCCTTAATTTTAACATTAAAAAAGTTATTTGAGTAAGAATGACTTTACATTTTGTGGACATAAGTTTAAAGGTATTGATAACCTTTAGTATTTTTTGATCTTTGATATTGAGGTAATTAGGGATTATTAAAATTTGGGGATATTTTTTTTATCCTTTAGATATCTATAGGATTTAAAAATTATTTTTTCCTTAAGGTATTAATGTTATTTTGGAAAAATATCACTATTTTGGGAACCTTGTTTGATTAAGTAAAATGGAAATATTTTTGGATAATATGGGGTTTTATTTGAGGAATAAAGGTTGCAATATATTTGGGAAGTATATATGATTTTTATGTGTCTTTATGGTGATTAAAATTAATTTTACAAATGATTAAAATATATTAGAGATTATATGATTAGGGAATGTACATTCTTGGTATGAACCTTTAAGAGTTATTTTTTTTATTTGGAGATAAATGTTAAATTTATCTTATATGAATATATAATATAATCATTATAATATTTCATATTCAACATTTGTCTTGAATATTTTTAAGAATTTTAAGGATATTAATTTCTTAATGATTAATTTGAACTTTGGGTATTTCTACTTAATTTTGGGGATTAATGTGTCTAGTTTATATGAGGGTTTAATCATTTTTTGGATTATCTTGTGATAATTATTTTGGTTTTGGATAATGTCTAAATATGTTATGAATATATTATTATACTTTTCTGGATTATATGATTCAATAAAACTTTATTTTTGTGCTTTAATAATGAAAAATTCATCTTTAATACTCATTATTTAGAGAAAATTATGAGATTGTGGTGGAAAATGAATAAAAGATATTATTATAATTATTAAGTAAGTATATTTACTTATTCTATTATTCTATATGATAAAGGAATTACTAACATTTAGGAAAAATATCTTGAAATAAAAAATTCATCCTATTACCTTCATTTTTAGTGAATTTATGGTCTTTTCACACTTCATTTATTTATGGTTTTATAAACATTACCATTCTTATGATCATTCAATTTCTTATAATCAATATTTTATGGCACTATCTATCATTATATGGATATTAAATTTTCTTCCATGTATATATTTCAACTTCCTACTAATATTCTCCTATTTTTTATCCTAGTATGTATTATTCAAGAAAACCTATGTATTTCCTTTTCCTTGTTTTCAAGAGGATGTTTTATTGGCCCTTTTTATGAAGTGATATATCAAAAAATGTATTTAAAAATATCAAACCTTTATTACTGATCTCAAGTTAAAATTTTAAAGATGCAACTTATTATGGGGTAATGTAATATCTCGGGATTTTAAAATAACACTATATTCGATAGTTTATATAGCATGCAACAATGAGATTAAATGAACCATAAAATATTAATATTTAAATATTATAATTATAGAATAGATGTTAAATTGGAGGGTATGAATTGGAAAAACCACATTATGAAATATATATATATAAATGTTATACTCATTTAAAATTTATTGATCAATTCTTATGAAATAAGCACTCAATTTTCAGAAAATTTATTTTGTGCTTCAAAAATACCTTTTCTTAAAAAATGGTTTTTATTAATTTTTCTGTGAAAAATTTATAATTAATTTCTATAACTTCTATATATTTTATTTAATAAAAAGGATATAATTTTCTAAATCATCATATCAAAATTATCATAGGATGAATATTTGGTATTTTTCTAAAAATATTTATTTTTCAACCAATAGTGAAAATACCACTTTTTGTAAAATTATCATTTAATTTCATTAAAAAGTCACATTATTCTTTTAATTTTATGTTAAATTAATATAATGATACATTATTTATATATAATATAATTAATTACATAGGAATCAAATTTATACTTTATTTTTTATATAAGTTCTTTTTTGGGGTTAAAATGTATTTTTCTAAAAAATGTTTTTGTTTATTTTTATGAAATTATATTAAAAGTAATTTCTGATGTCATAACTCATCCTCTAGGTCCCGTGCTATTAATATCCCAAGCCCACCTTCCATAGTCTAGGGGTTAGTGACTAGCACCGAAAAGGAGTATCCCTAAAACGGGAAGGCATTGCCTTTTTCTCCTGTACAAACACACCATCCAAGAACACTACTAGAAGAAACCACGAAGTAATCTTCTATAGTAAAAGTGTGTTAAAATTAAAGGGGTTGGAATACATTCCCAACTAAAAAGTACAAGTACAAATGAAAAGTAAAAATACAACTGAAAGGTGAAAAACATCACCTGGATCATCCTCCAAGGATCCTACCTGAAGGGTAGGTACCGCTCACAATCATTAGTCCCTGTGTCACATCATGACAAATGGTACACCTCTGAGTACCATCTAGTCTCAAATTCCTTAGCCTCAATCAATGTTTTTTTTCATCTACACAAGACACAACAAGGTGCAGGCATAGCCCGTGATGGTGTGAGTATAACGATAATCAGTAGGGACTCTGAGACCCCCATAGGTGTCCTAGAGTTCCACGAAGGAAAAACCACAAAGCAAGGCTTCAACTATACTCCCATACATATAAATAAGTTATCAAGATATACTCATCTCATGCATGAGGGAAGAATACCACAATGGTAACACCACGAAGGTAGAAATACCAGACAGGTAACACCACTGAGATAGAAGTACCACACAAGTAACACCACAAAGACAACACCACAAAGGTAGAAGTACCACATAGGTAACACCACTAAGAAAACACCACAATGTTAGAAGTACCACAAAGGTAACACCACAAAAATAAGAGTACCACATAGGAAACACCACGTTGATAGATGTACCACATAGGCAACACCATGAACATAATACCACAAAGCTGAAAATACTTAGCTCACAATCCGGTAGAACATAAGTACAGAAGTACAGATGATTAGTCATAATCTAGATCATGTTATTCTATTAAGAAGAACTACTACTGATCCACACAGGATCATTAGGTAATAACCCCAGATGAACCACACAGGATCTGACCCACATAGGATCGGTATGCACTGACGCACAAAGGGTCACTGAGTGCTGACCCAAACAGAATCTAATAGATGCTAACCCACACAGGATTGATAGATGCGGACCCACTTAGGATCGATGTTCTTTCTTCTTATTATAGTCATCCACATGATTCCTTGCACTCAGTGCGCTCAATTACTATATAATCTTCCTCTAGAGGTATTAGTCATACATAGACCACCACTAAGATCTAAAAATGAGTAAACAAGAGGACTGCCATGTCTTAAAGGTTCTAATTCAATAGACGGTGTGTCAATCAGACGCCCGATCTGAGATTTATAAGTGTTTTAGTTCCAATGGCCCGGTAGGATTCAGACTCAATCCAACCTGGTCGTACTTCAACTTTCTCCAAAATTCAAGTGGAGTATACCAAAAGGACCGTCTGACTCCCAAGGTCCCAGTGCTGCAGACGGCTCTTCAAATGGACGTCTGGTTCTCAAGATATGGCCCATTAAGTGTTTTTGGGTCTGGTTGGGCCTGGGTCATGTTCAAGTCGGTCTGACCCACCTGAACTGACCCGGTCTTAGTCAACCCGACTCAGTTCAGGTCAACTCAACCTGGTTCGGGTCTGACCCGACTGGGTTGGGCCTCAGCGAGCTTAGCTCACTGGGCTGAGGTCTGTCCCGGCCCGCAAGGTGGGTTTGGCCCGACCCGCAAGGGGGCGCGGCCCGGCCCACAAGGGGGACGCGGCCTGGCCCGCAAGGCGGGGCATGGCTCAGACCACAATGGGGCATGGCCTGACTCGCAAGGGGGGTGCAGCCCAGCCCGCAAGGGGGTCGCCCGGCCTGTAAGGGGGCCTCCCAGCTCACAAGGGGGCGGCTAGGCCGGCAAGGGGGAATCCTGGCCTGCAAGGGGGCTGCTTGGACAGCAAGGGGGCGACTCGGCCAGCAAGGGGTGTTCCAGCCTGCAAGGGGGCGTGGCCCGCCGGTATGTCCTATAGTGGGGTCTACCCTAGCCATCACGGGAGCAGAGTATCCCCCCATTTGGAATGCGAAGTGGCAGTGCCTAAGGGTGTTGTCAAGTCATCTCAGGACCCGTTGCAGGCCCTACTATCGTGGCTCCTCCAGCGGCATGCTGGTCACACCGCCCTCTACATCCATGGACGACTGATGTGTCGACCACCTCTTCTGAACGTCGTGGCTGAAAAGTCGTATCTGGTTCCTCCGTTGGTGGGGGTGTGCCCCCTCCTTCCTCATAGTCAGTCGATGTGTCATACGCCACCTTTATGCATCGTGGCTTCGGTCGCGACACCTTGCTCAACGGTGGAGCTTGACGGCATGCCTCACCTCCTCCGCGGTCAACCGGTGTCGGCTAATCCGCTGACCATCGAGTCTTAGTGCCATGACCTCCTCTTGTGGTTCGTGACGGCGTGCCACCTCTATCGTAGAAAAACAATTCCACTATACTAATGGTCTTCCATGGATAATGCAAGGGTAGCAAGGTAGCGAAGGGTTCGGGCTGAGTTTGTTAGGCTCGCACCCTGCACGTTAGCTTGTTATCAACACGAGAGAGGAAAAAAAGAGTCTAAAACTCTTGAGATTAAAACCAAAAGTAAACCCTACCTCAAGAATGATGGATAAACTCCTGCGATCGAGGAAGTGGGTCTGTGTTCTCCACCCCCCCCCCCCCCCCCCCCGCAACCAGTCTCCAATGACGTCGCTCCATCGTCGATCTTCAATTTGGGGTTTTGGTTTCACTCTTCACCAATCATCGGTACCAGCTTCATCCTCCAAGGTTTTTGCGTCACAACACTTTACCAGCACTTTTTTTCTTGGTGAAGCAGTGAAGACACCTCTCCCCAAGCTCTATATAAATAATAGAGGGGGAGGGTGTCTAACGCTCATAAAATTTATGAGGGTTCATTAATAGGAACCTTCCTAAATTCCAATGATGTGGTTACATATTATTTGAAGGGTAAATCCATTTAATGGCTTGACACATGATTGGTCCCACGTTGCCTCTTGTCCATTGGAGGAAGAATAAAGGAAAAAAATATCTAATTTATTTCATTTATTCTTTTAAAAATTACCAAAATCTAACTTTTTTTCCATACCTACTACAGTCTAAGTGAATCCTTCCTTAAGCGAATTCTGACACTATAGATTCAATGGTGCCCTCGGATTTTTAATCTGAGCAGCGGTTCAAAATTTAGAAAATTTAGCTCATGTGTTTACTGAATGTATCTTAAAAAAAGTTCAAAAATTCATTTCGGGCACACCGGGCCTCAAAATCATGTGCTGTCAATTTTTGCAAACTCATAATAATTCCATATAATTAAAACAATTACATGTAAAATTTTAGTTTTTACATTCTCCCCACCTTAGGGATTTTCATCCCTGAAATCCACAACATATACTAAGAAAAAAAATGGGGATACTAAGCACAAATTTGAGCCCCCCGCTCCCATGTTCTCTCCTAGAGGTTCTCATGCGGCCAGCGATCGCACACCAGAGGTATTGACCACCCATGAAGGACCTGCTTCTGTCAATCCTCAATATCAACTAGAACCTCCTTAAACGTTTCCCCATAATCAAAGTCCAACTCGCCTTGGTCAATGATGTGATATGGGTCATGCACGTATCTCTTAAACTGGGATATTTGGAAGATTTCTTGCACCCTCTCTAGCTACAGTGGAAGTTCTAAGTGGTATTCGACCTCGCCAATCCTCTGAAGTATCAAAAATAGTCTGATAAGTCGTGGTGATAACTTTTCATCTTGTCCAAATCTATGTAAACCTCATCGAGGTGAGACCGATAGGAAGACATGGTCTCCCTCCTTGAACTCCAAAGTTATTCGCCTCCTGTCAGAATAATACTTATGTCTGCTCTGTGTAGTCTTCATCTACTCTTGGATGATCATCACCTTCTCAGTGGTAGCCCATACCAACTCTAGACCAATAAGTGTTGACTCCCCTCGGTCTGTCCAGCATAGAGGTGATATTCATGGTCGACCGTACAAGGACTCAAATGGTGACATACTGATGGTGGAGTGATAATTGTTATTGTATGTAAACTCCACTAAGTTAAATTGATCCCCCCAACTGCAGCCAAAATCTAGGATGCATGCACGAAGCATGACCTCCATCATCTAAATGGTCTGCTCTGTCTGACCATCCGTCTGAGGATGAAAGGCGGTGCTCAATCGTAACTGATTGTAGAACGCCTCCTACAATCCCTTAAAAATAGGGATGTAAAACGTGTGTCATGGTCAAAGAAGATCATCTATGGAACCCAATGAAGTCGCACAATATCATGTACATAGAGGTATCCCAATCCCTCTACTAATCCCTAGTCTCAAATAGGTAGGAAGTGGGCTGACTTGGTGAGTCGATCAATGATCACTCAGATGGAATCATGCCCCTTGAACATATGTGGAAGACATGTCACAAAGTTCATGGAAATTCCATCTTACTTCCATTCTGGCACCTCTCGTGGTTGTGCTAAACCTACTGAAACCTGATGCTCATACTTTACTTATTGACAAGTGATACATTGAGAAACAAACTATCCCCCCTTTTTCTTCATCCCTGGACACCAGTGCTGACACCAGAGGTCCTCATACATCTTCGCCACACTAGGATGTACCACCATAGGGGACGTATGGAACTCCCTCAACACCTCCTCCTGTAGAGCCACTGATACCATGGTACATCCTCTGAAGAGGATTACGTGCTCCCCACCTTCATAAAATCCATCAAGTGCCTATCCTGAGGATATTTGAGCATGTCGAGCCTCGCAGTCAATGTTCCCAAGCTACACCACCCTGAATCCCTGAAGGAGTCGGGGTGACTATCATATACAGCAGGTATGCTGCTTCATCTCTATCCATGAAGGATATCTGCAACGCAGCTAGCTACTCTGTCATCTCACTCAGAATCTGTAGACCAGACCTCCTGCTGAGTGTGTCTGCCACTACGTTCCCCTTCCCAGGAGTATATACTATTTCAAAGTCATAATCCTGGAGGAACTCTAGCCATCGTCGTTGTCTCAGGTTCAATTCATTCTAAGAGAAGATATACCTGAGACTCTTATGGTCAAAGTAGACTGTAAAACGTTTGCCCATCAAGTAATGTTGCCATATCTTCAAGGAGAAGACCACTGCTACTAACTTTAGGTCATGGGTAACATAGTTTTTCTCATGTTGTCTTAGATTTCATGAACCATAAGCGATCACTGCTTTCTCCTGCATCGGGAAACATCCAATTCTCTTCCCCGATGCATCGCCATAGACTACATACCCAACTCCCTCTTCTGGTAGCCTCAAGATGGGGGCACTCTTTAGTCTCTGCCTCAGCTCCTAAAAACTCTGCTGGCATCTCTCCCTCCATACAAAGGGTTGTCCCATCTTTTTCAATGCTGAAAATAGTGTCGCAACTCTAGAAACGTTAGGCACGAATCTCTGGTAGTATCCATCCATCCCCAGGAAACTCCGCACCTCAGTCGCACTCTAGGGTGGATCCCAAACAAGTATAGCCTCTATCTTCACTGGATCCACTACAACTCCAGCCTCCGAGATAACATGTCCCAGAAAGTGGACCTCTCGTATCCAGAATTGGCACTTCAAGAGCTTACCATAAATCTGGTTCTCTCATAGTGTATCCAAAACTATCTTGATATGATAGGCATGATCCTCCTCCATCGCTGAGTATATCAAGATGTCGTCGATGAACACCACCACAAAGTGATCAAGGAATGTATGGAAGATATTTTTCATGAGTCCCATGAACACTATAGGGGAGTTGGTCATGCCAAATGGAATAACCAAGAACTCATAGTGGTCATACCGACATCTGAAGGTCATCTTCTACACATCCTCATCTCATACTCTGAGATGATGATAGCCTGATTTGAGTTCTATCTTCTAAAACCAATGAGCTCCCATCAGTTGATCGAAAAGATCATCAATCCTTGGAAGTGGATATTTGTTCTTCACATTCACCTAGTTCAGGAAACGATAGTCCAAACAGAGTCTCAAACTCCCATATGCCTTCTTGGTGAACAAAATCGGGGTTGTCCATGGAGAAACACTGGGCCTTATGAACCCCTTTCTCTGTAAGTCCTCCATATGTACCCATAACTCAGGAAGCTCCACAGGAGCCATCTGATATGATGGTGTATATATTAGTGACATCTCAGGGTACAGGTCGATGTAAAATCCTACCTCTCTATGAGGAGGTATTCCCAAAACATCATCAGGAAAGACATCAGCATATTAGTCCACCACTATAGGATAGTTGGGACACTCAACATAAAATGCTCTGAGCATAGGTCTATCCAAATGATGTGTAATCTATTGTACCCTTCTCTGGGTAAGTCCATACATTCCTAAAATCCATTACCATGTTATAGATGTATTATTTTAGGTGTAATACCAACCTTAAAGTGATTCAGTTTTAAAGAAAATAGGTTTTCCAAAGAATAGGTATAGCATTTAACCGAATGATTTAGTTTTATTTATTCTTCTACCTCCTTTAAATATTCTTCAAACTTCATTAAATAATAACACCACTATTTTTCATATACTTGTATTTCTTTATGTTAATGTAATAATCTATATAATCTACTATTCTATCAAATGGGAAACAAAATCGTTGTTCGTGTGTACTGAGGACTACCACCTCACGAACTGATGTAATTAATTTACCATCACAGTCACACATGGATGATTTTAATGATGGATTAAATTTATATAAATTATAATCATGAAATATAATAATTATTGAAATATTATATATCATATATATTTTAACTATTATGTTTATTGAAAAATGATAACATTGTTCGTGCGTACATGTGGATTATCACCACCGTGAAGTGACATGATTTGTTTTTTGTAACCACGTCACATTCCTAATGTATATAAATGAATTTATAGAAATTATACCCTATTTATGAAATAATTATAAAATTTTCAAGATACAATATTACTCACCTTTTTTCCATCATGTCCATTGTAAAATGGAAACGTTACTCATGCATACGTACGACATATCGTCTCCATGATTGTAACGTAGTTCATTTTTCATAATCATCATTCAGGTTTGGTTTTAAAAGTATAATTGATGTATAAAAGTTATAATAATTTATTTATTATTATTTTTGATATTATGGAATAATGACCTCTTTGACCATAATCACCTTACCAAATTCATCTTGGAAATATGAACCAAATATCATCAAAACATCTTACATGAACTTAATAAATTAAGTAATTAAATAAAACATGTTATTAAATAAAATAAAAGGAATAATAAATTTGAAAAGGTATATTAAAAAATAAATAACATAACATAATTTTATTATTCATGGAGATAATGAACATAACGGACGAGTCATACTCAAGCTAAGGGATTCTTTACTTTAAAAATATCATTTTAATTTTTTTGAATATTTATTTTCTAAATATTTTTCTTCCATGTACATATTATTAAAAATCATTTTTATATATATTTAAATGGATATAAATGAATTATAAGGGAAATTTTATGCTTATTTTTACTTTATTTAAAAAAAATAAAAAGTAATCTCTTTACTAATTTTATATGGTATGTTTTGACTTTATTTACAAAAGGAAAAAAGGAATATTTTATTTTAATGTATACAAAACCAACATATTTTCCTTCCACCAAAAAACAATATTTGATATTTGTATTCCATTATAATATTCCATGATTTATTGAAATAAAATCTATTTTCCATTTATTCTATGTATTTTATTTTTGAAAATAGGATGTTAAAAGAAAATGGAATTTTGATATCTGAAAGTATTTTACATATAGTTTTAAATGATTTTTTTAATGGGATTTATGATGAAAAGGTGGATGATTAACAAATTTTATTCATGATACAATCCTTAGAAATTTTTTAAGTTTAGTTGATCCCAATATATATTTCTTACTCATTGGGTAACTATTATTTCCTCTAGATAAATATGTTAAAAGTCAACATTAATGGTTATTCCAACTGCAAGGGTTCTTGTAAGGGTTCTTGTATATATGTTATGAAGATTATATCCCAAGAAATCTACATGAATTTTCTATACCTTCCAATGAGTTTTCATCGATATTATTTGATTTCAAAAGGTATGTAAATAATATTTTTTTAAAGGATGGTTTATTCCCTTTAGGGTAAAAATGTATCTTTTCAAGAAAATGTTTTTCATGGGTTCTCATATTTTATATGTGATGTTCCAAAGTATCAAATAACAGGTGAGGAGGGGGGGTTGAATCAGTTTTTCACTTTTTATAAGTTTCAATGATTTTTAAAAATTAACCCATGTAACCTATTAATATTTATTTCCTTATCAACTGTTTAGTAAATACACTTGTATAAAAAAGTAAGAGAGTAAGTAAATTACACAATATTTACAAGGATCGACCTTAGTGCGAGAACCAACATCCTTTCTACAGCCACTCTCATGGGTATATGAAAATTTACAATTATGAAGAATTGAACACAACATATTTGACCACCAATTATACACATTACATATCCTAACAGGAAAAATCAAACTGACTCCCATCAATTTACAAGGATTCTTACAAAATAACTGATCCAAAATAAAAGAATAATAATTTTTTCAATTTTCTCCACAAAATATAGGTTTGGATCCTCAGTCCGATTTGGATGGATCTGATTCTCTCAATTTGATGAGGTCAGTAATATTCTCCCTTATTCAATTTTCACTTCTCAAACTTTTTCCAAACACATAGTTTGATCTTCCACAGTCTGATTGACTCAGTACAATGGACTCAATACTATGAACCCATTATCAATATTGAAAACTCAAACTCTAATAAAATTATCAATATGAACTTACTCAATCCAACATGAATTTTCACTTCCAATTCTTTAGTTCTCTACCTTTTTTACTTATATAAAAAGTTACAATGAACAAATGATTTGAGAAACTATTTATAGGATCATAGAAAAAAAGGTGGGAAACATTAAAACATTCCCCACTTCATCAAATTTAAACACTCTAAAAACATATCACATTTAAAATTCAAATTTGACTTCTTCAATCCTCCTTGATTTCTCTAAGATTTATAAAAAATTGAATTTCAAGTTTGACATCTTCTACCCTTAATAAAACTTCTAGAATCATCTTTTAGATCCTTCTTCATAATCAACCTTCTCAGAATTTCTAAAATTTCTTCAATCCAATGTAACTTCCTCATATTAAATCTGATGTTTCCTCTTAGACTTAAATACAATATATCTTCCTTGGTTTATTGTGACCTTCCTTTATTTCTTAGTACATTATGATCTACCTTTCTTTCTCTTCTCATTACGATCTTCCTTTATTTCTCAGCTCATTATGATATGCCTTTATTTTTTAGCTCATTACTATCTTCCATCCTTTCTTATCTCATTACAATATGTCTTTATTCTTCATCTCATTACGATATTCCTTTCTTTCTCATCTCATTATGATATTCCTTTCTTTCATATCTCATTACGATTTGATTTAATTTCCTTATTAAAGTCGGTCTGATGGAATACTCATTATGATGGAATTTTCTATCATAATGGAAATCCCATTGGGATTATTTTCCCAGAAAGATAGAAATTATTCAATTATGACTTCACTTAACAAATTTTAAATTATTTAAACTTCATCATCTTTACACTTACTTTATTAAAAAAAACTTATGAGTTTGGTAATTGTGGATCTAATAAAAACATTATGATTCCTTTATTTCTTCAAAATATTTTACCATGATATTTTTAATTATTTGTGAGAACATAATGACTGGAAAAGAATCATATGATTTTGTTTATAAAGTATAAAAAAATTATCACTCATGACTTCACAATATTCTTTTAAAACTCTTCAGAAATAATAAGACTTATTCACTTAGTAACTTCAAACTTTATAAATTAGAAAATTTGTTCTTTCTTTGATTATGAAAAAATAAAAACTTATAATAAAAAACAATTTATTACTTTAATATTTTTATATCCAATTATATGAATATGATATAGATGGATCCAATACACTGAGTATAGTTCTTCTTAGTCTGATCCTCTAATTCCAGAAAAAAAAACTTTTTAAAAAAACAAAACCTTTCTCCCCATTTATGTTTGGATTTGAACATTCATCAACTTTCAGCATTCTTACAAAACTCATTATGATGGATAGTTTCTGATTCCTGAATAAAAAATATTCCTTTACAAAAAGATTATTGGTCAACAAATACATAAACTTTTTTAAAACAATTTATCACATGGGTTATTCAATCCCTCCATTTGAATTTGTTAACAACCCTTGTTAAAAACTTTTTCAACTCTAATAATTAATTCAAAACTCAAATTTTGTAAACAACTCAAGTTTTTTTTTTAAATTTTTCCAAAACATGGCCTTTCTCAAAAAGAGAGTATCCTAACACCACAATACTTGATAAAGTAATTTTTTGAATGAATTGCATCCATTGGTGACAAGAAAATTATATGGCCATGTAAAAATAAAATTTCCTCACAATTATCTTCTCCCCTATCAGTTTTATTTTTCTCTCCCCAATTTTATATTAACCATAGCTTCATATTTATAAAATATAGATAAGTAAAACCATCTTACAATACAAAGTTGTTTGTTTCTTTCCCTCCCCCTTTATCAACATAATCCAAATCACAATGGGGGTTCTTCCTTATGAGGTTTAGAAATTTATGAAAGGATGATGGACATGAAGTTGTAGCCTCAATTCCACAAATATTTATTTCAGCATGGATTTTGTGAAAATATCAGTAATTTGATACTTTTTTGAGATGTATTCCACCATAAAATCTCCTACAACAAATTTATATTTTATAAAGTTAAACATTATATCAATTTGTTTTGATCAAAAATATTGGAAAATATTTTCAGAAAGATAAATTGTACTCTGATTATCACAAACTATCTTCAATGGTTTTGAAACTTTTACTTTCAAATCTTCTAGTTGAAATTTCATCCACAACATTTGAGTAAAAGCTTAAGTAGATGCAACATATTTAGATTCATTTGTCAAAAAGGTTACTAAACTCTGTTTCTTACTATATGAACTCACCCAACACTCACCCAGTAAAAAATTTTCCTAATAAGGTTTATTTTCTATAATTAAAATATCCATACTAATCAGCATCAGTATAACCATTAAACTCCATGTCATAATTTCTTTTGTATGGCAACCCATGTGAATTTGTTCCTTTGAAATATCTCAGAATCCTCTTTGATTCCAACATATGTGATTCCTTCATATTTCTTTGATACTTGGAACACAAAGTCACAACATAAACAATATCAGTTCTTGAGGCTGTAAGGTAAAGAATACTTCCTACCATCTTCCAAAAGTCATGATTCACAATTATTCCAGATTCATCTTTACTCAATTTTTCACTCAATAAAATAGGATTTGAAATATATTTGTATTTTTTCATCCCAAACCTCTTTAAAAATTCCCTAGAATTTTTTTCTTGAGATAATAAAATGTATTTTTTGAAATTGTAAGAAAATGAAGAAAGTTAATTCACCTGACATAAAAATTTCAAAATTCTTCTTCATTTCCTCAGAAAATGTTTTACAAAAATATTATATATCCCCTAAAAAATTATATCATCTATATAAACAATTACCATTTGAGATTTTAAGTCAACATCTTTCACATATAAGTCTCTATAAACTTTTCCTTTAGAGAAATTTCACATTCTCAAAAAATTGTCAAGTTTTGAATACTAAGAAAGTGGATCTTGTTCCATCCCATACAAATCTTTCTTTAGTTTAAAAACATTTTTTCATCCTTGTCAATTAGAAACCCACAGGGTTGTTCAATGTAAACTTCTTCCTTAATCTCACCATTTAAAAAAGCTAACTTTACATCTATCTGATAAAAAATTTTGTTCCTATGTATGACCACTGAAAGAAATATTCTAATAGTTTTCAATCTTGAAATTGGGGAAAAAAATTTTAAAATCCACACTTTACACCTATGCATAGCCTTTAAAAAATCATGGAATTGATTCTTGAAACATCTCTATGTCCATTCAAGTTGTTTTTATAAAACCAATTCGTTCTGATAAAAATTTTATTTGTTGTCTGTGGAACAAGTTCCCTTATTTCATTCTTCTCAATCTGGTATAACTCTTCATTCATAAAATCCACCAATTATTTTTGTTAAATAGATTCTAAAATAGATTTTGGTTTAACTTTTGATATAAGTTAATTCATATTTTCTAATATCAACTTTCTTCTTGTCTAAAATGGAGCCTTCTGATTTCCAATAATGTTTTTGAACTGAAATTTTTTTTTAAGTATGAAATTTTAAAGTTTCTTTCCCAACTGAACTTTACTTGTCACGTGAATTTTTTGAATCTAGATTAGGATGTTATGAATTAATTTCACTATTATTGTAAATCTCTAGTTTATCCTCCATATTATTATTTATAACTTCTTTTAAGGAATTTTTATTTTCAATTACCTTCACGTCATATGATCCACTAAATTTTGTAAATGTTTCTTCCAAAAAATTTAACTTCTTCTATTTGGTGAATAACCTATAAAATTTATTTTATCATCTTTCCCATCAAATGTTCCCAAATCTGAATTTTTAATTTTAAGTAAATATGGAATTAAAAAAACTTTGAAGTGCTTCAATGAAGGTTTTTTGTTATACCACATTTCAATCGAAGTCATGTTGGATTTCAATCTCAGCGAACATATGTTCTTAATATGTACAACAATAATAAAAACTTATTTCTTGTAAATCTTTGAAAGTATGTATTCTTATAACATAATTCTTCCCATTTACACCAATATTATTTTCTTTCTTTCTGATACCTAATTATTTTGTGGAGTATAGGTAGAATTATAATGATGTTTTAATCTCAAGTCTCTTATGACTTTTATTATTCATTTTTCTTTTCTGAAAAGTAATAAAAATATATTCTTCTTATAATTTCAATTATAGGAAGTTATTGATAGAATCAACTTTGGAAAAATTATTCATGTTGTTCTATCCAAGATTGACAAGTATTTAGTGCCATAATTTATTTTCATCTTCATCACTTCAGAGATAGGATCTTTTAAATTCTCTTGTTTGGAAAATATTCCCACTGGTTCTTTCTCCTTTTTTAATCTATTTTCCATCTATCGCACTTTTTATAATACAAGATTATTTTTTGAATATTAATTATTTTCTATAATAAAAAAGTTGACTTACAATAATTAAGTTATGTTTTAGTCCATCAACAAATAAAACTTCCTTTGATTTCAAATTTTCTAGCTTCAATCTCATCTATTCCAATTCCTAGGATTTTTAAGAAACCATCCTTAACAAAGGTAACTGCACCTCCATCATGACTTTCAAATTGTTTCAATATTTTCAAATCACCTATCATATGTAAAGAAAAAACACTATCAATTATCCACGGTTTGTTCCTTTTACTTTGTTTTAAATATTTCTCAAAAACAAAATATATTTCTATAAATATCTTCTTTCCAAACTACTTTTCTTTTCCACCATAAGAAACTTGTTCTAGAAAGAGTTTCATGCATTTTTCAACCTGATGACTAGTGTCCTCACATCTTCCAAAAACCACTTCAAAACATTCAAATTAATTTTTTTTTGGATGTTTTCTCACATCTTCAAATTTTTATTTTCTATCTTCCTATGAATTAATAAAGTTGTTTATTATTTTCATCAAAACCTTCTTTAGATAAGATATATGTTATACCTAAAATTATAATATATATGGCCATAGATTCGAAAATACCAACAATAGCCCTAAAATATTTATTTTTTATTGAAGTAAGATCCTTCTTTATAGAATCATTATTAAGGTTGATAACTTCTTAATATTTCAACATACTCTAGTCATAAACCATCTTTCCTCCTAGGTGATTTTTCAAATTCTGTAGATGTGATAAATTTATCACATCCTTTTTCCACCCAATATTTCCCAATACTTTCTTTAAAACCTAAAATGTTATAAAATTAAGATGAAACATTATTTTTGGTGGGTGATAATTTCACCTGATTCTTGATTTGATTCTTCTCAATAACTTTAGAAGTCTCATATTTTACATCCAAGGCATTGTTAAAGTTTGAAATCATCATTATCAAAGTATTTTTAGACTCAATATGTTTTGATTGAAACTTGTTAACTTCTTATTCTTTAAATTCTATCTATGTATTGATATCTTCAACCATCTTTACCTATTCATAAATTCTATATTTATAACTTAATATCTTCTGAATGTATTCCCCATTTTTCTTAATGACATCTATTATTAATTTAGTAACTTCTTCACAATATTTCTTTATTATTCAGATTTATTTCTTGAGAGATTTATTTTTCTCAAGACATGAAAGAAGTTCTGTTCTGAGCTGATACTTCCTATAAGATTCTCCACCTCTTTCTTATTCACTATTTGAGGAATCTTCAACTTTCTCAACATTTTTAGTGAAGGTTTTATATTTTTATAAACATCCATCTTCTAAATAATTGTTTTTATTTGAGTCTAATTCATCTTTCTTAATAATCATACATCTATTTTTTCCAATGAAATTCATTTTGGATTTGTTGAATAAGTTTTCTTATTTATAACATTTGTTCCACTCTTTCTATATAGTTTTTTCATTAAAATCATCTCAATATTCTCCAAATTTATTCTTGTGGAAATTCATAAAAAAAGTGTCCAATTATTTCACACTCAAAACATTTGAGAGTAAATTTACCTTCATACTTTCCTCTTCCTATTCATTAATTCTTGGATATAAGAGATATTATTTTATCATTAAAATCATCATTCACTTTACCTTTATAGTCAAACGTATCAGTAACTTGAACATCTTGAATTTTCAACTTTCTCATAGCTTCAAAATCAATTTCATCTTTGATATTATTTTTAAACATTAAAGATTTTCTCATTTCATAAGAAATAATAAAGTTATACAATTAATCAAGAGATAAATTATCCTTATATTCTAAATAAGAAATTTTGGAATCAAACCTATCTTGGAATTTTCTCATAAGCTTTTTCACAATTGTAAAATATTTCAAGATATCTCGGAATCCTCTGATGTTGCAAAAAAAATCATTTACTCTAGTGAAGTATTCATCAATAGTTTCTTTATCACCCATTCTGATGTCTTAGTACTTATTACACCATATTTGTATCTTTTCTTCATTCACTTTAGTATTCCCTTAGAAAATACTTTCCATCTTATCCGATGGACATTCGGAAGTATTGAGACTGATTACCTTCTAATAAAAAATCTCTGATAAGGACATATGGATTTAATTTATATCCTTTCCATCAACTTATATATTTCTATTATAAGAAAATTCCATAGGATCATCTTTCTCAATAGGTGGAAAAACAATAGTAGCAACAACAATAACACCTAGGCCAAGAGAAACGAGATAAAGAATCATGCTATTTTTTCATCCATAATAATTTTTTCCATAAAATATAAGAATTCTTATAATATTATTAGAATTGATATTATCCATGATAAGGATTCAATAAAGGAACCCTCTTTGATACCAATTGATGTTACAAAGGATCAAATAACAACTGATAAGGGTGGGTTTAATCAATTATTCACTTTTTATAGGTTTTAATACTTTTTAAAACTTTACCCCTGTATCCTATTAAGATTTATCTCCTAATCAACTTTTTAGTAAATAATCATGCATAAAAAAGTAGGAAATCAAGTAAATAATAAAATATTTACAAGTTTTAGCCTCATTTTGAGAACATACTTCCTTTCCATAGCCACTATTGTGGGTCTATGAAAATTCACTTTTATGAATAAGTGAATAAAACCTGTTCCAACTATCATTAAGAACATTCTATATCCCGATAGGAAATATTATACTTACTCCCGTCAGTTTCAAAAGTTTCTTACAAAAAATTGATCCAAAACAAAAGAATAATACTTTGTTCAACTTTCTCTACAAAAGCTCAGTCTGGATTCTTAGTCTAATTTGGAAAGATCCAACTACCTTAATCCAATGAGGTCAATAAAATTCTCCCTTATTCAATTTTTACTTCTCAAACACTTATCAAACACACAGTCTAATCTTCCTTATTCCAATTGACTCAATACAATAGACTCAATATGATGAACTGATTCTCAATATTAAAAACTCAAACTCTACTCAAATGCTCAATATTATCATCCTTATTCTGATGGTAAATTTTACATCCAATTATTTCATGCTTCTCATTTTTTTCTTAAGTGAAAAGTTACAATGAACAAATGGTATGAGAAACTATTTATAGGAAAATCAGAAAAAACAAAATTGGAAAACTTTATAAATTTCCCCACTTCCTCATATTTCAAAACTCTAAAAATATATCACATTTAAACTTTTACTTTTACTTCTTCAATCCTCTTCGGATTTCTCTAAGATTTATACAAAATTAAATTTCATGTTTGACCACTTAAACTCTTCAGAAAACTTCTGGAATCTTCTTCTTGAGTCTTCTTCATAATCATCCTTATCATAATTTTTAACCTTTATTTAGTCCGATGTAACTTCCTCAGCTTCAATATGATATATCTTCCTCATCTTCAATATAATTTATCTTCCCTGGGTTTTTATGATCTTCCTTTCTTTCTCATATCATTATTATATTCCTTTCTTTCGCAAATAATTACAATATTTCTTTCTTTCTCATCTCATTATGATCTTCCTTTCTTTTTCAGCTCATTACGATCTACCTTTAATTCTTAGATCATTACTATTTTCATTTCTTTCTCATATCATTTAAATATTCATTTCTTCTTCAACTCATTACAATCTGCCTTTCTTTATTTGTTCATTACATTCTTTCTTTCCTTCTCATCTCATTACAATCTGATTGACTTTCCATTTTAGAGTCAGTCAGATAGAATCCTTATTACAATATAATTTCCCATTATGATAAAAATACCATTATGATTACTTTCCAATAAATATGGAAATTATTCAATTATTACTATAATTAGTAACATTAAAATTCATCAAAAATCATCAGCATTACACTTTTTCCCTAAAAAATCAGAGTGTGGTACTTCTGGATCTGATACAATCATTACGATTCCTCCATTTCTTAAAAAACTTTTATCATGATAGTTTTAATGATTTGTGAGAACATAGTGACCACGAAATCATCATCTTATTTTTTTATAAAGTTTGGAAACTCTCTAACTCCTCACTTCAAAATATTCTTTCAAAAATATTCAAAAAAAATATGACTTCTTCACTTAGAAACATTTTAATTTCTAACTCATAAACTTATTTTATTTTTATTATTATGAAAAATATAAACTTCTAGAAAAACATAATTTCTACCTTCAATTATTTTGAATCTTGTGATCTGAATCTGATGCAAATGGATTTGATACGCTGATTCTGGTGATTCTCAGTCTAATCCTCTATGTTTGAAAAAAAAAACTTTCTTAAAAAACAAAACATTTATACCCCTTTATTTTTGGGCAGGAACATTAAGAAACTTTAAACTTTCTTATAAACCTCATTATTGTGGATTGGGTCTGATTCTTGAATAACAAAAACATTCAAATAAAAAAAATTAGTTGTCAACAAATACAAAAACATTGAAAAAATAATTTATCACAAAGTTTCTTCACTAAAGAACTATTATGATTGTGAATTTTCCTTTTTGTTTCATTATCAAGTGTTTTATGAAAAAAAAATGAATTGAATATGATTTCATTTCAAAGTAAATTATTTTTTAACTCAAAGTTTATTATGTTGAAGGAGAACTCTCTTTTATGATATCATGGTTTTAAAATGGACTGATGAGTTTCTTTATTCTTCTTTTTTTTATGTCCCCTATTGATATTTTGGTGCTCATAACACCTTTTTAAATGTTTTTCAAAGTTTTTAATGATTATTAGAAACAAATAAGAAGAAAAGTTTAAAGTTGTAAACATATTTCAAGAAAGGAAACATGTTTTAATTTAAAAGGTTCCTATTGAGGGAAAAGATGTGTACTAAGAAGAAGTTTCCAACTATAGATATATATGTTTTTATGTAATATTTATAACCAAATTCTCTAAATCTCTAAAAATGAAAATATATTTGGGAATGAATGAAATTGAATTATATTTTAAAAATGAAATAATTGATCAAATAAGAATCATGTACTTATAGTTATAATGGACCCCCATGACATATTGGAAAATTTTCATTGTGGATTTGGGTTTACTCCCTAATAATTATTTCTTAAATATTTCCCAAGTAACATTTCATGTGAAAAATAATTAAAATATTTCACTTTCTAACATAACAAAAATCATTTTTCTATCATGGATTGATTTACTAATAGAAAAAAATGGGTTCTGTGAAAATATATTTAAAATAATCATAATCCATCCAAAGAAAGAATAAGGATGGTATCATTACATCATATCCCAAGTGAAACATAAGTAATATCAAGTTTTATGTTTTTTATGAATATAAATACCGTTAAAATATCATTTAAAACGTTCACAAGGAAAATACCCTTTCCACTTTGAAAATCTATTTTCGAAACTAAAAATCCAAAAAAATACTTTGAAAATGATTTTCTTTATAAATAACCAAGAAAATTATAAATTATTCTTTAAATAAAATAATTTTCATGATGGTAGGAAAATTTTCATGTTGTAAATCTTAGAAATAAACATTTTTTTCAATCTTTCATAAAAAGAGACCAAAGTGACCCATGCAGGAAACATTAATAAAATTCCTTTTAAACTCTTTTAAAAGAAATTCAAAGATCATGTAAAGATAATTTTTGTATTTTTTTTATGAAATAACATTCATGAAGTCATTTTATAAAACATCGATAACCAAGAGAAGGATTCTCTATTTGAAATAATATATATAATCAATATCACTTACAGATAACTATCTTGACATTTCTTTAATAAATAATGGAAGAAATAAAAACTAAACTTTCAAACCACATTAATAACCAGATAATAATAAAATATATATAGTTTCATAAAATAATATCATTTGATTTCCCCCAAATTAATATTTAACGTAAACAATCATGAAAATAAATAATATGTTATCATAAAACTTTCACCATTTTGTAATCTTTTGAAATCAAAATTTATTTAAAGAAAAAATATTATATGGATCTATAAATCCTACGAATTATATAAAGTAATATGTCAAAATTAATTCAAGGGTTAGTAAGTCCCCCATTCAAAAAAAATCATGGTGAATGACATGAAACATGTCTCAAAAAATGATATTGAGATGAAGAAAACAATTATAAATATTTTATATTTTTAAGTAATAATTAATCAATGAAGTGATTATGTGCACATATATAAATATGCATAAAAAAGTGTAAATTAAATATAAAACAATTTAGAGATCAATTCACACATAATCACATCATAATATATTCAATGAATAAGAGTTATAACCCAATAAAAAAATTAAGTTATATCCCATTTATAATTTCCAAATATTATAATTCATTTATAAATATAAAATAAATGGATATAAAATTAAGTGAATATTTTTTATAATATATTGTATATTTTTTTATTAATTAAAAGTATATTTTTATTAAATTAATAAATATTAATTTAATTGGATTCATATTCTGAATTAATTTATAGATATAATATTAATTTAACTCTAAATAAATAAATACATTTTATATTTTTTCTACTTTAAAAAATATATAGTTAATGAATTAAAACTAATAAATTTAATTGGGATCTTATTTAGGGTATTATAAGACCACTACCCAAATATTAATTGGGTTTTCTGTAACTCTCTAAACCCCATATTAATCACTATTATAACCCAACATAATTAGGAATAATAGCACTAAGTAATCGGTTAATTAGTACTCATTTTCAACACAAGTTATGTCTTTTATTTTAATGGTAAAATGAATTATTATTTAAAATTACCCAACTAAAAAATAGAACATTTTATTTTCCTTTAATTTCTTATAAAAATTATAATGAAAAATGAAGAAATCATTTTTTATCAAAAAACAGAAGTTTTATGTCTTTTTTTGGAAAAATTAACAAAATAAATATAATGAATAAACCAAAACCATAATATAAGAAAACAATATTTTGATATAAAAAAGAAACATCAAAAAATATTTTTATAAAAAATGACCTCATTACAAATCTTTAGTAAATTCCAACCATATAATAACCAATTCAATTTAAAAATAAATACAAACATATTTTATCCCAGGAATTAAATTACCGATATTGTATTTCCTTTTTAGCTAATTGCATGGTATCATCTAAAGGATGTAATTTTACAATAATAATCAAAGGTAGATTTCTGATTTTATAGGTAAAAATCAATAGTTTGAATAATTAAATTATGTGCATAGGTAAAAAAGTCAATAATAAATTCAAAAATATATTTTTATACTCAGATTTAACTCAATGTATAACTAGATTAACTTGAACTCTAATAAACTTTAACTGAATCTTGAACTTGACAAAAACAATTGAATATTATTTGATCCAATCATCAATAATTTTATATAATTAGTGCATCACTTATACTCCCAACTAAGGGAAGGATAAAATTATAAAATAACTCACTTATATTTCTTATCCGTGTATAACTAAATAAAAAAATTCTTTGAATTATATATGTTTAATAAAATAATCGTAATTAAAGTTCCTTCTCTAAGTTGAATAAAATTAGCCTGAATTATTTTCCCAAATGATTCATAGATAAATAATTCATAGCATCAACAATAAATTTTTATGATAAAATAAAATATAATTACAGGGATTAGGAAAGTGGGATAAAGTATTGAAAACAATGTTTCTCTCTAAACTTTTTCCAAATTTTACTAATGTATCGTCTAGTTGGTTACATTCTATGAGAGTGTGATGAAAGCTGATCTCTCTACAACATTGAGCAGAAGAGTGATCCATTTTATAAATGATGGACTATAGAGCTGCACTAGTAATATTAAGACTGTTATGAACCACCGCTGAATCCATTTTTATGTCAGATATATGGATGTCTTCCCGATTAAAAATGGATAATCCCATGAAAAGAGCCTTAGATTCATAAATGAGAGAGTTTCCCAACCCAACAGGTCCATAAAACCAAGGATGAAATCACCCACCCCTCCACGTGCCAAGGTTTTATAATAACCTGAGATTTTCATACATAAATATCACATACATTTAGATGAATATTCAATTCATTTCACAAATACATGCCTTAGGATTGTAAAGTTTTTGTGTATTTGGAGACTATATATATACTCATATTATTTAATAAAATATATTAAACATATCGCATAAATATCTTTCTCTTTTTTACTCTTCATAAACATACCCTACTTAAAACCTTTCTTTATAACCTAGTGAAAGGAAACATAAGAAAGGGTGAACTTGGATGGTTAATAAAGGTAAACATGGGAGATATAATTCTATGATAATATAAAATAATAAGATAAGCATAAGCGTATGAGTTCATGAATATAAATTATAAATTTCATATAGAACTTTTCATAGATCATAAAAATGATTCATGGGATAATGAATTAGCATTCTAAAAGATAGGATCTGTAAGAGTGTAAAATAATTATAATTCATGAACCATAATCTAATGTTATAAAATTAATACACCAACATATGTATATAAACCATTTAATTTGTCAAGAATAACTACCAATACCATCAAACATAGTGGATCAGGCCTCATTAACTGTTTCCTAATGTGGATCAAGCCCGTCGGCATTTTTACCATTGTGGATCAATAACATTGGATTATTCCCCTTATGGATCAAGCTTGTAAAATTATTTCCCATTGTAATCTCATGGGATATAAAGCTTTCCCAAATTCATTGGAGGGAGATATAGGTCTCACCCATCCTTGGTTATAACATGACCATCACTCTTAGCTATAACATCACCACCATTAAATAATGAAAACCATACATAAGGGTACCACAAGATTATAAAAAAATAATCATATCATAACCCATGAATAGAAAAGGGTCTCATAAACATTCCATCATAACATAATCCATATAAAATAAATGGGTCTCATAATCATACTATCAATTCAATATAGCATAACCCATGGAAAAGGAATAGTTTTCATAAATATATATTCATAATAATCATAACCCATTAATAAAAAGTATAAGGTTGGTACTGTAGGATTATATCCCTATTAAATCATATGTAACATCAAATGATGTCATATTATATATAAAATGATATTGAAAGATCACTTGGAACATTTCTTAAGGAAAATATCCTTTCCACTTTGAAAATAGCTTTTTAAAATATAAATTTCACAAAAAAATTTCAAAATAATGTTCTTTAAAAATAATATTGGAAACATATAATGGAATATTTTAATAATTGATCAGTCATGATGTAATAATTTTTTTTCATGCTATACATGTTAAAATAAATATTCTTTTCACATTTCGATAAAACCCAAAAGGGACTTATTTGGAAAATGACATAAATATTACTTTTAAAAAAATTTAAAAATTAAAATATTGGTAAACATATCTCTAAAAATCATTAGATAATCTTAAAAACTTTATTTAAAACATTTTTAGAAAACATGGATATGGAAGAAAAAGCATTTTCAACCGAAGATAGAAATAAAGATGATTTTTCATAAAAACATTATGTTGGTCTCTTTCATCCTTTAAGAGAGGAAAATGAAAATAAAACATTTATTTTCAATAAATAACCATATTATTAGAAAAAAATATATTTTCATGAGAGTTAGATAATAATATCTCATTTTTGGAAGCATATCATAAACAATCGCATTAAACAATGAGATTATAAGACTAAACCTTTACCACTTTGCTATTATTTGAATTATAATTCCCATAAAAGTAAGAACATTATATAGATATTTATATCCCATGATAATTATGATAGTTATCATAAAATATATTCATGGTCAGTATATATACCATATAAAAGAAATAAGTGGTGTATAAGGCATGTGTCCCAAAAAAATAAAAGTGAGACAAAAAACCCTTACGTTAAGTCTATAATTCCTTCATACTTGTTTGAATACCATATATAATAAATATAAGTTTATTATAAATATATTATATAACCATAATAATATTTATCATTCCATATATTATTTACTTATGAAATTTTATTACCTATTTATTAACAATTCCTTATTAAAATCACATTTCGGGTAATAACCGCTTAGTTTTTCATGTATGTTTTGCTTTAGTATTTTTGGTCCTTTTAATTTGATCATGGTTACATAATATACATAATTTTAACCATGATTAAAATAAAATATATATTCATTATATATTTATTTATATTAATCCAATAAAGCTAGAAATAGAAAATGAATTACATTATTAATGGAGATAGTAAGTCGTATGTATGCATTTACATTGATTCCATTTTATAAAAGGATAAAAAATGAAAGGTATATAATATATTAAATTCATAGAATAATTTTAATGTCATATATATCGAATATTTTTATAAAAAATATCATTATTACCTTCTATTTAAATCATAAGTGAATACTGAATCACATCATTTCGGTAGGCGGTAGTCTTCTGTAAACACAAGAGACGTTATCATATTCCCATGAATTGAAAGTAAGAATGTATATATGATATTATAATTCCAAAATTATAATTATTTCATAATTATTATATGAATATGTTAATTATTTTATTAAATCCATATTTGATAGGTGGTGATGGAAAATTAATTACATCAGTTCACGAGGCAGTAGTCTGCCATACACATGATCGACAATTTCGTTTCCCACTTAATGGAAGAATAGGTATATATAGTTCATTCCATGAACATACTAAAATATTACTATATAAGAGATAATAATTTTATTATATCATCAAGTTTGAATAATATTTGAAGTATTTAGAGAAATAAATGAAAAAAAAATAAATGTTTAATAATTTTACCTCTTCTTCAGAGAACCTATTTAGGGTTATACAAAAATACCTATTAATAGGGTTTCCTAATAAAAATAGGAAATATAGTATGTTGGGAGGGAATTAATAAAGATATTTTATTAATTATTTTCTAAACAAAATGGATTTGGAAGTGTTAATAGGTGAGGAGAGGGGTGACCTTTTATAAGTGGGGGAGAGGACACACATTGAATTTTTGAAAGGAATAAAGTGTACCCAAATTTTTCACATGAAAAATACTAAAAATGGATCTTTATAGAAACTTAGATGATATAAATTTCAGAATATTTCCATAAAATTTTATTTATACTAGTTTCTATAATATTTTAACTATTATCTTTTTAGTTCAACCCCTGGTAAACTAGTTCTAACCTTCACCACAGTAATTAGTTTTTACTATTTTTATTATTAATTATGATAAAAATTAATTTAAACTTATTATTTAATATTAATTATTATGATTCCAAATATGAAATAATTTTTTAAATTTCATTCACATAAGTGTCATAATTTAATTTAAAATTAAACCCCCAAACGCGTTGAAAAAGTGGTTTTCCAAAGAGAAAATGTTTGTAAGCATAAAAAGTTTTAATATCAAAATTCAATATAAAATTAATTATATTGACACAAATTGGATTAATAGATATATAATTGGATAAATTTTACTTTTAAAACTATCTAAAAATAATTTGGGTCTTGAAAATTCTTAAAATGAAAAGGCATTTTTTAATAAAAATCGGTATTTTTTACTATTCATCAAAACATTTCTCTATTCAGAAAATTTTGAAAAAAAAATTCAAATATAATTTTGAGATAAAGATTTAAAAAAATATTTTTTATTTTTTCAAATTAATTTTCTAAAAGTTTCAAAAAATATATAATTTTGTCACAAAAAGTAATATTTTTTTCTGAAAAATAGAAGTTTCAAAACATATAGATACTTTTATAAAAACTAAATAAATTTTTATAAATGTGTTTTATTTATATAAAACCATTAAAAAAATATTTAAAAGGTGTTTATTCCTATTTATACCACCATTTTTAATTGTTATGTCATAACGGTCATGTTTAATTAATAATTTTAATAGTATATCATGGTTCTCAAAAACATGGCATTGTGAGTAATTCAAGCTATCGAATAAAATTATATTTAATTGAAAAAAAAATCATAAAATATATGGATTTTACATTATACCCCGGCCCAAATTAAAAATATTTTCACCTAAATAATTATGTAACTTTGATACAAAAAAACACAGGATATTTTTACCTCATTACATCCTCAATTTCCTCTGAAGTTTTCTCAAGCTGGTGGTTTTGCCACAAAATGTTGAGAAGGTGGGTGGTATTATTCTGTTAAAATTTCAATATATGGTCTATAATATCCACTAATTGTTCTTCATAAGAAATAACATTCTCTACTGGTATAAAATTTGAGTTCAATACATGTGATGGATTAGTTTTATACTTTCTTAGGATGGATATATGGAATACATCATGAATTTAAGAGAGGTTTAGTGAAAGTTCCAAGTGATAAGATACAGTATCAATAAAATAAAGAATTTCAAAGGGGTCAATATACCTGGGGATTAGTTTTAAATTATTTTCAAATATTGTTACCTTTTTCCATGGATATATTCTTAGAAACACCTTATCAATAACATCAAATTATAGATCACATTAGTGGTTTTTAGCATAAATTTTATATCAAATCCATGTTTTGATTATGTGTTTTTGTATGGATATAAACATATCTATAATTTATATCACTATATTTAATTTCAATATCTTTATTTATCTTACTTCATCCCAACACATACGAGTTATACACTTCTTTCCATATAGAGCTTCATAAGGATCCAACTGAATGCTATAGTGAAAGATGTTATGTAACAAAACTGAACTAGATGAAGGTGTTGATCTATACCACTGATAAAATATATAGAAAAATATAAAAAAAATATCCTCTTAGGTTTAAATTATTTTCTCAAACTAAACATATATATGAGGATGATATATAGTACTAAAACCCACCCCCATATCCATATCTTGCTGAATACTTCCCCAAAACATTAAGGTAAACCTCAGATCTTGATCATACACAATCGAATATGGTACTCTATGAAAGCATAGAACTTATTTATTGTATATCTTGGAAATTTAATCTAGAGATAAATCTTTTCAAATAGTGATGAAGTGTGTTAACTTTGTAAGCTGACCAAGTACAATCCCTATAGCATTATACCCTTAGATGTTTTAGGGAGTCCAAATACAAAATCCATGGTGATGTTTTCCTATTTCCATTATGTTACGGGTAGTGATTATAACATATCCTTGTATTTTTATTTATCATACCTAACTTTTCAATATACCAAGAACCAATATACAAACTCCTCTATATCTCTCTTTATCCCATATCACCAAAAATATTATTTCAAATCTATACACATCTTTATACTTGTAGGATTAATAGAGATTTAAGAACTGTTGGCCTACTCTAATAGGTCCTTTTTCAAATCTAGTATAGAAGAAACATATCCGTAGTTCTTGAACCTTATAATTTAATCATAATCAAGGTAGAACTCAGGAAAATTGCTCACCTTCTTATGCATCTCCATGTTATCCTTATATAGATCTTTAATCTTCACTTAGATAGATGTTTGAACACTCATTTGAGAAATATAGGATTTATCCCCATTCTTTAGGATTTCTAAATCCATCCTTTGGAAATAAAAAAATATTGGATATTTTGTGATCCTCATCATGGATAATCTAGAATTATCCTTTCAATTCATGTAATATTCCTCATGTTTTTCTTTACTAGGGTAGTAATTTATTGATTAGTCATAAAATTTAATCACCTATAACCATATTCTATAGTACATATTCATATACTTTTTTGTCAATAAAAAATTTAAATAAAATTATAAGTATATATGTCACACTTTTATTTGTAAATATTATTACTCTATATATTTAATGAAAAAAATACCACAAATAACTCCAAATCTTGAGTTACATAATTTTTCTCATGAACCATAAATTATATAGAATCATATCTCTAACCATTTCATTCTTCTTTATAATTCATCCCAATCCCTTCTTGGATTCATCAATATATATTACAATCCCTTCTTCAATATAGGGTAATGTAAGAATAAGTGATCTGACTAATATTCTCTTTAGTTCATCAAAATTTTCCTCATATTCATCTATACAGGGGAACATGGTTCCCTTCAAAGTTAACTTGGTGAGTTGATTAGATAGTAAAAATAAATTCAATAAAAACATAATATACATCTAAATTAAGAAAACTATGGATCTCGGTTACCATGGTGGGTCTTGGCCAACGTTTAATAGCCTATGTCTTTGATGGATCCACCAATATACCCCCTCTTGAGATTAGATGACACCAAAATGAATCCTTTTATATCCAAAATTAAAAAAATGATATTGTTTATCATTCCTTAGGTTCTTCAGCATAATTCAAAATTAATCTTTATGCTCTTTCTTTATGTTAGAATATATAATAATATCATCTATAAAGACTACCACAAATTGATCAAAGTAGTCCATAAAGACTCTATTCAGTAAATCCATAAAGATAACATGGAAATAATTAAGATCAAATTGTATCACTATATACTCTTAATATTCATACCATGTATGAAATGTTGTCTTGGATCTATCCTTCATCTTTACTGTCAATTAATTATATTCAAAAAAAATTCAATCTTTGAAAAGTATTGAGATCTACATAGTTGATCAAATAAGTCATCAATATAGGGTAGAAAATACTTATTCTTGATCATGATCTTATTCACCTCCTAATAATCAATGCATATTCACAATGATACATATTTCTTATTGAAAAATATAAAATTTGAACCTTAAGGCGATGCACGAGGGCATATAAATACTTTATCAAGATTATCATGGAGTTTCTTCATCAATTTTTTCAACTCAATCATGTCAATTATATATAGAGTCCTTGAAGTGGGTGAAAATCCAGGTATGAGTTCTATTGAGAAATAAAATTAATTATTTAGTGGAAGACTACGAAACTCTTTAAATAATACATCAACAAAATCCTAAACAATAGGAATATCTTTGATTTTGAATTTATTCCAAACCATCTAATACAAATAGCCATCATGGATAGGAAATAAGACCCACATGATATAATTAATTCCCATTGTATATTTTTATTCACCCTTGTATAGATAAATGAACATGAGTTCATTTTGGAATATGAAATGTGACTTCCATTCCTTTTCAATTCTTAGAGACTCCATATAAATAAATCCAATCCATGCCCTGAATCACATAAAATTCAACTAAAGTAATAATCACAATATTTACAGGAAGAAAGTTCCCATAAACTTCAATCATATATGAACTATAAACTTTTGATGAAACCATCGTAACATTAAGAGATTTTACAACTAACTAAACATGTAATAAATGAGCTAGTAATTCAATACCTTTTTAAAAATATTTAGATATAAAATAGTGTCTAGATCCAAAATCAAATAACAAATTATCCATTTGAGAGTGGATAATAAGTGTACCTATCACCACATCATTCGTATAAACCACTTCAGTAGTTGTTATTGCCTGAGAATTACCTTTATATTTGGTCTTAGTAGGATTTTTACACTAATCATAAAAAAAACCTTTAGATCCATGTATTAGTTGGTATAATTCTTATAATCCTTTTATTTTAATAATTATAGATTGGTAAGTTCATTAGTTGGTTTCTTCTTCTCATCCATTGCATTAACCATCCCATTCATCACATTTCAACATTCATGGGCTTTATGACCCACCCTTCCACATTTAAAGAACCTACTAGTTCTATTAAAACAATTACCTTAATGTTTATTCCCATATTTCTAGAATTTAGATGGCTAAAATTATTCCACCATATTATTTATTCAAGTTTTCATGAGACTCGATCTTTCTTTTCTTATCAAAACCATGGGAACAGTGGGGATCTCTAATTTCCATTTCTATCTTTAGTTCACATAGGAAAAATTATTTAGAGCAACTAAAGTATCTTATGGATACCACCTTTCAGATAATTGATTTTACGACACAAAATAATTGACTGATTTTTCATTCATGGGTGATTATTAAACCAGATGTATACCTTATAATCCACGTAAATTATCCTCATAGGCACCAATAAATTCATTATCCCTTTTCTTAAGCTCATTGAATTACTTCACTATATTTTTATATAGAATATGGGGGAGGTAATTATTAATAAATATCCTTTTAAAATCCTACCATTCCATAGATTCAATTTATTCCACTTTCATCGTATTCTTAATAAGGTTTCAACATTAATCTACTTCAACTTCCAAATAATAAACAGCCAGGACAACCTTTTCATGTTTCAATCACCAGAGAATAAATAATATATTCTCTATGGTATTGATCCTTCACTTAGATACTAGTGTATTAAAATAACCACTAAAATATAGTGGATGTTATATCATGAAGTATTCAATATAATATTTTTTCCTCTTTTGATCTTTTGGAATCTTAGTATGATTCATGACTTGATAAAGTTGTGTGACAATAGAAACAAAATTTCAAATCCTAGATCCCATAGAATGTGGTTTCTTAGGTGGAAAATAATTTCATTTTCCATAATATTAATAATTATATTTGTTCCTTTGAGTTCCATAAGCTGACTGAAATCAAAAATCATAGTGAGTGAAATACTAATCATGGTGGGAAAACACATAGTCATAATGAATCATTTACAGTCTGTCAAAATCAAGACACATTCTTTTAAATATAAAATACTTTGAGTTTAACTTAGTTTATCCATGATCATCATCTATTTAAATCCTTCATGATGGTTTATAAAGAAAATGTCAATTAAACAAGGTATATCCACCATTATTTCCAAACTAGGTTCCCAGTCAGACCCGTTTCCATGTACTAGGTAATGCTTGAGTCAAGAACGATGCCCCTTTTTTAGAGTTATTACCCCTACGTACATTTTTTCCAGAAACACATACACTTGTATTATCTATAAAACAATGTATTTCTTATTAAATCACGTAATTTCATCATTAAAAAAGCTTTAGGATATTATCCTATACTTGAGATCATCATAAGGGTTCTCACTAAAGTTTTTCCTCATCCTGGTTTCCAATGGTTAACTAAACCTTTCTCTAATACCTACTATAATGACATAAGATTTTCATACACATACATAACATATTTTTATATGAATATTCAATACATTTAACAAATACATACCCAAGTATCATAATGATTTAGTGTATATAGGGAATTGATACATAATATTATTATTTAATGAAAAATATTTAACATCATCCATAAAGATCTTCCCCTTTTGTAATAATCAAAAATATACCATACTTAAAACCTTTCTTCATAAACTGTGTAAATGAAACATAAGAAAGGGTCATCTCAAATTTTCACTAAGAGTTAACATGAGATATATCATTATATGGTCATATAAAATCATAATATATATATAAGGTTATGATATCATGAACATGACTTACAAAGTTCGTACCCAACCTATCATAGATCACAAAACTGATTCAGGGAATAAAACATTATCATTATAAGAGACTTGATTCATAAGAGTGTAAAAACATCATAATTAATGAACTATAATCTCATGTTACACAATTTTGGAACTAACATAGGAATAGAAACCATCTTATTTGTTAAGGTTAACTACCAAGACCATAAAACATAGTAAATCAGGCCTCATCACCTATTTCCCATTATGGATCAAGACCATCAGCCTATTTCCCAATAATAATCAAGACCATCAGCCCATTTCCCATTATGTACCAATCCCATAAACTTTTTTACCATTTTTATCTCAGGATATATAAATCTTTACCCAATGCATTGGAAAGAGATATAGGTCCCACCCATCCTTGGTTATAATGTGACCACCATCTTGGTTATAACATAACACCCATCACATAATGAAAAATATACATAAGTGTTCCACAATATTACAAAAAAATCATCATATCATGACCCATGAAAATACAAAGGTCTCATAAACATTCCATCATAGAATAACCATATAAAGGGAAAAGGCCTCAAAATCATCTCATCAATTCATCAGAGCATATCTCATGGAAAAGGAATTTGTTTCATAAACATGTTTTTATTTAATCACAAAAAAACAATAAAAAATAATAAGTATTGTACAATTTTATCATATCACCCAATAAATCATATGTAACATCAAAGTATTTCATATTAGATTGGAGCATTTCTTGAGTAAAGTTTTCATTCTACTTAAAAAATCACTTTTGAAAATAAATATTTTTCAAAATATTTTTCTATGAAAATAACCTCAAAAACATATAAAGGGATATTTAAATAATTTATTGGTCATGATGGTGGAAAATGTTTTTCATTTAAAACATGTTTTAACAAATATTTCCTTCATGTTTGGATAAAATAAAAAAGGGTCTTTTTTGGAAAATGAAATGAATATTACTTTTAATTTTTTTATAAAAAATTAAAACATGGGTAAAAAATATTTAAAAAATCATTTTATAATGGTACAAAAATTTCTTTAAAATGTTTTTATAAAACATGGATACGAAACAAAAATGGTTTTCGACCGAAGAGGTAAATAAACATGATTTTTTTTTTGAAAACATTCTTTTGGTATCTTTAATAATTTAATAGAGTAAAATGAAAGAAAATTTTTTTTCTATATATAACCATATTATAAGAAAATAAATGATTTTCTTGATAGGTATATCATAATATATCATCATTAGAATCATATCACAAACAATCCCATTAAAAATGAGATTGTAACATTTAACCATTACCACTTTGGTATCTTTTGAATAATAATCCACATGAAATAAATCACATTATATGGATATGTATATCCGATAATTATCATGATAATTATTATAAAATACATTCATGGTTTTTATATAAACTTCATAAAAGAAACAAGGGGTGTATAAGGCATGTGTCGCATAAAAAGAAAAGTGACGTGAAAATCCCTTACCTTAAGTCTCGACTTTCTTGGTACATGACTGAATCTCTTATATAATATATATAATTTTATTATAAATATTTTAAATAACCATAATAATATTTATCACACCTTATATTATTTACTTATGACCTTTTATTTCCCATTTATTAAAAATTCCTAGTTAAAATCACATTTCAGGTAATAACTTCTTTGTTTTTCATGTATTTCTTTTTGGTTTTTTGGTCCTTTTACATTTTTCATGGTTAAATAATCTAAAAAAATTTAACCATGATATAAATATATTATATATTAATTATATATATATTTATATTAATCCAATAAATTTAGATATAGAAAATTAATTACACCATTCATGGAGATGTTAAGTCGCACGTATGCATGAATGTTGTTTCCATATTCTCAACAAATGAAATCAAATAAAGTTAAATAATATATAATAGTAATATAATCATTTTTATTTCATATATATCACATATTTTAATTAAAAATATCTTTATTATCTTCCATATAAAGTGTAAGTGAATAATGGATCGCATCCCTTCATGAGGTGGTGGTCTTCCTTACATACGAACGACAATATCGTATTCCCAAGGAATAGAAAGTAAGAAGTTATATGTGATATTATAATTATAGAAGTATAATTATTTCATAAATATCAAATACATATGGTAAATCCATCATTATATTCATATGTTATATATGGTTATGTAAAACATATTTCATCGGTTTGTGAGGCGGTACTCCGTCATACACACAATCAACGGTTTCATTTCTCACTTAATAGAAGAGAAGGTATATATATTTCAAGACATTATCATAGTAAAATATTATTATATGGTATAAAATGATGTAATTATATCATCAGAATTGAATAATATTTTAAAGATATAGAGTAATAAATAAAAGAAAATAAACAATTTTAAGAATTTTACCTCTTCTTTAGAAGAACCTCTTTAAGATTATACCTAAAGATTTCTTAGGAGGGTTTCCTAACAAAAATAATTCCTCTAGGAGAGGAGGACTGAATTAAGGAATATATTTGGGTATTTATTGGCTAAACTTATGGTTTTTTTAAGTGTTAATAGAAGATCATAGTGGGTGACATTTTATAAGTGGGGGAGAGGACACACAATGAATTCTTGAAAAGAATAGTGTCCCCACATTTTTCACATGACACAAGGCCCAAAAATGGATCATTAAAAAACCTTAGATGTGATAAGTACAAAATATGGATATAAAATTGGATTTTTACTAGTTTATAAGTCATTTTAATCTGTATTATTTTAATTTAACCCTCTAGTAAACCCATTCTAACCATAACCCCGATAATTAATTTTTACTATTTTTACTATACATTTGGAAAAATAAATAAATTCAAATTGTTATATAATATTAATTATGGTGATAAAAATATGGAATTAATTTTTCTAAATTCCATTCATATAAGTGGAAATTTTTAATTTTAAAATTTAACCCACAAACACGATGAAAAAATGGTTTTCCAAAGAGAAAATGTTCATAAGTATAGAAAGTTCGAAAATAAAAATTCAATTTAAAATTGAATAAAATGAATTAAATTGGATTAATAAATATATAATTTTACTAATTTTACTCTGAAATATATATTAGAATAAATTTGATCTTATAAATTAATTAAACACAAATATATTTTTTAATAAAAAATAGTATTTCTTACTATTCATCCAAAAATTTATAATTCTAGAAAATTCTAAAACATTCACTCAAGTATATTTTTAAAAATTAGATTTAAAAAATGCAGTTTATTTTTTCAAATAATTTTTCCAAAAAATTATAAAATAAATTTTATTAGTTTTTCACAAAAATTATTAAAAATCATTTTTTGATAAAATAGTATTTTTGAAATATATAAAGACTTTACTAAAAATTAACTAATTTTTATCATTTTTTGTATAAAACCATTATAATTAATATTTAAAGGTGTTTATTCTTATTTATATTTCCAACTTCAATTTCAAGGTTATAATGGTCATGTTTAAATAATAATATTAATAGTATTTCATGATTTTTAAAAACTCAATGTTGTGTGTAACACAAGCTATTAAATAATTTATTTTAAAAAAAACTTTATAAAATCTCAAGGTGTTATAGTTTTATTGAGGCACAAACCATATGTTAGTATTGAGTTTTAGGCTGGTAGATAGGGCCAACCACTTGAACAATCTTCCACATTGAGGAATCCTAGTAAAATGAATCATAATGTATCTTTCCATGTTTTATATTAGAGAAATAATTTTTGGTCTCCATTGATAAGGGAAGTCGTGATCAATTACACATGTGTGAAGAGGGAAAATTCTAGTTAAAAATGGTATCATTTTGAGATCACAAAATCTTCTATAAATTCATAAACTTCAAATTAAGTGGGTATAACCAAGGGAACAAGAGTTATTCCAAGGATTGGAGGTCAGGGAGGATATATATTAGTTTGATAAAATGGTTGATCAAAGGGATGTAATGAATCAAGTGCACAATGGTCTCTTGGATCTGATACTAAGAGAAACTTCACCTAGATTTGAAATAAATCACACATATTTGAATATTATCATATATACACAAGGAATTCTTCTAAATATTTCAAATAAAAAAACTCATTTTTTCGATATTAATTTTTACAATATGTCCTCGAACCAAGCAATAGTAATCTTCGGGTCATGTTTACATCTTCTATAAGAATATTAATTGAATTGTTCACTCATTTTGTTGATGAAAGATAGAATATTTTTTCTATTTTAGAAGACAATGTAATCATCTGCCTCATGGGTAGTAATTTCCTGGACTATAATGGTACCAGAAAAATAAGAGATCAAATTCAAGAACTATGTATATTGAGAAGAAAATAGAGTTTTTGACCGATTTTTCCTTCTAGAATAGAAATTTCCCTTTACCAATGATCTATCTCAAGTTGGATTGGATTTATGGGAGATCAGAAACTACCATATTCCAAATAAGCATGGAATGATTTGTTGGGCCTGTATGTAATGTATTAGTTAGGTTTTAGTGTTTTCCCCATATAAAATTGATTTCAAAGGATTTTTCTTCAATAATATCCTTAGAAATTTTCGGATTAATAGAATCCATATTTTCACATAAATTTTAATATTGTGTAGAACTTCCTTAATAAACACTATGATCGTCTTCTAACTCATACAGTAGAGTCTTTTCTCTGAATTGTAATCACATTTGAAGCTCATAAAAAATATCTCATTGGTGGAATGAACTCCTTTAGTAACTTGAATCATGGAAATAATTTTTAGTATTATTTTTATCATAGATAGCTACCACACCCCAAATTGATAAGGGGAGATTTGGGGGAAGATTTTTGGGTGGAAAAATCCCACCAAACCCATCTAGTGGAGGAATAAACAATGGGGTGAGGTCTGCATATAAAAATCAGAGGACACATCTTAGTTTTAGTATCACCACTTCCCTATGTGGTATATTATGAGTTGTATCATTAATTATTCCAGTGATGGTGTTTTGAGTATTTTCTTCTTATAATAGTGATAGTATGTGAATTCATTTTACCATAGTAAACTTATTATATTTTCCCATATTTATTTACCACTCTTTATTTCATGGTTTCTCTACATTAATTTCAGAGTCCATTTTTCAACATTTTTCAATTTATTTTTATCTCACATTTATCATTACATTGAAGGTACAATCATTTTGGGTACCAAAAAGTGTTATCACAACAAAGTTTTGGCCTAATATTGTTCAATTTTTTTGGGTAATAATTATTCTCATTAATTTTTATATGTTTTGTAATTATTATTATGGTTAATATTTCACATCAAAAAAATATTAAATCTTAATAAATACACCACTATAAAATAGAGGTTCTATAATTACTGTGTTTCAATATGGTGTTGAAATTTGAAATAAAAAAATTTAATAGGAAATTTTTTTCCATTTTTAAAAATGAAGATAAAAGCGGTATTGAGGAAAGATAATTTCTGACAAGCTATTAGAGGAGGAAATTTGGGTGGAATGGGGAATTAATGGAATGACATGGATGGAAATTCTATTTCCAAAATTCATTTGTATTTCATATACAATGTCCTTTCAAGAATTGAAATGTAAAATATGATGAAGTAAATTTTGGATACTCTGATGAATCTATACAAGTCCAAGTAACTAAAAAATTATCTTGAAGAGAAAATTATTTGAACGATGAATTCATCATTAGTGACTGACCATACCAACACCCTCAATACTCTTTTCACTCAAATTACAACATTGGGATACAAAATTGGGGATAAAGAACCTGAAAATATTCTATTGTATATTTTTTTAGATTCTTATAATTATATCTTCATCAACTTCACCGGTAATATCTTGAAAAATATGTTAGTCTTCAATGAAATTGAAACTTTAGTTATTGATGAATAAATTGGATTCAAGAACAAGGAGGATAGACTGATAACTTTACACCAAGTGGAGGCTCTATCAATGGAAAGATAAAGGATGAGGGAGTGTGGTTCTAATGGAATCTAGAATTATAAAAAGTAAAATTAAAGATAAATAAGAAAATATTGAAGGAAGAATAATACCACATGTTATAATTATAGTAAGACGGGGCACATTAAGAAGGATTGTTGAAATAATAAGGGTATTGGAAATAACTTTTAATGAAATGTGGTGATTACTTATAAAATTAGAGACATTATATTTATTAAATTGGTGATGAATAATAGGGGTATGAAACATCTCAATGATTCATGGATAATCTACATGAGATAAACATGAAAAATGAAATACGAAAGATAATTTTTTGATCAATATGAACCTATCTCAAATGGAATTGTGTGCATTTAGAATGATTGAACCTTTAAGATTATTGGATTTGGTACCATCAAACTACAGATGAACTATGTTATAGTTCAAACCATCCAAGGATTATACCTCATCAAGGTCCTAAAAAATAATATATTATTTTTGGTAAAATATTATGACATCAGATACAAAAAATTAATTGATAAATGAGTGATGAAAATTGTGAAAGGTGAAACTTTGGTGATGAAGTAATATAATATCTAAAAGAACTTGTCAATGCTTATCAGTGAAATGTACATGTGGGTGGAGATAGTTTTAACATTAACTACTTCAATAAAATCATTGATAATTTTATGGAATCAGAATCTTGGCTATATTTTTGAATGAGGAAGGAAGATTATTACTAATCATAAGTTGTTACCTAATATTAGAAATATATTTTACCATTTTATGAGCATTTCATATTTACAATGAAACACATGTTGAATTTTGTACCATCAACAGTAAGGATTCAATATATCTTAGAGTGGATCCATAATGATGTTTGGACAGTAACATTTGTATCCCTAGGAGGAGTGAGGTACATTGTATCATTTATTGATGATTATTCCCGGAGGTTTTGGGTGCACCCAATTTAGTAGAAGGATAATTTTTTTTAGTCTTCAAAATATTAAAATAACAAAAGGATATTTAAAATAAAAAACATCATGTGTTTGATGACTAATCATGGTGAAGAATATACAAGTGAGGAGTTTGATAATATTTTTAAATATGAAGGAATCAAGATATAGTTCATGTTAGTGTAGACTCCTTACTATAATGGAGTATCATAGTGGATGAAATGAACCCTTTTCGATAGAACAAGGATAATATTGATGACTTTAGGAGTTTCCAAGTCATTTTGGGAATAATTAGTTAATAATTTATATTATATTATAAATCAATCTATTTTAGTTGTGATTTATTCGAAAGCTATAATAGAAAAGTTTATTTTTAATCCCAGTAACTATTTTTAATTACAAATTTTTTAAAGTCTTGTACATGCATTTTTTAATGACCAAGAATGATCAAAGTTGGAATCGAGATCTAAGAAATGAAACTTATAAGGATACATTGATGGTCTGAAGGGGAATCATTTGTGGGACCCCAATTTCCAAAAGCTTATCATCAGTAGGGAAATCATTTTTATAGAAGATAAAGTGAAAATGATGATTTATAGATATTTGGAAAAAGAGAATATAAAAACTAAAACAATTTAGGTTAACGATGAATCAAAAGAAGAAAATTTTTATTCTGAGGTGTTACGAGAGTATGGTGAACAAATACTAGTTTAGTTATGAACACGAAGGTAAACTCAGGAGAAAAGATAACCAATATTCCAATCAAACTATTTCACTGATAGAAATGTCACATAAATCTTATTGATAGAGGATGTAGACCCATATTATTCTTTTTAGGTGACTCGTAGTCTTGAAATATCCTCATGGAAGGTGGTGATGTAGCAGAAACCTAAATCCCTACACAAGAACAGGATTTGGGATCTTGCTCCATTACCACATTGAAGGAAGGTTATCGAAAAAATGGGTCTTTAAGATCAAGTGGAATATAAAGGGATAGGTGGAAATATATCATGTGATATTAGTGTTAAAAGATTATACTCATAAGGAAGGTATTGATTTCAAAGAAATATTTTATTTTATTATCAGATAGATGAGTATTTAAGTAGTTCAAGATATTTTTATTCAATATAATTTTAATTTAGTGTGTCTGGATGTGAAGATAAATTTTATCCATTGTAATTTTTATGAAAGATTCTATATGCTCTAATGAGACGGTTTTGTAGAATAAGGCAAAGAAAAAATGGTTTTCTAGTTGAAAAAATATCTATATAGTCCCAAGAAGGAACTGAGGTCTTGGTACATGATATTTTATTCATGTATCATGATTCTTGGATATAAGACTTCATAAAAATACTTGTGAATGTTTTAGTAGTTTATATGTTGATTATTTTAGCATTATTCTATTGTATGTAGTTGAAATATTGGCCCTAACAATGATCAAATTTAGGAAACGAATACATAGTTGGCTAGATATTTTGATATAAATAACTTAGTACCATAAAATAATATTCTTGTGATGTATATTTAAAGTGGTATAAGTAATGGGAATATTTTTATATCATATAATATTTATTTAAGTAAATTATTAAAACTATTCAAAATTAAAGAATGCAATTCAATCTCTTCCCCTCTTCTTTTTAATTTCAAGTTATGCTCTATGACTAGTCCTAGAATTTAAGGAAAGATGATAGATATGTTTCAAGTAATAGATGCATTAGTAGTGAGGAGAATGATTTTCGTTATGTTTTTTACTAGACTATACATTGCACATAAAGTGGGAGACTTTTGTTGTTACATGGTAAATCTGCTATGGGAGCATTGGAATGCACTAAATCGGGTCTTTAGATACAAAAAATAGACCTTAGATACTACTTTATGTTATGGAGGATTAAATTTCACTATTAAAGGCTATATTGATTTAGATTTTGTATAAGATTCTGATCAAAGGAAATCTATTACAAGGTTTGTGTTTGCTCTTACAAGAGGTTCAATGAGACAGATTTCAATGTTATAACCAGTTGTTTCTTTATCCATTATTGTGGCAGAGTACACAACATCTAAAAAGTCTTGCAAAGATTTGATTTGGATTTGAAGGTTTTTATAGGATCTTGGGCATAGATAAGATAATATTTCATTATTTTGTGATAGTTATAGTCCTTACACGTTGAAAGGAATCTATCTTTTCATTCTATGACATAGATTATTGAGGTATAATATCATTTTATTCAAGACATGGTAGAGGAAGGAAGTGTAAACATGAAAAAAAATCACATTAATGAAAATATTATAGGTTTCCTAGTTAAGGTGCTTGATTATAGTAAGTTCATATGGAAAGATCCTTGAGAGGAATTGTACAGATGTGAGAAGCATGTTTGGGAGATAGAAAGTATGTGTGGATATGTGATTATCTCCCAAGTAAATATCTAATTAGGGGGATATATTGGCAGTATTTTTCTCATGTGTGGTTATATCCCCCCAAATTATCAAGGGGTAGGCAGTTGTAGATTGATAGGTGGATAAATCCCATCAAACCTATCTAGTTGAGGAAGTAGGAGGGGGTAAGGTCTTCCTATAAAATTCATAGTAATCCAACTAGTTTTAGTATCAATATTGATTTTCTTTATGATGTGGTATATTATGATGTGTTTCATTATTTATTTAATTGAGAATATTTTTAGAATTTTATCCTTATAATAATGATATATTGTGTACCTCTATTTTACCATAGTGAGATCCATCTATTTGTGTGTGGTTTTTACGCCTCTTCATTTGGGGTTTTCCACATTACATACAGTGTCCATTTTTCTATATTTTTCAAATTATTTTTATCTTGAAATTATTTCTTCACTGAAGGGATAATTATTTTCGATCCCAATAAGAATTTTCACTAGGAGGGAGTGACCATGCTTTATAATAAGGTGACTTTACCCACCAAAAGGGAGAAAATAGTTCTTCTGGTTTTGAATGTAGGATTCAATACATTCAACCAGTGGTTTAAAATAATAATCCATACCATACCCATGAAAAAGTGGTGACCAAGGTATATCATGGGATAGGTAATTCTCTAAAATATATACTATAATTCAAGGATGTTGTACCTATTAGGGTTTGTAGATTATGATAGGAAGAGGTTTATTTTAGATGCATTTGTCAGCTACCCACTCCACCTCCCATAGGTGGATAACAATCCCTTTAAGGCCTTTATAGAGTTATTATTTCCATTTATAAACACAATAATTAAGTCCTCATATAAAGGAATCTTATGTGGTTATAAATATTCTTGGAAAAGAGGATTTACCTGGTGAATCCCATGCCCTGGTTTTAAGAAACCAAAGCATCTTCCTTAAAGTGAAATAGAGAACCATTAAGATGTAAATACTTCTAAAAAATAAATCACTTAAACACTCAAATAATACAAGGCATCTAATAAACTTAAGGATGAATCCTTATTCTATTTTATAATAAGAATTTTACATACCCTCCATAATCATCAAATTTCCCCCAATGACCTTATGATAAATATCTAAGACCATCTCTAAAGAAATCCCAATTTCACCATGAATTCCTCTACCAATGATGAAAAAATGTTGCTCACCTATGAGGATTTGAGGTAACAAAGTCATAAATAGATCATTAATAATATTGATGATTATTTTGTACATAAAAATGTATATTCCAATGGTTTGAAGGTGTTAAAAACATTAGATGTTATATCTTAGGAATCAAGACTAGTAAAGTGGAAGAAACTGATATGGGTGGGATAATCTCCCACAAAAAAAATAATTAATAATAGTGAGGAGTTCCTGGTTGATCATATACCAAGATTGGAGAAATGATTTGGGGAAACCATACCATCAAGGATTTAGGCACTTTTAGCACAAATATTGGTAATCAATCCTTGAATTTCCTATTCTCCTAGATATTCCTTGAATTCAGAATTAAACTTTATGGAGGATAGTTTTGTAATATCACTAAATAACTCCCCACACATCCTCCCATTAAGTAAATTATCATGTAATAGGTTAATCTTTACCTACACTATCAAAATAGAGAATAATTCATCTGGTGATATAGTACTTAACTCTGAGATATTTTTATTAAAGGGAACATCTTCATGATGGAGGTTAAAGGTGTATCCCCTTATTCTATCTTTGATGTGGGATTTAAAAAATATCGTGTTTAAATTTCCCTCATGGAGCCACAACTCCTAGAATCTATCACATTACCTCACCTCCTCTCTAAAAAGAAGATCAACCAAAATCCTATGTTTGTGAGAGAGAATATAAAAAGTGAAATAATCTTATAGGTATTGGGGTTATAGATCAAGGTCCTATATTTTATTGCTAATAATTTCATATTCAGAGTCTATAGGTCTGGTTCTAATCACCCAATCCTATAATGTCGATTTGAGTCTTTTGAGTTCGGATTGAAGAACAACCGAATTTATCCTAGTAGTACGAGATAACCAAGAGGGTGCCACAACAGATAGAAAATTTTATTATTGAGATCATAGGATAAAAAATAGAAAATTTTTGTATGATTACCAATGGTTGCCCAAGTCCAAAAGGTAAATAATAGTGATCAAAAAGAGTTTAGGGAAAATTTGAAACATAAATATTGTTGAATTGTTTAATACATGAAAGGTTTTCTAGTAATCTATCTAATATACACTAGGCATGTCATCAAGTATTATGATTATTTAACCATGTAAAATGATCACCCAAAATCTAGATATCAAAGATTTGATATTCCACCATAAATTCATTAAATTCATCTGTTAATATTTTTAGAGAAAAAAGACACCTCACTTATTTTAAATGGGATTAAAGATAGTGTTGATGTCCCCTATAACTATAAAGGTTAATATACCTAAATAAAAGGAGGATAAAAAATTCACAAGTGTTTTTATGTTGGAGATGAAATACTTGGAATAGAATAAGGATTGGTAGAGGAGAGTGGTATGTTAATAAAATTTGATCATAATGTGATTCTATGAATATTCAGGGAGGAAAATGTAAATATTTTTTCCATGTGATCCAAATATGACTATTGATAGGAATTTTATAAAGGATTTTTTAGAATAGAACTTTATTGGAAAATTTATAACGATGGGAAAGGCATTTTTCGATTCAATAATGGACATTACTGAGATACTGAGATTTTTTAGTCTGGGGTAGAGGAATTAATATTTGTAAGGTGAACCCACCCCTCTCATGTTCAATGAGAGTACTAAAATTTAAAAGTATTATGATTATTAAGGGATCCTAGAAGCCTTTATACCATTTATAAAATCAAATACAAATTCCCATCATCTCACAATATAAGCATATGAGTGATAGATTAGGTAATCATCTTATCTGAATCTATATACAAAGTAGTTATACCTATAGAAGATTCCATTTTACCTTTACACTTTATATTAGGTGAAGTCTCTAAATCAAGAATATTATGATCATATTTGTTTGATACTGAGAGAGTCGATAAACTGAAAAAATACATCTCTCTGTTAATTAGATTTACCCAGGAAAAAAGTGATTCTCTGCTCAGATTTTAAACCAAAAAATGGAAAATTTCACATGCAATAGGAGTTTCCACCATTATTTTTGGATGGTAATATAAGGAATCATCCTTACAACATTACATAATCTTGAGTTTTAAATAAATAATTCATTTTACAATATCTATAAAATATTTATGATTTAGATTTTAAAAAAATTATGTCACAACTCTTACATAATAAACTCATACATCACAAAGTGGACACTTCCTCTTAGTATCCATTTTTTCCACAATATAATACTTTTAAAATAAAATTTATTTTATTTTCATGATAAATCTTCATGATTTCTAACTTGAAATCATCATTGTTCCTAATCATCCTTAAACCCTATAAAAAAAATTTTAAAATTTTATATTGGAAAAAATTTTCAGTAAGGGACATATAAATAAACTTGTTAGTCCATTTCAAATTAATGAGATAATATAAGAGATTTGTCCATTAACATAATAAAATTTGATCTCAAATAATATTTTTCATACACATGAAATAATATAAACTACTAAAAGTTTTTTTCATAAAAAAATTATAAGAAAACATAAATGAAAAATCATAATCATGAGAGATTCTCATAAAACATGACAAACCATAAAAATCATTTTCTTAAAAACATAACTGTTTACCCTTAAAATGAATAATCAGTCCTTTAAAAAAATATAATTAGATTACCTTGTGAAATTAAAATATTTCAATGAAAAATAAATATAAATAATATAAATTCATGTAGGTTCCTTGTGACAACATTTTCATAGACCCCTTACAAGGACCCTTACAAATAGAATAACTTAATCGATCAATTCTAACTTAATTCTCTAGATAGGATAATCATTACTCAATGAATTGGGGAGATATATCAGGATCAACTATCATTATAAAAAATTTCCAAGGACCACAACATACATAAATCAAATATAATATTGCATCTCCATCATAAAAACTAATAAAATATTCTTTTTAACCCATATGAAAAACCATTTTCAGTCATCACATAAAATAAAGAAAATAAACATTTCATTTTATAATATTTAATAAAAAAATTAAAAATATTGGGAAAAATTATATAAAAATAAACATGTAATATTATAGAATACATGTTTTTAAGAATAGAAACCATGATAGTGGTAAAATCCATTCTTGACGTATATGTAAAATTACATTCATTTAACACCATCAGTAAAAAGTACCTCATTCATAAAATGATTAGAATATTCATTTTTTACATTTATAAAGAAAGTAAAAGGTAATAGAAAAATAATTTTATTAAAAATTATTAACAAATTATATATTCCATAAAAAAAATAAAAATATAGATATAGAAAAAAAATAGTCATAAAGAATACTTAAAAAAATTTAAATTGTTTTTAAGGAAAATACCGTACCTTGAGTATGACTTGTCACATAATTTCTTCACATTCCTTAAAAATAAACTTAATTTATTTATTTACTTTATTAATAACATTTTAAAAGTCTATATTTATTTAATTCACTAATAAACCTGTTATACTTAATTACATGGTCAATTAATTTCATGTGGTACGTTTGATAATATTCAGCTTATTAGTCAAAAATAAATTGGGTAAATTGATTATAGTCAAAGGGGTCACTATTTCTTCATAAAAAAAATTAATCATGGAATAATTATTATGTTTAAAAATTAAATGAAATTTTATAACCATCTATTAATTGAGTATATGAAAAATGAATCACATCATTTTGTGGTGTCGTTTTTCCACACGTACGCACAAATGACTTTATCATTTTTGAATGGATAGAAAGGTAAGATAATATATGGAATATTATATTTTAAGAATTATAATTATGTCATTAATATCATATATATTAACTAAATCCATAATAGTAACCATCCTTGCGAGGTGGTAATGAAAATCAAAACACATCGCCTCATGGAGGTAGTAATCCACATGTATGCATGGCCGATGTTTTTATTTCTCATGGGATGAAGAAGGATGAGAAAAAGGGTTGTGGATTTATGATAATAACATTTAATTATATGAAATATATTTATTTTATCATTTTAATAGGGTTAAATAATATTTTAAGGAGGTATAAGAATAAATAAACTTGAAATAATTTGTTCATGACTTATACCTTCTCCTCGGATAACCTCTTTGGATTACACCTTAAGCCTTCTAAGTTTGGTCTTTTTGTTAGACCAGTGCCTCCATGAAAATTTTAGGGATTTTTTGGATATATTTTGGTAGGAATTTTATAAACTAGGGTGATAAAAAGTTGTGAGTAAGTGAGAATAGGAGGAACCCTTTTATAAGTGAAGGGAAGGGAACCATTTAAATTCTTAAAGTATTAAATTAATATAAACTAATTTTCAGGATAAAGTGGAACAAAATGTAAATATTTTAAATATAGGTTGAGTATGAGTCTAAATAATCTCATATAATAAAATTTTTACATGTTTAGGTAATTTGTTCACCCATATCTCTTAGTTTTAACCCCTATTTACCCTTTTTATAAATAATGCGACATCAAAGATTTTTACTCTACAGGAGTCAAGAAAGTTACTATAAAAAAATGTGACCCATAAGTGGAAATATTTTATATCATAGATAATATATAATTCACTTTGTTGAAGATAATATTTTTTGCATTTTAAATCATTAAATAAAATATTATTTAACATAATATACCATTAAAGTCATTTTTAGGACTATTCACATATTTTTACTTTAATGACATCAATATAGTAATAAAATTTGAATATAAATTTTTAATACATCACTAATATGTTATATTTATCTAAAAAATTCTTGTAATATAATAATTCATCCAAATTATATTAATTTTTATTTTTAGAATCATTTACTTTATTTTTTTCTAATACTTGAGCAAGTACCATGATGGTATTTCATAAGAACATAAGGTGATTATTCCATAAAAAAAATTAAAAAAATTACCATGATAGTTAAAATTCATTAATATTTCAAATAACCATTTATAATTAATGATAACCTCTATTTATCCCTATAAAAAAATATTAGAGATATTAAAACAAAGAGAGTAACATTTTATTTTTATTCATTGTTTAAAATTATATTAAGGTAATTATCAAAGGAAAATATAAATAAAATGCCATATTTTCAAAAAATGTATTATTATGGTTGAATAAAATTTATACAATAAAATAAATACAATAGTTAAGGATATTTTTAGTAATTATCTCAATGTTTTAACCTTGTTTTACCCATTTTACCCTTACCGATGTGGAAAATGTTTATAATGATTAATATTCATAATGAAAATAAATAAAAAACACCTATTTACCAAATATTAACCTAATAATTCCATGTATGGAATATATTTTTCATGATTCAATTTTTATAAGTGGCATAAATTAATTTTAATATAAATGCATCGAATGCAATAAAAAATTATATAAATGCACATTTAAGATCAAAATTAAACTTATACCAAAATATGATATAATTATGATTCCTATGTAATTAATTATATTATTTATAATTAAATGAGACTTATTTTAATTTAAGATAAAATTTAAAACATAATTTAAATTTTAAATTAATTTATTTTGTGAAAAGAAATGAAAGTTTTCCAAAAGACGGTATTGTTCACTATTCAAAATAAATAAATCTTTTTTAGAAAATTATCAAAAATAACTCTTTGATAATTATTAATTAATGATTTTAAAATTAAATTTCATTTTATCAAATTAAAATTATAAATTTAGAAAATAAACTTTTTAATAAAACTATAGAATTCATGAAACTCAATTTAGTTCAAATAAAACTGTTTTATTTTTTATTAGAGAATTACTTAATATTCTTATAGTAAAATATAAATCTATAAAATCTAACTCATGAATATTTATAAAGAGTATAATTGATTTATTATCAACATTACCAAGGTTTTTACATTATTCCCCCTTTTTTAAATTATAACCTCATAATTTTATTCATTACTTAAACAAGTGCATATATTTTTCATGTATAGTATTTTATGATTATCATATTACTTTTTCAATCAAATGTTTTTTGAAAAAAAATATTAACCATGAAAATCAAATTATTCTATAACACATGCTCTCTTTGGTTAATAAACTAAATATGTTGTTCCTTATAAGAATGGTTCTCTTCTAACAAGACTAATTCAGGATTCAAAGCATGAGATTCATCTGGAACATACTTCATTAACTATGAAACATAAAGCACAAAATGTGTTTGAGATAAAATTTGATTCAACGCTACTCATTAGGAAACTGTTCCAACCTTATCTATGATTTTATATGGTACAATAAACCACAAAATTAACTTTTCCTTTTTACCAAAATTAATAACAATTTTCAATGTAGAAATTTTAAGAAAAACATGATCTCCTACCTTGATTGAAAGATCTATCCTCCAGTTATTTGTATAGATTTTTCTATCTACTATGAACCATCCTCATATATTAATAAATCATCTTCGCCTTCTAAACCATTTCTTATACCAATTTTGGCCCCAAAACCCTCATTTCACTAAATTATTCTTAATAAGTTAGATTCTAACACCAAATTCTATATAATTCCTAAATGATATCATCTATATACTATAATGAAAAATATTTTTATAAGAAAATTTAACTAGTTAAAGCTATTGATACCAACTTCCTTAGAAATATAAAGAATAATATTGAAACATATCTTCTAAATTCTGGATCATTTTATCTGTATATCCATTATATTAAGGATGAAAAGTTGTTTTGAAACCTAATTAAGTATCCAGTGACTTCTAAATACTTTTCCAAAAAATAAAAGTTAACCCGGGATCATGATTAGATATAATAGAATGAGGGACTCCATATAATATGATGATCTCTTTAACATAAATTCTTTAAATATGATCCAGATACATATCAATAAGACTAAGAAAAAAAATGTGAAAATTTGGTTAATCGATTAACAATTACCCAAATTTCATTATTACCTCTATATGTATTTAGTAATACCACCACAAAATCTATGGATATATTCTCCCATTTTCATTCAAAAACTAGAAAAGGATGAAGCATTCCCTTTAGTAGTTTTCATTCAACTTTAACATGATGAAAATTCAAACGTTTGATAGTAAAACCAATAATGTATTTCTTTATTCCATCCCTATAATAATATTCAAGAAGGTATCTATACATCTTAGTGCTTCCAAGATGAACAGAAAATGAAAAACTATGAACTTCACTCAATAATTATTTCTTAAACTAAGAATCATGAGGAACACATAATATATTTTTTTGAATCTCAAAATCCCTTCTTTGTCAATATTAAATTTAGGGAACTGATCTTTCCTAACTAATTCTAAATTTTCCTATAGAACTTGATCCTCCTTCTAAGCTTTCTTAATTCTATCTGAAAATGAAGACCGCACTAACATCTAAAAAAACATATGAAGTTCATGTATGCATAATTTCTAGACTAATATCCATCAAATAATTTACCAAAGGATCATGTTTCAAATGTATCATTGTTAATGATGCTTTATATTTTCTAATTAATTTATAAAATACCCAATTTTAATTTCCTAGATAATAATAAACTATGGAGTCATATTACTTAATAAATTTCATCCATCTTCTCTACCTCATGTTCAACTATTTCTAAAAGAATATATACATAAAACTTTTATTATAAAATTATATTTCACACTTTACTCTATATAAATGATTTATTTTTATTTTTAAATTGAAAACCACATGAGGTGGTTAAAATTTATTTGTAGGATAATTTGGATCATGATGTTTCAATTTATTTTAAGCATAAGAAATTGCGTGGTCATTTAGTATCAGAACATAGTCAAGTCCCTTCAAATGAGCATCAATATAGATAACACAATAACTATTTCTGGATGATAGGGCCAAAACCAAATAATTCACTAATCTTATTTTCCAATTCTAGAAACAATCATTACATATTTCATAAAGATTAATTTAACTCATTTTAGAGTTAACTTAGTTAGTGAGATAGATAATCGAGAACAGTTTTCAATAAACTATTATTAATAACCCATTATTTTAAGAAAATTATGAATATCTATGACATTTTTATGTCTTGGATGCTCTTCAAACACTTTAGTTTTGGATGGATCAATAGTTATTATATATTTATTTACAATATGTCCATGGAAAGAAATTTTTATCAACCAAAATTCACATTTACTTAATTTTCCATATAAATTATTTTTTTCTAAGGTTTATAGAAAAAACCTCAAATGGTTTTCATAATCATCATAAATTTTAGAATATATCAATATGTTATTAATAAATACAACCAAAAATTTATCCAAGAACTCATTGAAAACTCTATTCATAAATTCTATAAATATAGGTGGGTCATTTTTCAACCCAAAGGGCATAATCACAAACTCAAAATGATCATAACTAGTGCAAAATGGCATCATTTTAATTTCATTCTCCTTCACCTTTAGCTGATGGTACCCAGACCTAAGATCAACCTTTGAAAAATATTGAGCTCCCTAGAACCGATCAAACAATTCAATGATATGAGGTAATAAATAATTATTCTTAATATCAATGTTATTCAATATTCTATAAGTAATGAAAATCCTCATGGATCCATATTTATTTTTTACAAAAAAAAAAGGACCACCCCATGGTACAGTTCTTGGAAAAAAAACCTTTATTAAGAAACTTTTGTAACTAATTTTTAAATTAAAAACGGTTACATGATTTATTCAATAAGGATGTCTTAAAATTGGATTATCATTAATAACTGAGTCAATATTATATTTAATCTTCTAAACTGGTATAATAATATGAAATTCATCAGGAAACACACCTAGATATTAATTTACTATAGAAATCTCACCAATTTGAACAATTTCCTTTTCTCAAAAAAATATGCAATATAACTTTCATTTCCATATTTAATCAATTCCTCATATTCTTGATATTTTATCAAAGGTGTGATTTAATTACATTATAAAAACTAAAACTCAATCCAAAAAAACTTATTTATCTCTACAATCTATCTTAGCATGACAAACAGAAACCCAATCCATACATATAACAACATAAAACTCTACAAGGAAAAATAAAAAAAGGTTTTCAAGTAAAACCCTTCCATGTAAAATAATATGAATATTCTTATAATTTCTTTTTACCTTAATAATAAACCTGTGTGTTTTTACCAAAAGTTATGACTTTATTTCTTAAGGTGAAATTTCTAATTTAATCACAAATTTCTCAAAAATGAACGAATATATTGACCTCAAATCAAAAAAAACATTGGAATAGTCTGAATAAACAATTAACATACTTGAAACCACATCATTGGATGGTCGAAAATCTACCAAAGTAGTCACAATGGATTTATCCACACATTTATTCTAGTGATATTGACGACTTCCATCCTTTATTCCAATATTTAGACGTGTACTCACATAATAACCCATATCATTTTAATAAAATCATCTTACCATTGGCTTTTTATTATTTTTCTGGTCATTTTTTTTATAGTTACGATATGTATGTCTAAAATTTCCACATTTAAAATAATTTTGATATTTTATAATACATTTTACAAGTGATTTTTAACAAAATTATCACAATATGGAAAATTTATTTTCTTACATTTTTATTTCTTCATTTTGTTCTTCCCTATTACCTACCACCTGGGCCTTTTATGCTTTTTTATAGAACAATTTATCATCAAAAAACTATATTTCTACCTTATAAGAACATTGAACAATTTTCATATGAATTTTGAAGTCATGATAATCCAATTGTCTTAAATATATGGGGTTTAATCCTAATTAAAACTAATTTATTTCACTATCAAGATCTCGAATACAATTTTTTATGTACCTTTCCTATTGGGTGAAGTTTTCTTCATATGCAGCTACTAAATCTTGTTCCTTCTTCCTTAATTACAGGAATTGATTCCCCATTCTAAGTCAAACAAAAATTTTAGGAAATGAACCATTGGGGACATCCTATATGGTTCCAAGTTGGGTGTGACAACCCCAATCCTACCTCTAATAGTCTATGAGATGATGACAAGTGCTCAGAAGGCATATCTTAAATGGGAGTATTTTCTAAATGTACTTATATGCACGCACCCACCATCTCCATGAAAAAGTTCAAAGGAATAAAATATATATTGGAACATATACAGTTAAACCCTACATACAATAACCAATATGTAATATATCATAGTATGAAAATATAATTAAAAGTTTCAAGGAGAAAAATACACACCCAACAAAAAATGAAGTTCCAACCTGAAAACAACTAAAATAAAATAAAACTGAAGAGATCGCAACTCTTGATCTCCAAATCTGACAATTTTATGTTGTCAATGCACCTAAGAACCACTAAGATCCACTGATGACTCTATATATCTTCTAGTATTTAATATAAGACATGACATGTGTGAAAAAAACCCATGCATCAGTGATTATATACATACCTTGTAGGATTCCCCAAAAACATCAAAGTGAGTAATAAATAGATAAAATTGAAGTTAGATCAACTCATAGAAAAAGGGGAAACCCAATACATATTCCCCTAATGAAAATCATACAAGATATAAATGTGATATCTATATCCATATCCAAGTCAAGGATGATGATCATGTCTATAGATACAAGGGTTCACCATTAATTCTCAACATCTCACATGTCTATACAATAAAGTCATGTGGAGGAACCGCACCTAGCCACTATACTGCATTTATGAGGGGGGTAAATCACCAATAGAGTACACATTCTCTAGTATGATAGGGTTTCCACTCATAAGATAGATTAATTATGACCTGATGTGATGGGGGGTTCTACACGATGGATAGAGGACTCATACCTTGGTGCGATAGGGGGTACTACTTAGTAGATAGAGGACAGACATCCTAGTGCATCAGGGGGTACCTCTCAATAGATAGAGAAATATAGGGAACCCACACCCTGGTGAAATATGGGGTTTTCCAACCCCATTATCTCTCTAATGATGTTCCTGGTCGCCATTATTGGTCAAGCATCTTCTAAAGAAGTTTCATTCTTAAAAAACATCGCATCATATATCAAAATCCCATAAAATGCATACCCTCAGATTCTAAAAAGAAAACTACTCAAGATAGGATACTCAAATTCCAAATTAGGATTATGGAATAAGGAAATACACTAGGTGGAAGTCACTAAGAAAAGTACATGGTGTGTACCTGGGATCATATAGTGTGTGACCTTGCCTAGTCACCTAGTTTTTTCTTCTCCTACACACACCTCAGCTAGTCATGTAGTAATACACGGTGTGTACTAGTAATACAAGGCATGTCTCATCCATCTAGGGTCTTCCCATGTGCTCTTATCCATTCTAATATTTATCTTTCATTCCCATGTACATCAGGGTATGATTATGTACTTCAAGTCGTGCATGTATACCCGGTCGTGTCAGAGTATCGAGTCATGCCCATGTACTCCTAGTTGTTCCCATGTGTCTAATCATGCTCAAGCCAGTGAACTACCAGTGTAAATTATAATCCACTAGTTTGGAGTTAAATTACATTTATGAGTTCATACATGGAATTTTATCTTTATCTCCACCCAAAACCTTAGCCGCTAGAGCTAAGGGACTATACGACATGTGTTATTCACAATAGACTCTTTGTAGTTAGTTTTTTCATAGATATCTCATTTTTTACATAAAATCTTATATATTTATTTTCCACTATGAAATTTACCATTTGAACACTCAATATCAAAGGGGTTCATTCTGAAAATCTATCTCCATCCTCTGATGGCTATAAATCTGAAATTCACTCACTCGATGATGAGACAGCATGTCTTTCTTCACTGTTCCATAACCAAAATCCATATAGGTTTCACCCTATACCCACAATCCATCCTAATCCATCCAAAAATCACTATCCCACTCATTATTCTCACTACCACCATGAATCTTGGGGTTCAATAATGCTTGAACCTGCCCTGAAAATGTAGAATTGCAACCCAGTGGGACGATAGAAAAGAACCTGAAGAACAGTGGGGAGAAATTCAAATGATCAAAGGTGATGAATTTTTTTGGCCGATGTGATCTCATAAAATGATCATAAAGTGTGGAATCAAGGGTTATAACATGGAATAAAAAATATAAATTGTTTTAAACAATTAAATTTATCCATATGGGGTCATGAGAAGAATGGATAAATGCGGATCAGTAAGCAGATAATTAAAATTCATGCTTAAGAAATTCAAAAGGGAGGAAGATCAAAATTAAAATTCCCTACCTATATTATGTATCAATCATTAGTGAATAATTCATTCTCTAGTGATGAATAAAATATGATGAATTTACATCCTCTAAATCCACCTTGATCTGATCATCGTTTGTTATCTGATCCCAATTTTCCAATGAAGATTAATTTCTTTCTCTTGAATCCTCCAAAGGTTATGCAGATAACCCTAGATAAATTCAATAATGAAATATTTATACTGGGGGTTAGGTTAGGGTTATTAGAATAAAATAAATATATTATTTTATTATTTTATTAAACACACCCGCAAACAGCTTCCTCAATCAGATGTTTGGCACCAACTAAGCTTAGGTCGTGCCTCGTGTAAACTCCACATTCTGGAATCGACAATGGTCTCCGATTTCCCATATGAGGTATTGATCAATATATAAACCATTTAAAACCAAAAAATGCATTTTCATGCATTAAAATATATTAATATTTTTAATACGTTTATTCAGAGGTCCCAAGACACCCAAACACTATGCGGATTATGTGGATAAATCTATATATATATATATATATATTCAAATGACTCTATAAAAAACTAGAGAAATTACATTCTATAAGTATTTTTTCCTAAAAACATAATATAAACACAAAGTCAAGGGTATTGAGCCCACATATGTCTCTCACCCTCCCAAGAGCTCTCATACATGCTCGTCTGCTTCCAAATCACAAAAAAAAGGGATGGACCATCCATAAAGGATCCTCTCATGATGATTCTTGATCACCACTGGGTACTCTTTGAAGGTGGATCTATACTAAATTTTCAACTTTCCCTAGTCAATAACATGCATACTCAGTTGTGACATATAAAAGACATAATGTACCCAATCCAACTATGGGGGATGTTTTGTGGGGTAACCAACCTCTCCAACTCTCTATAGGATCTCAAATAACCGATAAACCTCATGGATAACTTTTTTACTTGTCCAAAACTCTTCAATACTCATTGGGGATATACTCTCATGAAAAACTTCTCTCCCATATCAAACTCCAAGGGCAAATTACCTTGATCTGTGTAAGATTTTTGTATGCTCTATGTTATCCTCATATGCTTGTGGATCACTTAAAACACCTTCATCATCATCTGCACTATCTCTGGCCCAACCAAATACGTCTTTTCAATATCATTTCATCATAAGTCTAACATATATGGGCTCTTATACATGACCAAAAAAGTTTACATCTCGATAGTAGAGTGATATTTGTTATTATAAAAAACTCTACCAATGAAAATTGATCCTTCTAGCTTTGGTCGAAGTCAAACACACAAACCCTCATCATATCCTCCAACACCTGAATAGTCTACTCGGTTTAGCCATCTGAATGGGGGTGAAATGTTGTACTCATCAAAAAATGGGCCCTAAAAATAATCCTCCATTCCTCTCCACGGTCATGACATGAACTGAGCATCATGGTTAGAGAAAATCATCATGGGTATCACATGAATTCAGATGATCTACCGTATGTACAAATGCCCCAGAATATTAACCTAAATCTGCTCATATATGGAAAGAAAGTGTGTTGAATTGATGATTTATTCAATAATCACCCTGATAGAAGCGTTTCATATCTCTTTCCATGATAACCCCATAAGAAATTCCATGTATATGTCATCACATTTCTACTCTGAGATCTTAAGTGGTTGTTCTAAACCTGCCAACACCGAGTTCTCATCTTTAACTACTAACATATGAGACACCATGAAATAAAATCATCTTCACTAATCCACATTCCATCCCACCAAAACTTATGCTATAGGTATTGGTACATATTTTCCACACTGAGATGTAAATTTAAGGGGGAAGTGTGAAACTCTCTTATCACCACCTCTCACAATGTGATTGGAACCCTCATCCATCCCTAAAAAAGGATGATGTGATCCCCTCCTTCAAAAAATACATTCGGTGCATCACCTGAGGATATATGGTTACATAAAACCTCACAATATATTGATCCTAACTTGGATACTCTCACACAATGAAACATTTAAGGAGTCCCCACCATTGAATAAAAAAATTGCACCCCTCTCCTCTACCAGGGTCACCTGTAATGAAGCCGACTGCTCAGACGCCTCTTCCATCAAGAAAGAATGGGACTTCCCACTAAGTTAATATTCCATCATGTTTCCCTTCACATTATTATAGACTATATCACATTGAAATTCTTGTAGGAACTCAAACTAGAGCCTTTGTCTTTGGTTAGGATCTATGTGAGTGAAGATGTACCTAAGACTCTCATGGTCTGAGTAAACATAAAAAATGATAACCCAAAAGATAGTTCCTTCACATCTTCAAGGAAAATACTAACACTACCAAATATATGTAATAGGTTTCATAGTCATTATCATGATCTCTCAACTACCTTGACCCATAGGTGATCAATGTCTATCATTGTATTAACATGCAACTGAGACTATCTCTAGAGGAATCACAAAACACTATGTACTCCACACCTTTCTCTGATAGTCTCAACATAGAAGTGTTGGTTATCCTCATCCTCATCTCCTCAAATTCCCTCTAAAACTACTTGATCCAATTAAATGGCTTATCTTTCCACATTAGGGTGGTCGAAGGTGTTGTAATCCTAGGTAAGTCCACCATGAACCTCCTATAGTACCCCAGCAAGATAAGAAAACTCTTAACCTCTAACACACTCTTGGATGGCTCCCAAGAAATTACAAAATCACTATTTTCCAGTTCCATAGCTAAACCATGATCAGAGATGACATTCCTCAAAAATTGAACCTCGCATATTAAAAAATTTTAATTCTAGATATTACCATAAAGATGGTTCTCCCAAAGTAAGTTAAATACGGTCCTCATGTGCTCTACATGCTCCTCCTATGATATAGAGTAAATTATTATGTTATCAATGAAGAGAACCAAAAATCAGTCCAAGTATGGCTTGAAAATATGGTTCATAAGATCCATAATCATAGTGGGGACATTCATAAAATTGAAAGGAATCATTAGAAAATCATATTGTCTATAGGGAAATCTAAATGTATTCTTTAGAATATAAACCTGACAAACCATCAACTGGTGGTATCCTGACCTAAGATCTATATTTGAGAAGTAACTAACACCTATAAACTAGTATAAGAGGTAATTTATCCTCATTAATGGGTAATAGTTCTTTATCATTACCTAATTCATGTAATGATAATTAATAAAATTCATGAATCTCATGTCTTCCTTTTTCATGAATAAAACTGGAGTAGCTTAGGTGGACATACCGAGTCTGATGAAACCCTTCTCTCAAAGGTCCTACAACTTCACCCCCATCTACCAAATCTTGTTAGGGTCCATTCAATATACAGAAAAAGATATTGGTGTGGTACCAGGGTGAAATTCAATGAAACAATACATCTCTAACTACTGAGGTAGTCCCAAAACATCCTTGGGGAGATTTTTATGTAGTCTTCCACTTCCAAAGGGATATAGATACCAGAAGAGCCCACTATAATGAGGGATAATATTTCCAACTGATGGGTGATGGCTTACGTATTCTTACCCATAAGACCCCCTCACTCATCTATGAGATCTCCTTCTCTCCCACAAAGGACAATATGATCCCATCTATCCTTAGGCATCTAACTCGTCTACAATGATAGTAAATCTAGGCCTTAACCATGGAAAAATATTACATACCCAAGATGATGTCATAAGGTTTCATTATGATGACCAAGAGGTCCCGTGAGAAACTCTATCCACCAAAAACCATTTTTCATTACCAGCAGATAAGAGAAATCAAATAATCACTCCCTATAGAAACCTTTAGTTGTAGATGTTGGGATAAAGTCTCAACTAGAACCTAAAACTCCTGCAGAAGGGATAAGGAAATAGAGTAATGATGCATGCCTGTAAGTACAAGTAATATGAAAAGATTATAAATGAAAAATGACATACCTCAAATCATCATGTGTGCGGCCTGGTCATAGCCTTCCATGGCATGCAGCTACCTGCAACCTTGACTGCCTTCTCCCCAAGCCTAGCATGGAACACCTAGTGGTGGTGAAACAAGTATCTCCTAGAATATCCATTCACGTTTAGCTCTTCCCTTCATATATCCACCTATTCCTTTTTCATCATTTCCTCTATGTGGGTCACCCTATCCACACCTAGGAGATCCATAATCACGGTATTGTCCTTACTATGTTGGTCCATCTACTACCTGTATTCCCTCCTCAACATGTTGGGTTAGGAAATCATGTGACATGTGACCTCACCCACCATAATCATAGATCCACCCCCTCTCTTAGCTGAACTGGTCCTCTTCTCGATACCTACGTCATAGATCCCCATGCCTAAGTCTTGTCAAGGGTTGGTCTCTTACATCGTAACCCTAGAGACTATCATTTTCTAGATATTTTAGAAAACTCCACCCCATGAAGACACAACTAGATCCATCCGATTAGAATCCCCCATCTAGGAATCTATCTATAAATATATCCCACTCTAGTACTCCAAGATAAGTAGGTATCCGAAGGGAGAATATGTTGGCATGGATGTCTCTGTGGAGACCTTACTCAAACTTTTGTTCCCAGATGAAGAAATTTTATTCCATATCAAGGGAGGAATGTGTGTGGTCAGTAAACCTCCCATTGTAATCATAAAATATCATATCACCCTAATGCAACTCAAAAAGATTCTAAATCCACATAGAACACAATCATAAAGGGTATTACTCATCAAAAAATAGAAGATAGAAATATAACCATGGGAGAATCATCTCATTATGGGTATATGTCATCAGACTCCATCAGTTCCCTACTACTCTATGAAAATGATTGGATGCCAATGCAACCATCTTATTGGTCTAGGTATAAACCAGCCTAAAGACTTGGATTACTGACTCATTCCAATCCACCACAACCTAAGGATCTAGCTCACCACATAACCTCAGTAGTCTCTGAGGTTGGAACTCATGTATCATGCTAAGACTTCATGCATCATCATCCTTACCTATTGGTACTATTTACTGCTCGAAAGGTGGGGTTTCTTCTCCCTATCCTCTCAAAGGAAAAATATCATGAGATGGCCTTGAACTAAGGCAAATCATTCAAAATATCACCATCACAATCATGTATCAGTAACATGGATGGTTGCCATCTTGGAGGCATCTTGAAAGTGGTCAAAATGTACCCTAGTTAGATGATAATATATATATGGGGATTTGACTCAATAATAATAATATTCAAAGGAATTGATCCTATATGATGAATGTACCAATGGTTCCCTACAACCGATGTCTTGATATACTGAATTGACAAGTAGGTAGTTAGAGTCTTGGTGAAAGGATATATCAACTACCGCACTAACATTGGATTACATATCGTGAATGATGCACTCAATACACTCTAACACTATTTCCCTAAGTTCTTAACCAAACATTGCCATGGATCCCAATTCAACATCAACCTAAGAAAAAATTCATCTGATACTACTTTATCCTAACCCAACCTATTGGGGCATGCCTGGATAGCGGTAAGCTAGGTGTGACAACCCCAAGCTCACCTCTAATAGGATAGGGTTTGGAGACAAGTTCCAAGAAGGAATATCTAAAATGGGAGGCCTTTACATACTATACTTGTACACATGCACCAAACTATCTCCAAGCAAAGGTGAAAGGGAATAAAATAAGGACATCCACATCTAGAGTAAAACCATGTATGAAATAACCTATATGGAATACATTAGAGTATGAAAATATAATCCAAAGTATAAAGGATAAAAATACATGTCCAAACAAAAATTAAGTCCCAACCTGACAACAATTGGAATAAAGAAAAATTGAAGAGAGCCCAGCTCTGAATCTCTAAGAATGAACATTGCACATGGTCAATGCACCAAATTTTTACTAATATCCACTAATTTCTATACCAATATGATTATATTTTTCATAATACATGATATGTGTTGGAAAACCCATGCAGGGTAATTATATACATACCATTAGGATGCCCCAATAACCAGTTAGGAGGAAATAGAAAAATATGATATAAGCCAACTTAACCCATAAAAAGATGGAAAACAAAACTCACAAATATATGATCATAAATAAACCCATACAAGATATAAATGGGATCTCCATATCCACATACCATACAAGGATTATGAGTCTGTATATAGCTCCAAGGGTCCATATCTGATGCCCAATATCTCACCTGTCTATTAATGAGAGTCGTGTGGAATACCTGGACCACTCCACTATGTTTCACAATCGAGGGGGAAAAATATCTAATATAGGAACTTCACTATAGTATGATAGGGGGTTCTACTCAGCAGATATAGGACCTACACCCTAGTGTGACAAGGGGGTGCTACTCGGTGGATATAATACTTACACCCTCGTATGACCGGGGGTACCACTTAGTAGATAGAGGATGCTCATCCAAGTGTATCAAAGGGGTGGGGGTACTGCACAGTAGATATAGGAATATGAGGGACTACTTCTTTGGTGTTAGGGGGTTCTAACCTCGACATCCCACTGATGATCCCACCCAATCACCACTATCAGTCAAGCATCTTTTAAAGAAGTGTCATGCTCGCAACACCTCATGTCATATCTCAAAATCCCCTAAAAAGGTTTCCATTTCATTATATATGGGAAAATTATCAAGATAGGAAAATAATGGGCCAAAATTTGGGTATATAATAAGGATATATAGTATTTGGTATTTGGTGAAAAAAATGCATAGTGTTTACCTGGGATCACACAGTGTGTGACCTTTCCAGGTCACCTAGTTGTGTTCTGACCTAAACATGGCTTGGCTAGACATGTAGTACTAAATAGTGTGTATGGGTACTAAAATGTGTGTCTCGATCACCTAGGACCTTCCCATATTCTCTTATCCATTCCAATGTACTTCCATTCATGATCGTGTGCATCTGGTTTTGTCCATGTACTGTAGGATTTTTCCTATGTACTTGGTCATGTCTGAGTACTAGGTTATAGTTATGTACTCCTATCAGTGACCATGTGAATGTTCATTCCCAAGTCTGTGTACTCTCAGAGTGCACACCAATCCATCAGTATGATTTCACATGTTTTGTATGAGGTCATACACGGTGTGTGATCTTTATCTCTTCCCAAAACCATGGCTGCCTTAGCCAGGGAAATACATGGCGTGTGTTCTTTATAGTACAGTCATGTAGTTTGGTTTTTTCAAAAACCTCATTTTCTTCACATAGATCAAAAATTTTACTTTTTCAATGAAATCTTCTATTTTACCACCTAAAATCAAAGGGGGTCATCTTCGGCCATCGATATCTGACCTCCGATGGCTATACATTGAAAATTTTCCTACCTTTCGACGAGCCATTGTGACTCCCATCACCACTCTAGAACCCAAATACATAGATTTATCACCCAATGCCCACAATCCATCTAAAAATCACTATCAAATTCTTTTTTCGCACAACCACCATGAATCTGGGGGTTTGATCATGATCAAACCCACACCAGAAAGGTTGGACTATAACCCAATAGGGACAAAAATGAAGAAAGAAAAGGATGATGGGGAGAAATACATATAATCAAAGGTAATGAGAATATTAAGCTGATGAGATCCTATATAATGATCATAAATTGTGGAATCAAGGGTGATAATGTGGCATAAAAAATATAAATTTATTTAATAAATTAAATTTATCTAGAGAGGCTCGTGTGAAGAACAGATAAACACAAATCAATAAGAAGATAATTAAAATAAAATATTAAGAAATTAAAAAGGTTAGAAGACCATAAATAATGTTCCCTAACTTGATTATGTATTTATCATTGGTGAAGAATGTTTTCGATAGTGATGAAGAATATCTACTGTATTTTCTCCCTCTCGATTCACCTCGATCCAATTATCATTCATTCATTGATCCTAATTCACCAACGAAGAAAAATTATCTCCTCCAAAATCCTCTCAGGGTTATGTGGATAACCATATAGAAACATCATAACAACATATTTATAGTGGTTGGTTAGGTTAGGGTTGTTAAAATAAATTTATTTATTTATTTATTTTATTAAGTGCTTCTGGTAATGGCTGACTGAACTGAACATCTGTCGCTGACCAAACTTAGGTCATGACTAGGTTAAAACCCTCATTCCAGAAGAAACAGTGGTCTTATATTTTCCATCTGAGGTCCCAAAAAAATTTAAAACCATTTAAAACTAAAATGATGCATATGAGTGCATTAAAATATATTAATATTTTTAATATGTTAGATTTGGGGATATGAGACACCCAAACACCATGATTACTTTAAGGATAAATCCATATATATACTCAAAGTACTATATCCACAAAACTAAAGTCATTAAAACCTTTAAGAAAATACTTCTCTAGAAAAACATTCTCTGATTCATTCATTTTAAAGCCATCAATATCTTCTCATTCTCTAATATTATTAACCATTGACCACCATTGATCCACTAAACCTTCAAAATGGTAAGTATACAGAATTAAAATTTGATGTCATGAATCACTAATGACTTTGAATATCTTTCTTAGGGATTTAACCCATCCTTTAGCTATCATAGGGTCATATGATCCATGGTTGTTTCATGAAATGCTCTACAATAGGAATGTTCTTCAGTGGTGAATGTGATTTCTCTCTCGCATGGATACCACCACCATTTATAAACTATTTCAACTAATAAATCATAGTAAAAACAACTACGTTCCATTTCCAACTATTCCATGTGACCAATTTATAATGATATTTTCTTGTTGGTGCCTTCCCACTTTAGATTCCTTGTTTCCTCTGTGGAAACTCATTTTGAATGAACATATTTTAGATGAAGAAACATGGTAATCTTAAAATTATATATTAGGATAACCATAAATTAAAATATCTTAAGGGTACGAACTTAAATTATCCTAATCTCTAAAATTATCTAAAAATTTCCTTTGATACCAACTATGAGGAACCAATATTAAAACATTACATAACCTTGAGTTTTAAATCAAGAATTCAATTTCTTGCAATTCAAGGATGTTTATGATTTAGATTTTTAGATAATTAGTTCATAACTCTTACATAATAAACATGTGAATTAAAAAGTGTACAATTCTACTTGGTTTCTGTTTTTTACAATACAGTACTTTTAAAATGAAACATGTTTTATTTTCCAAAAAATATTCATAATTTTCAACATGACTTCACTATTGTTTCTACCTGACCTTTAACCTTGTGAAAAACATTTGAAATCATGGGATAAGCACACAATTCTCAGTAAGGGAAATATAAAATATAAAATAAACTCGTTAGTCCATTTCAAAACCATGAGATCATATAATAGTGTTTTACTTTCACATAAAAAACTTTAATCTCAAATAATAAACTTTAATCTCAAATAATAATTTACTAACACATGAAATTTTATTTTTTGTCCATTTTCTTTCATGAAACACTTTACAAGAAAACATAAAATAAAAATCATAATCATTAGGGTTTCTTTAAAATCATGAGAACCCATGAAAATAATTTTCATAAAAACATACCTTTTTACCCTTAAAATGGCATAATCATTCCTTTAAATAATCTCATTATCATACATTGGAAAATCAAGAAATCAGTAAACACTAATTAGAAACCATAGAAAATTCACGTAGGTTCCTTGGTACATCATATTTATAGAACCCTTAAAAGAACACTTAAAAATGGAATAACCATATTTGTTAATTCCAACATAATTCTATGGAGAACATAATCATTACCCAATGCATTGGAGATCTATATTAGGCTCACCCATAAATATGAAAAATATAAAAAGACCATAACATACATAAATCATATATAGTCATTCATATCTATCATAAAAATTCATAAAATATTCTTTTAAACCTATCTATAGAATCATTTTTAGTATTCACATAAAATAAAGAAAATATTACTTTTATTTTGATAATATTTCATAAAAATTTATAAAATATTAGGAAAGATATTTTATTTGAAAAAAAATATAAAAAAGTTTAGAGGAAACTTCTTGAAGAATAATAGTCTTGATGGTAGGAAAATTCATTCATGTTGTATATGTAAAAAAATTATTTTCACACATTTAGTAAAAAGTACCTCATTTAGAAAATGAAAAGAAGATTTGTTTATTTACCTTTGTAAGGAAATTAAAAGGTAATAAAAAATTATTTTATAAACCATTTATGAGTAAATAATATATTACATAAAAACTTTAATAAAAATATCGATATGGAATAAAATTAGTCAAAAAGAATACTTACAAAAGTTTAATACAGTTTTTAAGAAAAATCTCATACCTTAAGTCTGACTTGTGAGTACATTCCTTATATCCATAAATAATAAAATAATGTTAATTATTTAATTTATGAAGAAAATTTTAATATTTTATTATTAATTTTTATTTCACTTATATCTATGTCATACTTAATTACTTAATGGATTAATTTCATGTTGAACATTTGAAAAAATTTGGCTTATAAGTTGGAAACAGATTGGGTAGGTTTACTATATTCAAAGGATTCATTATTTTAACATATCTAAAATATTAATCATGAAGTAATAATCATGTATATATATCAAATAAAATTTTATAATAATCCCTAAATGGAATACATGAAAATTGAATGACATTGCTTCATGGAGGTGGTAGTCCACACATACGCATGAACGAAGTTATCATTTTCAATGGATAGAAATTTAAGATAATAGATGATCCATTATCTATCAAAAATGATAATTATTTTATGAATATCATATATATTAATTAAATTTTCCATAATAAACATTATTTTGAGGTGTTTATGAAATATGAAACGCATCATTTCGTGGATATGGTAATCCACAAATGATGTTTTCATTTATCATGGGATGGAAAAGGAGATGAAAAAGTGATTTAAAATAATAATAATACAAAATTATTATATGTAAGATTGTTTTTTTATTATTTAATCATGGTTAAATAATATTTGAAGGAGGTATAGGAAGATATAAATTGGTAATAGGTCAATTATGACTTATAACTTATCCTTGGATAACCACTTTGGTTTAAACCTTAATCATTCTAGGTTTGATATTTTGGTAAGACCATGACCTCTAGGAAGTGGGTAGATATGTTGGGGCATATTTTTTTAGGTATTTTTTAAACTATAGTGCTCAAAAGGTGTGAGGACGGAATAAGAGGTGGTACCCTTTTATAAGCGAAGAGAAGGGCACCCTTGGAAATACTTAAAGTACTAAATTAATATAAATTAATATTAATATTCAATTTAAACAAAATTGACATATTTATAATATAGGATAATTATGAGTCTAAAACCTCTCATAAAATAAAATTTTGATAGTTTTAGGTTATGTTTTTACCCGTATGTCTTAGGTGTAACCCCTAGTTAACCCTTTTGATGATTACTATAATATCAAAGTTTTTACTCTATATGAGTCAATAAAGTTACTATAAAATAAAAAGTGACCCATAAGTAGAAAATGGTTGATATGATAGACCAAATATCATTAACTTTGTTGAATATTATATTTTTATGATTTTAAATCATTATATAAAATATTAGTTAACATAATATACAATTAAGGTCATTTTAGGGACTATTCACATAGTTTGAGTTTAATGACATAATGATAATAATGGAATTCGAATATAAACTTTAAAAACACCTATAATATGTTATATTTATATAAAAACTCCATCTAACATAATAACTCATCCAAATTTTATTACTTTTAATGTTTTATAAAATAATTTAATTGATATTTTCTATTACTTGAACAAGCACTCTATCGGATATGCATAAGAATTTAAGGTAATTATTTCATCACTAAAAATTAAAAAATAATTTTCCATGATAAAAAAATAATTCATATTTCTAATAAATATTTATAACCAAAGATAACCATTTTTTATCCCTATAAAAAATATTAGAGATATTAAAACAAAGAGGGTGACATTTTGTTTTTATTCTTTACATAAAATTAAATTAAGGTTGTTATCAATGGAAAGTGGAAATAATTTGAAATTTTTTCAAACTTTAGATAGGTATTTTTTTTTAAAAATAATCCAATGAAATAAATAAACTTTTTAGATATTTTTTAGGCCTTATATCATAGTTTTAATGATGTTTTACCAGTTTTAACCATGTTTTACCCATTTTATCATTTTTGAAGCTTTTGACTTTCATATCCAAGACCCTTAAGTAAATGTTTTGGTATATTTAGGCTTGAATTTTATTTGAACTATACATTACCTCCTCTACCTGTCCTATGACATGCATATTTTAGTTTCACCCCCCCCCCCCCCGTATAATTGGATTCAATGAGGGAATAGAGGGTAAAATTCGGATGGAAAAACTACAGAAAATTGTCAATTAGAAATCCCTAGTCACAAAACTTAGCCTAACCATCTACCTATAAATATAGGCGGTGTCCCTTATAATACCATGAGATTTTCGTAAAAGATATTCAAGGTTTATATTTTCATGAAACTCATAACCTTCATAAGAACTTTATGATTTTGATCCTCACCACTTGAAAAACTCACCTATTCTACAAACTGCAGTTCTACGTATAGAATTCCATGAACTTGAAACTTTCATGAACCCGACCTTCATTATAAAAAATCATAGAAACTAATTCTATGAACCATATTCTAAAAACCTTTAAATTATTTGAAAAATGGCTGATGAGGGTGAATATTATGTTGTAACTCAATGAGGGGATATGGTCAGGAACCTCATGATTGGAGAGAGTATTCAAATCACATCAGATTATGACACACTAACTGAAATACCAATTAATTTTTAATAGGAATACCCATTTTGAAAGCGGCTACCATTGTATGGTTTTAGGTTGAGAGATGATGTGTTTATTCCCAGTGCTAATCAGGATGAGCCCGCCTACTGGTTTTGAAGCATGCCTGGACAGCACCAGTGGAACAAGACTATTGTAGGAAAAATTATGAAGGACTGCACATCTCTTACTATTCACACCCTATAAAACCATGTGAAAAATTTTAATTGGGATGTGTTGTAGGTGGAGGTGTCTCCTCCACTATTTGATAATATTCTCAAGGTGGGTCTAACAGACCTTCTCAAAGGCTTGACCAAGGAATGAGACCTATGCCAGGATGGAAGCATCATAGAAAAATGGTCCTGGTCATAGTGGGTATTCTAGTCCTATCACAAATTTGAGGTGGATTTGAAGTAGGTTGGGATTTACAAGGTTAAATAGTCCTCATAGTTCCACATATACCATCATAAGGATGTAATGTCGAAGTATTTGAGTAAGTTTTCACCAGGGAGAAACACATTTCATCTACACCATGGGGAGGTTGGCATAAACTTGTGGGATCTTTACTAGATTTATGGGATTCTGGTACATAGTGATATGTATGATGAATTCCTCCCTGTAGAGGATATATGGGAGGACCAGAAGTAGCCTCTATCAATATAAAGGGTGTTTTTTCACTTGGTGTAGGGTGTGAGTGACCATAAACAAGGATGAAGAAAATCCCTTTCAATAAATGGTTCATGTTTTTTTGAAAAAACCAATGAACATAATACTAGGGAGGCCATTCCAATTCACTACGAGGTTTCATCAAGGAAAGGAGAACTCATATTGTAGGACCTTGGAGGAAATAAAATAGCAATTATGGGGATATCGCATGAAGCTTGAGGCTCTTGTGTTCAGGCTAATAGGGTTCATCACTACACCGATCTAAGGATAAATTATCCATATACGGGATGCACACATATGGGTGTGTATAATCTCCCTCATAATGGAAGCAATTCTGGTGATGGGGAAACACATCAACCTAGTGATCCTGGTCTTAGAGAAGCTATATAAAGTGATGTGCAATATCATCAAGCGAAAGACACCCTTCCATGTGTGCAAGTATTTACACTTATTGTATGGTTGGGTCATCACACACATGGGGGGATATGAATACCCAAGCACAATATCTCATCCAAAAACAGACTTCTGGATGTCTATCCTAAACATCATAGGGATTATCCCTCTCAACCTAGGCTTAGTGGATGTGAGGGTGAGGATCAATATGGATAACTACTTCATTTTTCATTAATTTCATCTCATTACATGAATAGTTACTAATTAAGGAATGAAGAATATTAAAAAATAGTTCTACCTCTTGGCCTTTCGAGGAAGGTTATTAGTGGAAAGGGTGGACTACAAGGTGATTTGTGAGTCACACATCCCACATCGGTTCGCATGGCAGTTATGATTCCTCCAACTGCTCACCCAAAAGGTATACACAGGGGTGCATAGAGAAATTCAACCCGTATTCCTAAAAAATATATAGAGATATTATTCATGAATATGGTAGGGGATAAAATGAATTAAAATCACCCACTGCTTCTTATGGTCTCACCCATGATTTTGAACTAAGTTGGGAGAGTGCATACTCAGGGGATATGTTAAGGATACAAGTCACTCAGGTAGAGGGGGATAAGGGGTCCCATATTCACATGGTTGAGGGTGAGTGTCCATTAGGACTTATAATGATGGTATAATTGGTATGATTTGTGGAACAATGGTTTCAGATCCTGAAATTCCTGGCCCTACATAGGTGGAAACCAAGGGAGGGGTGCGCAAACTGGATCAATGCTCCGGGGTAAGTGGATTTGGGAAAAAGGTGGACCATCTGGGGTAGTCCCGAGGGTTCACTTAAAAGTTATAATAAAGTTACTATGACACCTAGATGTTCCTAATGATGTTATCTTTCCTAACGCCTGAGAAATTTGGGGAATCCATAAGTAGATCACCTCCATTCATGGGATATGGCAGTTTCTCAACACAGAGAGGGTATTCATTTCTGGGTTGGGTCACAAAAGGGAAGGCTTCAATTTTCCCATGGTGAGGTGATGAAATACATGAAAAAGATGAATGATCTAGTCCACCATCATAGCATTACACATCCATTGACTAACTGAGTTAAGGTGTTTCTAAGAATGACCTATTCTTCAGATCTCTCAGAATGTGAGAAATATATGTGCATGCCTTTTAAAGAGGGGACGGAGGATGGTTCATGGAAAATAGATTCCTATCAATAATCTACTAAGGATTTATTTCCTACCATTTATCATGTAAATCCTTTGGTCTTCTACATCTTGGATATTACCCACCCTTTAAGATTATTGCCTAACTCCTTTTTTACTTGTGTAGGAATCAATGAGCACAGATGAGGGAGATGTTTTTTGTAAACCTATGGAAGAGGAAGGGGTATCCCTAATCCTTAAGGGGTGAGTTTGGAGACTCTACTTTATGTTTCGGCCATAGGTGGGCAACCGTTGGTTGAGGTGACACCTACAACCAAGGTGATGACTACTGGGGGAGCACCATTGCTTGGGGTACTGCCCATGGATATTTATAAGTTGGTAATAATTTTGTAACACTATAATAATACCTTTTATTCTTTTCACATTTTCCGTCATGTTTTTCTTTTCATATGACATGCTTGGATAAAACTATGTTTCAAATGGTAGTTCAAATCATGTTTGGAGCTTAGACAGTTTTGGTGATGTTTGAGCATGGGGAAGTAGTAGCATATGAGACTATGCCTTCGATGAATGTGGTTAAGGTTGTGGTTTATGAACCTAACATAGAAGTTCCATAGTAGGTGTCTAATGGGTTCAAATTCCCAATAAAGTAGGTGTAAATTGTGGAAAAAAATGGGATGATTGAGGAGGCTAGGATGGTCACACCTATCTCAGAAGCATCGTCATTAGACGGTTTCTAGAGATAAGTCCTTAAAAAAGGTGGTCAATATCATGAAACCAAAGGAGTAATTCAAGGAGGATTTGATGGTTGATATCACCTAGGAATAACCAAAGGAAGTAGCGGAGTCTCCTGGTGTAGGTGAGGGTTCTGGAAAGGATGTGTTTCCCCAAGACCTAGTGCTTCTCCCATTTAAGGACCTACCTGCAGATGACCCTACCACTAATTTGATTACATTTTCCCTTAGTATGAGCCTATTCTTCTTGAGGACTTTGAGTATTCTATATAATATGTTTCTAGGGATAATTGAGTTGTTTGATGCAAAGTTTGGAGGAGTGTGTGGAATTTCATCACTCACACTCCAATGGTTGATCTGTCAAAAAGGGTGGGATCTCTACACCATTAGTTGGTCATAATAGGAACTAGAGGGGTGGAATCTAGTGGCCTCTATGAAATTTATCAGGAATTTATCATCAAGTGGTATAAGTTATAGTAGAATTAGTTCAACATCCCCTGATACATGAAGAAGTTTTTGGTCACTCAAGCTCTTCAGGAAGCTGAAGAGGAGATCGCTCAACTAGAAGGGTAGGAAAGAGAGTACATGGCCATAATCATTGATTGGGTGGATATAATTAGTAAATTGAGGACTAAATTGGTAGTTTATGAGGATAATGAAGTGTAGGAAACTTATTTGGTGGATAAGTGATAGAACGAGTAGGATCGAGTGTGCATCAGGGTTGAAGAGGTTCTTCATATCATGGAAGAGGATGCATTTGATCTAGTGGAGTGGAAATAGACCCTGGAGGATACTCAATATAGGCTGACTAAGATCAAGAACTCAATCATTTGGGTCTATACTTAGGGAATATTTTTTTATCCTAAAATAAAGGAGAGGCTCCAACATGTGGATGACCCTCCCAAAATTTGGTTGTTTTTTTAAATTACTTGTGTACTTTTAATTTTTCTTTTATTTTTTCTACATATCTAATCATATTAACAAGAAAACAAAAAAATCCCTAATAACACATGATTAATGATTGGTGTGGGAAAAAAGGGACATATATAATATTACTCATTTATATGAGAGTACCGTACAAGGTTCAAACACTTAGGGTCGGGACCCATTTATTGACCACCATGAGTGTCCTGACAGAGAAAGGATATGGTTAGATGATGGGGATATCTGAATAGTTGACTTAAATTCTCAACATGTTCTAGTTCACAAATAGGGTAATGCCAAGAGAGTTTAATACTACCTAAAACTGGGTAATGAAGAGTGTGAATCATGATTCCCAAGATCTGGAATACAAATGGGGGTTGTGATGATGGGGGATAACTATTGACCGTGTTCAAAACATAGAATCCATTATATTTTACCAATTATGGGGACAAACAAATGAAGACTGGCCATTGAGTAGGTTTGAAACATGGGACCTATCTAAAAATTTCATCATAAGCCTTTCACAGCGTGTACCTGGGAAGGTAGGTGAGATAGTTTTTTTGGGCACCATTAACATTATAAAGACCCATTCATACATGAAATATTGATGGAAATATAATAAAAGGGAGACATGTAGTATTCATATGAATTGGGGGGATGTTTGGATAGAGTTAAACACTACCATAATTATGACATTGTGTCTTTGAGAACATTGGGTGAGAATATCATTCTAAAAAAGGTTAGACACGTCTTCTAAGGGGAAAATCATCTCAGATTCTAGGAGATGGTCAATTAACATGAATGATATGGTAGGTAACTGTTACCAAAGGGATAAAGAGGATTATCAGAAAAGAAACCTAACATTCATTGTAGTTTTACATCATGAAATTAAAAATATAGACTCGTAGTTTAACATCATATGGTGAGGATGATGTATATACAGTTTAATGTCATACAGTGATAATAATTCATCATATAGTTTAATTTCATGTGATTAGGATGTTCAAATTTTAGCCTCTTGTGGCAAGTACTTGAGAGCTGACGTGAATAATGCTCACTCAGCCAAGGTGATGAGGGTCATAAGAGGGTAACACAATGAGTGTTATCCCTAGGTGAGATCATGAGATAAAGGGTGATTAAGATTTGGATATAACTTTTTCCTAAACTGATGGGTTCAAAAATCATAGCCAAGTTTTTATGGGGTCCATAGTGGGTCCCTTCTAGCATTTTACCTCTTCTTTCTATCCCCTTATTTTTCCCAAGTCATGGGTGTAACGACCCCAAATTTTGAATAAATCTTGTTTCCTAATTTTTTGTGTTATTTTATTTTTTATACTCAACAAAACTATTTCATTTGATAACATGAATATAATTAAAATGAGACCATTGGATTTTGATTGTTATATGACCATTGGTCAATATGACCACTGGAAAACTAAACGTTTAAATTATTGTCTCTAAATACAAGTAATCTTGTTTAATTAATATAGAAAGAAGATTGGGTGGCCTCACCCAGTAGTCTTGGACCGATCGAAGCCCATCTAATAGAACTTGGGAAGGAGTTAGCACCATTGGGCTTTGCTCTGGATCAAACCCAAGCCGAACTTCATCGTGCGATGCTAGAACGGAATCACCTTCGTGAGAAGTTCAAACTGAAAGAAATTACTACTCGTGCGATGTTGGTCGAGCATCCCTCGGATTCTCTCACCTTAGCACACCTTACACTTAGGTCCTATGCTAGTGTGATAAGGTGCTATGTTAGGAGACTGTAACTGCCTTGTGTAATCCTTCATTTTAAATAAAAATTGGGATTTATTTTTATGATGATGTTTATGACTTTTCAAATGTCCGGATAAATATAGTATGCATATTTTTGGTGAATTTTAGAGAAAGGATATTTTAAAAAATGTTTATGTAAACCGTAAATAATTTAAAATCTGTAATGATTTCTAAAAAATGGTCTTCTGTAATTATGTTCAGTAAGAAATTTAGAGTCTAATAAGATCAAATTGATTTTTAATGAATAGTAAATTATGAATAGTGATTTTATGCTTAGGATTAGTAATGTGACCAAATGTATTAGTAATCTCACTTAAAGAAGGTATTAATATAATCTAGGAACATTGATTAAGTAATGTGATTCAATAAAATGGTTAAATAACTGTTTCATAAATTATTATTCAAGTATTAGTTTTTTCAGGTGAATAGTGTTTTTTTATTAAAAATTAAATTAAAAATATTTAGAAAATTATTTTTATAAAATGGATTTCATTTTTAAACTCAGATCATCAATATTATGTTAAGGTATTTTTTGGGGATTTTTCTAGAAAAAATGAATTTTCGGTGAATAGTGTATTTATTTAAAAAAAATAAATTAAAAATATTTAGAAAATTATTTTTATAAAATGGATTTCATTTTTGAAATCAGTGCATTGATATTTGGTTAAGGTGAAATTTTGGGATTTTTCTAAGAAAGTTAAATTTTCAGTGAATAGTAAAAATACAGTTTTAGGGTTTCGGTATATTTAATGACAGCATAACTGTGTCATGATGATGTCATGAGATATTTTATGGGTTGGCCGACCAAAGGTGATGAATTATTGTATGGGGGGCCCATGTGGCCTAACTTCATGGGAAATATCATGGGAGAGCACATGGTTTTGTGAAACCCACTTATGAGGTGTCCCTTGGCCATTAATTCCTTGTCCCCTCACTTTCCCTATAAATACCAAGCCATTCTCTCATCCTTTGGACTCAAAAATCATTCTCAACGAATTTATGGTCTCCTTAACTCCCAAGGAGTCCTCCCAAGGTGACCTAAAGCACCTCAAGGTCCAAACCTTTGAGTTTTAAGAGTTACGTTTTAAGGTAAGGGATCTGACCCCTCTCTTTCTTTTCAAGTGATCTCTTTTAAGTCATTTCTTTTATGATCCATGTTCTTATATTGGAGGATGTTCTTTTATATTCCTATTACTTCCCTTTTCATGTTAATATAATGAGAGATCCCCTCTTACTCTCATTATTTCGTTTTATGAATGTTTAAGTGGCGCCGTTAGGCTGCCGAAATATTTGTAACAGATTCTTTCTCCCTTCTCATTTTTCAAGATCTATTTTCATGTAAAGTCTTTCAAGTTACTTTTTATTATGTTGGTGTATGATCTCTATATCTATAATAATGATCTTTTATGATCATATGATGAGATATCCCATTTGATCTCTTCAGTTCAGTATTTTGAAGTTTTAGGTGGCGTCGTTAGGCTGCCGAATTTTTAAGTGGTTCTTTCACCTTTCTCCTTTTTCAAAGTTCTAATTCCATGTCAAGTCTTGAAAGTACCTTTTTATTATATTAGGGTATGATATCTATATCTATCATACTTATCTTTTATTTTCATATGATTAGAGACCCTATTTGATCTCATCAATTCATTTTTGGTTGAAGTTTATGTGACGTCGTTAGGCTGCCGAGTTTTCATAAGAGAAATCTTATTTTTGTCTTCCTTTCATGTTCTTCATTTCATATGGTATATTTTAAAATTTCATTATCATGTTCTTAAATCCCTTATATTATGTCCCTCTACTTTTTTTATGTGTCATTTATGAATTTTTGACCCATGTCCCCTCCCTTTTCAGCGTTTTCTAAAACCCTGTAACGTAGCCGTTGTGCTGCAGAATTTTTTCGTCTCAAAAGGTCTCTCTCTTTTTCTAAAAATTATTTTATGTTATTAATTGAATACTCAAATATATTATTTATACAGGGGTATTAACATATATATATATCAAAATGTTCTATTTTAAATTCTGGGATTTACATACATGAAACCCCCTTTCCCTTTCCGTGGGTTTAAAGTGACGTAAAGATCATGTCTTTAAAGAAATTTTTAAAACTTTATGATTATGAAATGAAACCCATTTCTTTTATTCTATATGGGTTGTTTATGAAATGATTTATGATGATATATGTTTCTCACATGATAATAAAGTCAAATTTAAGGGTGCACCCTGATAGCGCTCCAATGCATTGGGTAATGATGTAACCACAAGAGATTACAATTTTCACGATATCTTGGTGAATAACCTTGGTAATTTTTAAATGACACCTTGGGGATGGACCTTGGTGATATTTTCATGATTGCCTATATTAAATGTTGTAGCCACATATTCAAGTTATGAAAAACGTTATTTTTATTATTATATGCCTCATGATTTCTTTCTCATGCCTTAAAGTTCTTTTCATGACATTGTTGATGTATCTCAAGTTCACATGTAAAATGTTTCTCTTGTTTCCCTTACTGGGACTTCTGCTCACCCTTTCTTTTGATGTATGTCCCCAGGTTGTGAGATGCAGTAATGAACCTAAGATGAACATAAGGAGAAGCCTTTCAAGTGTTTAAGAAGAATGTTTTTTTTGTTTCATGTATTAAGTTTCTGGTTTCCAAGACACTAAACCTGAAAGATCCTTAGTTTTTTTTAATGTAATGAAAGTTTATGTGACAAAAATGCGGGATGCTATAGTTGGTATCAAAGGATGGTTTAGTTATTTGTGGAAATTAGGATATGAAAACTTTAGGAAGAATCTGAAAGAAAAGTTTATATATAGGAAATCTTCATGGTATTTTGGTGAGTATTGAGTAATGGGTTGCCAAGAAAATACATCCTTGTCTGGATACGAGCAGAAAGAGGTGGTTCTGGTACAGATGTACATAGGGGTAAAACCCGAAAACACCGCTTTGAGCTCGACTCAAACGGGAACTGGTACACGACAACGGGCCTTGCTGCACTCTTGGTTACGACACTCCAGGGGGATATGCTTTGGTAAATTCATAAGCTTAGTATGAACCATTGTTAAAGGAACAAAGATAAAATAAAATAAATATTCACATAAGAATATGTGATCATGGATAACCTATATGGGAACCTAGGGGATCACAAGTTAGGGTATACTTTTCTTCTACAAGTTATCCTTATATGCTTTAAGTTCCTTTTCATGATTATTGGCTAAGTATTTAAGCCCCTAATTATACTTTCTCTTCTTAGTTAATGGTGGGAAATGGAAGAACATGTCCCAACAACCAATGTGATAGGAAATGCGACGATTGTCGTATTAATATGACAGAGATGATTAGGGGATTATAATATGATTATTATTTTGGAATACGTTCACTATTTTGGGGACCCTATATGATAGAGGTAAATAGATTACTACGGTATTTTCATTGAGGAGTAAGGTTGACTTATATTTTGAAGAATCGATGAATTTAAGGTGGACTTATAGTAATTTAGGTTACTTATGAAAATGATTAACCTATCTTGGGTAAAATATGATTAGGTTAGCTACTTTTGTTATAAGATGTTAGGAGTGGTTGATGTTTTTTGGGGATGAACAATGAAGTTTATTTTCAAAGACTATGTTATCAAATCCTTCTTGTATTTGGGTTTCAATCTTAGTTTGGTTTATTTTGAGGAATTTTAAGAACCGTTATTTATGGAATGGTCAATGATGAACTTTGGGTAGTACTATGGAACCTTGAAGATTTAAAAGTAGTTTCCCTTCCTATGGGATTCTTTCTTTTTTAAGATTTGTTTTATCTTACCCTTTATGTTTCTAGGATAATGTTTAAAGATAGAATAAATTGATAGTTAATCTTTTGTGGATTAAGTGACTCTCAAGAAGATGATTCTTGTGTTTTGATGAGACCAAGTAGTTTTGAATGCTCATCGTTTGGAGAAAAGATTAGTTTTGGTAGAAACTTATTAAAGGATGAAACTCTACTGGAAGGTAGGTATATTTCCTTATGTTTTTATTCTATGTAGTAAATTAATTCCTCAAAATTATTAAAAGGAACGTAAAACAAAAACGTTTTTGGTTTAAGCTTCCTACTGGGTAATCAAAGACCGTTTACACACATCATAAGTTTTGGATTTTCTTGTGGTTAACTTTCTCCTAATCATGTTTTCTATCACTCTCCCTCAGAACTTGACTCTTTGTTTTCTCCTCCATGTCCATGTTTTCCTACATGGAATCCTAGTGTGGGTTAACTCGGGTGGTCTTTGTACTTCCGTTTCTTTCTTTTAAAGTAATAGTTTTACTGACTCTTTTTCCAATGTGGGACTTTCAATGAAATTTCAAAACCCAATTTTAAAAATTGCGAGGATGCAATTTCTCAAGGGGGGAAGATTGTAACGACCCCAAATTTTGAATAAATCTTGTTTCCTAATTTTGTGTGTTATTTTATTTTTTATACTCAACAAAACTATTTCATTTGATAACATGAGTATAATTAAAATGAGACCGTTGGATTTTGACTGTTATATGACCATTGGTCAATATGACCGCTAGAAAACTAAATGTTTTGATTATTGTCTCTAAATACAAGTAATCTTGTTTAATTAGTATAGAAAGATGATTTGATGGCCTCACCCAGTAGTCTTGGACCAATCGAAGCCCATCTAATAGAACTTGGGGAGGTAGCACCATTGGGATTTGCTCTGGACCAAACCCAAGCCAAACTTCATCGTGCGAAGCTAGAATGGAATCGCCTTTACGAGAAGTTCAAACTGATAGAAATTACTACTCGTGCGATGTTGGCCGAGCCTCCCTCAGATTCTCTCACCTTAGCACACCTTACACTTAGGTACTATGCTGGTGTGATAAGGGGCTATGTAAGGAGACTGTAACTGCCTTGTGTAATCCTTCGTTTTAAATAAAAATTGGGATTTCTTCTTATGATGATGTTTATGACTTTTCAAATGTCCGAATAAATATAGTATGCATATTTTTGGTGAATTTTAGAGAAAGTATATTTTAAAAAATGTTTATGTAAACCGTAAATAATTAAAAATCTGTAATGATTTTCAAAAAATGGTCTTCTACAATTATGTTCAGTACGAAATTTAGAGTCTAATAAGGTCAACTTGATTTTTGATGAATATTAAATTATGAATAGTGATTTTATGCTTAGGATTAGTAATGTGGCCAAATGGATTAGTAATCTCACTTAAAGAAGGTATTAATATAATCTAGGCACCTTGATTAAGTAATGTGATTCAATAAAATGGTTAAATAACGGTTTCATAAATTATTATTCAAGTATTAGTTTTTTCGGGTGAATAGTGTTTTTTAATTAAAAATTAAATTAAAAATATTTAGAAAATTATTTCTATAAAATGGATTTCATTTTTGAACTCAGAGCATCGATATTATGTTAAGGTAATTTTTGGGGATTTTTCTAAAAAAATGAATTTTCGGTAAATAGTGTATTTATTTAAAAAAATAAATTAAAAATATTTAGAAAATTATTTTTTATAAAATGGAGTTCATTTTTGAAATCAGTGCATTGATATTTGGTTAAGGTGAAATTTTGGGATTTTTCTGAGAAAGTTGAATTTTCAGTGAATAGTAAAAATACAGTTTTAGGGTTTCGGTATGTTTAATGACATCATAACTCTTTCATGATGATTTCATGAGATATTTTATGTGTTGGCCGACCAAATGTGATGAATTATTGTATGGGGGCCCATGTGGCCTAACTTCATGGGAAATATCATGGGAGAGCACATGGTTTTGTGAAACCCACTTATGAGGTGTCCCTTGGCCATTAATTCATTGCCCCTCACTTTCCCTTTAAATACCAAGCCATTCTCTCATCCTTTGGACTCCAGAATCATTCTCAACAAATTTATTGTCTCCTTAACTCCCAAGAGTCCTCCCAAGGTGCCCTCAAGCCCCTCAAGGTCCAGACTTTTGAGTTTTAAGAGTTACGTTTTAAGGTAAGGGATCTGACCCCTCTCTTTCTTTTCAAGTGATCTCTTTTAAGTCATTTCTTTTATGATCCATGTTCTTATGTTGGATGATGTTATTTTATATTACTATTACTGCCCTTTTCATGTATATATAATGAGAGATCCCATCTTACTCTCATTATTTCTTTTTATGAATGTTTAAGTGGCGTCGTTAGGCTGCCGAAATTTTTGTAACAGATTCTTTCTCCCTTCTCATTTTTCAAGATCTATTTTCATGTAAAGTCTTTCAAGTTACTTTTTATTATTTTGGGGTATGATCTCTATATCTATCATACTTATCTTTTATGATCATATGATTAGAGAACCCATTTTATCTCTTCAGTTTAGTATTTTGAAGTTTTAAGTGGCGCCGTTAGGCTGCCAAATTTTTAAGTGGTTCTTTCACCTTTCTCCTTTTTCAAAGTTCTAATTCCATGTCAAGTCTTGAAAGTACCTTTTTATTATGTTGGGGTATGATATCTATATCTATCATACTGATATTTTATTTTCATATGATGAGATACCCTATTTTATCTCATCAATTCATTTTGTGTTGAAGTTTATGTGACGCCGTTAGGCTGCCGAGTTTTCATAAGAGAAATATTATTTTTGTCTTCCTTTCATGTTCTTCATTTCATATGGTATATTTTAAAATTTCATTAACATGTTCCTAAATCCCTTATATTCTGTCCCTCTAATTTTTTATGTGTCATTTATGAATGTTTGACCCATGTCCCCTCTCTTTTCAGCGTTTTCTAAAACCCTGTAACGTAGCCGTTGTGCTGCAGAATTTTTTCGTCTCAAAATGCCTCTCTCTTTTTCTCAAAATTATTTTATGTTATTAAGTGAATACTCAAAGCTATTATTTCTACAGGGGTATTTACATATATATATATCAAAATTTTCTATTTTAAATTCTGGGATTTACATACATGAAACCCGCTTTCCCTTTCCGTGGGTTTAAAGTGACGTAAAGATCATGTCTTTAAAGAAATTTTTAAAACGTTATGATTATGAAATGAAACCCATTTATTTTATGCTATATGGGTTGTTTATGAAATTATTTATGATGATATATGTGGCTCACATGATAATAAAGGCAAATTTAAGGGTGCTCCCTAATAGCGCTCTAATGCATTGGGAAATGATGTAACCACTAGAGATTACAATTTTCACGATATCTTGGTGAATAACCTTGGTAATTTTTAAATGACACCTTGGGGATGGACCTTGGTGATATGTTCATGATTTTCTATATTAAATGTTGTATCCACATCTTCAAGTTATGAAAAACGTTATTTTTATTATGATATGCCTCATGATTTTTTTCTCATGCCTTAAAGTTCTTTTCATGACATTGTTGGTGTATCCCAAGTTCACATGTAAAATTTTTCTCTTGTTTCCCTTACTGGGCCTTCTGCTCACCCTTTCTTTTGATGTATGTCCCCAGGTTATGAGATTCAGTAATGAACCTAAGATTAACATAAGGAGAAGCCTTTCAAGTGTTTAAGAAGAATGTTTTTTTTTTTGTTTCATGTATTAAGTTTCTGGTTTCCAAGACACTAAACCTTAAAGATCCTCAGTTTTTTTTAATGTAATGAAAGTTTATGTGACAAAAAGGTGGGATGCTATAATGGGAGTGACCTAGTAGGGGAATTATAACTCTTTATTAGGTTTCCCTTACATTTTTCAACCCAATATACATTTTTTCCTCTTTACATTGGTATTTTAAGGTTATATCATCTAGACCAAGATGTTTCAAATATTTTAGGGTCATAATTATTTGGATCACAAGGTTGTAGATATTTTAAGGTCATAATGATCAGACCATGACTACTGGTTTAACATCATAGAACTTGGATCATGGTGTTGTAAATAGTTTAAGGTTATAATGCTTGAACCTAAGGGTCGGTACCCCTAGAAGGTTCTTATAACACAAAAGGGTTGATGATCAATGTAAATGTTGTGCCTAAGAGGCCTTGCACTAAGAAAAAGAATCTAGGGTGAGTCACACACAGTTTAAGGTCATGATACTTTGACCAAGGGTTACGTGAATTAAAGGGATATGTGTGGAATAGAGGATAGGTAACCTGACTTGAATGAGGATCCTTAGAGGCCCTACTACATGGAATATCTCTAAGAAAACTTGCACATAGTTTAAAGTCATGATGCTTAGACCTAGGATCCTGGTTTAAGGTTATAGAGGTTGGACCAAAAAGGGTCAAAATAGTTAAAAGTCCATAATTCTTGGACCATAGTGGAGCATGTATCAAAGTACAATTCATGGAACTAAATATAGGTGACCAAAAACAAATTAAGGTATAAGAAGGCCTAACACCACATGACACATTCTAGGGATGACTCACACACAGTTTAAGGATGTGATTCTTGGACCCGGCCTCCTAGTTTAAGGTCGTATATGTTGGAACAATTGTGAATATTTTATGGTCATAACGTATAGACCATGGTTTGTGTGTTGTAAAGGAATATGTGTGGTCTTAAAGGAAGGTTACCTGGTGTGAATTGAGGGTCAAGGAGGTTTTCTTATGCCACACAAAACATATCTGAGATAACTTGGACTTAATTTAAGGTCACGATGTTTGGATATGGGATCATAGTTTAGGTTCATATAGGTTGGACTAAAGGGGGTTTTAATGAACCAAAATAACATGAATTACATTATGGAGTGAAAATCGACATGAAGTGAAGTCCAATGAGGCCAGACGCCACATGACACATTCCCACAGTGACTTTTACATAGTTTAAAGTCATGATTATTGGACTTGGGATCCTAGCTTAAGGTCTTTTAGGTTTTAACATGGGTTCACCCATGCGTCTCAGCCTTTATTGAGGAAAAATACTTCCCAACTTCTAAAATCACATGATCCATGCTTAATGTGTGATACATGGAGTGGAATTAAGTTCCCATAATTTTCTAGGAGATCACAAAAAGAGGTAAAAGTGACCAACTTAAGGAATTCCTATGAGGGTATATCACGACTTTCATGACCTAGATAATAAAAGGGGAATGACCAAAGGGTGGGGAGAAATTGTTGAGCATGTTCAAAAAACAAGTTCTACACCTATGCCAGTCAAGGGTGGGGATAACAAATACAGGAATAACCGTCGACCAAGTTCAAAACATGGGATCCACCACTTTCTATTGAGTATATTTCTAGGTGTGATCCCAAGATGGTAGGTGAGACAATATGGAAAACACCATTTTCATTAGGGAGAATTTTCATATTTCGAGGATGGTGATTATCTAAATAGAATAAAGAAAAAAGTGTGAAAGTGTAAGTGGGTAATGTATCAGAGGGAATGTTAAGTACCCTAGGAGTTATTCCTCTACACACTCGAATGTGATGGATGAATATGCAGGTAGGTGAGGATCAATCCTGGACCAAAATGAGGGGGACCCTAAAATGATTTGAGGGTAGGGCTAGACCCAGGATATGAGTTCCATGAGACACTATGTATCTCATGGGAATGGGAATGAAAACTTACATAGTTCTAGGATATAATGTGGTAGGATAAAAATGCTAGATAGGCAGTTACCTCTTTGTTGAGAACATCAAATCATCTCATATTAACTATATGAGGCATCCTATGTTCATTGTATAGGATAAGACTATAATTTAACATCATGCGTTGAGGATTTTGGTTTGTTCATCCCATACCTGTAATATGGGGCATCTTAGTTTTATATGGGGTAAGTCTATAGTTTAACATCATGTTCTTGGGATTTTGGTTTGGTTCATCTCATATTTATCATAAGAGGCATCCTGATTTCATATTAGGTTAGGCTACATTTTGACATCGTGCGATGAGGATGTTGGTTGGGTCATCCCATACTTGTTATATGGGTCATCCCAATTTCATGTGGGGTAATGCTACAGTTTCATGACATGTGATGAGGAAATTCCTATTTTTATTTTAAATTCATATAGATCATACTATGGATGCTACTATTTTAAGGTCATATGGCTTAGACCATAGGGAATGGGTGTCCTAAGGAGGCTCATATGGAATGAAAGAGTGATAACTTCATGTGAAAGGAGGTCCTAAGAGACCCTATACCACACAAAACTTGAAAAACCATACCCAAGTTGATGTCGTGATTCTAAGGGAGGAAAGATCCCATAATGAGTCAATGATGGGGGAGGATGGACCCAAGATATGAGATTCAGGCATCGCTATGTATCCCATGGGAATGGGAATAAATATATATGTAGTTCTAGAATTCGGAGAGGTAAGAGACCAATTCCATAGGTATGAAATCTCCTTAATTGAGGATGAAATGAAAAAGATAATGGGTAATTGGCTTACTGAAACACCAGGGGTAAAGAAAACTATGTGAAGATAGGGCCATAAGGAGGCTGAATGAACAAAGTTTAAGGTCATGATTCTTGGACTATAAGGGGTACATGTAATTCTAGGATTCTTAGGTTCTTCATATGAGTTCAAACTCAACGTAAAAGAGAAAAGGAGGCTTTATACAACACGAAGTGATCCTAGAACTAGTTCAACATAGTTTTAGATCATAAGGTTTAGACTAGGGGAAGACCCCAAAATAGGTTAGTGCTGAGGTTGGACCTGATGAAAGAAGGTTTAAGAATTACTACAAATATCATAGAGAATGGGAATAAATCCACAATTAATTATGAAACTCAACATGGTCGGTGATCAATGTAGGTTAGGTGGAATCCACTCTAGAAAGGACACTGAATCATCTCATTTTTTTATATGAGGAATCCTAAATTTATATAGGGTAAGGCTATAGTTTAACATCTTGTGATGAGTATATTGGTTTGGTCATATCATACTTATCATATGAGGCATCCCGATTTTATACGGGGTAAGGATTACAATTTAATATCATATAATAAGGACATTGTGTGTAAAGATTATGCATTGGACTTACAATTATATCTTCCTTGTGCTAGGCCACGAGTGAATATCAGCCTGCTAATGGGACAATAAATATAATTAGGGGCATACACCTAAAGAGTATAATCAATGAAATTTTAAGACAATAGTGTCATAGGTAATATGAGGTTTTGAGATGAATTTGTGGATGAGCCTGAAGACATGAGGCTTCTATTTCACTACATATCCCATAGTAATGGAAATCAAGCCATAAATAGTTTTGGAATTAATGGTAGAGGTACAAAACTAAAAATAGGTAGTTCCATCCTCCCTGATGAATATGAGATATATGTTTTATATTTTACATTATACAAAAGTATGATAGCTAGGAAGTTTAAGGCCATGCAACTTGGATAAATGGGAATTCAAAAAATAGTTTAAATTAATGATTCTTAGACTGAGGGAGTGTTTGTTTTAGGGATGTTTGTGTTTCTTGAAAGTGGTAAAACCCAATGTGAAAGGTGGTTGATGAAAACCCATGTGCTGAATAAATATCCTAAGATAAACTACACATAGTTTAAGGTCATGATGCTTGGAAAATAATTGGGGCCAAAGGGAAAAATGTTGGTGGATGTAATTCCCTCATTTTATGGGGAAGGGCTTTATTATAAATTAGAGGTTGGACCTAAGTAGAGGAGTTCTATCATCACTATGTATCCCATGGGAATTGGAATATAGTCACATGTAGTTCTAGAACTCGGTATGGTAGGAGATTGATACCAAAAGTGGGGGTTTATCCTCTCTAATAATTCCATTGAGGCATCCCACATCTGGCATGGGAAATATTGTGTTTCTTACATGGGGTAATAAAATAGTTTATCATTAAGTGCTGAGGATGTGAGTTTTTTTGTTCTCTTGCACTTGGTATGTGGCGCATCATTTATTTATTGCATAGGGTAAGATGAGAGTTTAGCATCGTGTGTTAAGGACATTAGGTTTTGTAGTTTAAATTCATACAAATCATACTATAGTTTCTACCCGTTTAAGGTCATGGAACTCATATGATAGGGTATGTAAATATTTTTAATATCATAGTACTTGGACCAAAGGGTTTGCTATTAGTTTAAGTTCATAGATCTTAGACCATGGTTGTTGTGGTTTAAAGTTTCATAGATTTGACCATGATGGCTACAGTTTAAGGTCATGTAGCTTTGACCATGGCTCCTTGTTTATGGTCATAGTGTTTGGAACAATGGGTTTCACATTAATTACTACTTGAGAAAATTGTCATTGGTGGGATGTGTGATAGACTCTCCATCCAAGTTTATTAAATAGAATACTCTATTAGAATATACCTTATGGATAAAGTAAGTTCCTTCCCATTTGGGCTCCAACATTAGTAGTTTTTTTCTAGATATCATTAGCATTCTGAGATCCAATACCTTGTCACCATGGAGGAAGGATTTTAGGTGAACCTTCTTATTGAACACACTTTTTATCATGTTCTAGTGCCTCTCTATGTTATGCAAGTCCTGAAGCCTATTTTCCTTAAGGGGTTTTAACACAGATAGATTGAGTTGTACCATTCTTTCTTAATTAATCTGGTAATAAATTTTTTTTCATAGTGATGAAAAATTAACCTCAATGGGTAAGAATACTTCTGTTCCATACACCAAGGAGTATGGGGTCTCCTACGTGGAACTTTGAGTTGTCGTCTGATAGGCCCAAATTGAGTTGGGGATCTTGTTAGGCTAACTATTTTTTGTTTTATCCCACCATCTTATGGAATATGTTAGAGAGGGTCTTATCTAAAACCTTAATATTCCCATTTTCCTATGCATGGTAGTGAGAAGTATGGTTAGAAAGGATATTGTACTTGGAATATAATTTATTCACCTTGTAAGATTAGAATTTGGCACCGATTTTTATGAGAATAGTATGGGGAACCCAAAACTTATAGATGATATGGGAGATCAAAAACATAATCAAATACTAGGTTTTTAATTCATTGAGAGGAAAAAATTCTACCCATTTAGAAAATAAGCCAATTTTGGTCAAAATGGACTTACATTTTCAATTTTTTGTGGGCAGTTAAGGTACCATAATGTCGAGTCCCCATAAGAAAAAGGGACAATAATATTTGGTTGTGTGAAGAAGCTCTGACAGTTAATTCACAAAGTTAGCATGGATCTGACACATATGAAACCTCTTGGAGATCATAATGTAGTCATGAACTACGGTGTGACAAAATTACCTCAACCTTTGAATTTGGTGGGAGAGATTCAATCCCACTTGATGGGTGCCATTAGATCTGATATGGACCTCCTACATAACCTAAGGTATCTTGTCTCTTTTGAAACATAAGAGGATGAATCCATCAAACCCACACCTGTAGAGGTCTTTCTCGAGGTGAGGACCACTATATAGGGTAAAATGTGCTTCATTCTGGTGGATTTCTTCATTCTTAGATCAATCTGGAGGGAGCATTCCATGTAGGAGGTACTCGATAAATGGATTCATCCAATTGGGAATTTCCTCACCTAAGGGAGGTATTTGAGGGTCCTAGAAAAGTGATGGAAGCTAGAAGACACACCCATTGGTTTTCATAATTTGGGGGGGAATGGGTGATGACCCTATGATGCACAAGATAGATGGAAAAATCATCTCGGTTGGGTTCTGTGAGGGATGTGTCTAAACTTGAAAAAGAATTGACTATACTATTATGTGACCGAGGAACATGGGTAACCTTAATCTAGTAAGGGAATTATTCTATCAGCTAATAGGTGTATTCCAATAGGGGAACAAGATCTTTTTTTCTAATGACGTAGTTACCCTCTATCTAATTGATGAATAGATTAAAGTATCCCTTAATATGTAAATAGGGAACATCAATCTCAAGGGCCAACTATAAACTAGTAATAATTTCGTGGTACTCTACCTCATTGTTGGTGCAGGTTTTTGACAACAGGAAAAAGTATGAAAAGATGGTCAGTGATGGAGTGTCGAAGATGATCCCCATGCCTACCCTATTTATCTTAGTTTCATTGATCTTTCTACTAGTCAGGAACTGGGAGGTTTAATATAAGTGAAATTGAAAACACGGTATAACCTGGTCCATTGAAAGAATAGATTAATTTTGAAAATCAATATCTGGGGGTAGTTCTTTAGGGGTCAAATGTGTGTACAGGAAGATTTATGAGGCTTATCCTTTTACATATTTTTGTATGAAAAAAACTAATTTAGAAATGTTATAGGATTACCACCCAGCATGCCAATCATTATGTCAGCAGGGGTGATTGAGAAGGTACTTTAACGGGTATACTTGGGGCACTGTATGTATGTCATAGAACAACAAGTAATTTCACAACTCTTTTACTATAAAGACTAGTGTGAGGTAACTCTTCTTGATGGGGGGTATCTAGTCTCCATTCCAAGGATTATACAGCTGAGATAGAATAGGTTTTTTTACATACCCTCATTGTTTGTATGGGGTATAAGGGTATCAAGGGATCGTTCCAGAGCAGTCACATAAAGGACCAAAGGCATTCCTAATATGGGTGTCATCAAAACTAGATTTTTTATTAGGTATTAATTGATCTACTCAAAGGAAATATAGTATTCATCATTCCACTGGTAAACTTTTTTTTCATGAGCCTTGATAAGGGATTACATTTGCTATCTAGATTTTCAATAAATCAAAATATGTAGGATAAGTGGCCTTGGATGCATCGAAACTCCAGGAGGTTTCTTTGGGGATTAATTAAATTTATATCATAGATTTTATTTGGTTTAATATTTATTCCTCTATATATTATAAAAAGGATGAGAAATTTTCTATAGGTAACCCAAAATTCGCACATTAGGGGGTTTATCTTCAAGTACCTAGAGAGTAGGAAGCTTAACACTTTCTCAAGATCCATGAGATGGTATTGAAACTAGCGATATTTGACCACAAAATCATCCATTTAACACTTCAAAATTTTCCCATGAATCAGATTAAATGTGTATTTCATGGACTATTGATAATTTTCTCTGTTATTCTTCTAACCGAAAGGAATCACCTAATAGTAGAAAGTTCCCCAGGGCACCCTGAAGGTAGTAGAATCCTCATCCTGAGGGGCTATATAGATATGATTATATCTATAGTATCTTTCCATTATGGAGAGGGCCTAAAACCAATATGTAGAATCAATCAATAGCTCTATCACTGGAAGCGTAAAATCATCCATCGTACAATTGCAGTTAAGGTCCTGGAAGTCGATGAATACTCTGATATTCCCATTCTTCTTCCTAATTGGGAAAATGTTGGCTAGCCACCTAGGGTACTGGACCACCATGAAGAAGTTGGATTTGATAAGATTTTCAACCTTGTCCTTGACCATATCATTGTGAGATGGGTAAAACATTCTAGGAGGTCGTTTAAACCTATGATGACCCACTAGGAAGACAAGAAAACAAATGACCACCTGAGGGTTTAGCATTAGCATCCTTTCATAAATCTAGGAGAATAATTCATTGTGTTGTTATAGGAAGGCCACATACTATTATAATTCCTATGGGGACATGGATTCTATAGTAAGTTTCAACCTTGGATCCCCCTCAGTACTAAGGTTCACCTGGGTTAACTCATCAACAATGGTGGAGACACCCTCTTCAAATTTAGGACGGTAATCTTTAAAGTCCTCTTTATCATCTAAGATAGGGGGATTAGATGGAGGGAGTGGGTATTATGGGATAGCTAACCTATGGGAATCATTGGTATCTACTATAACAGATATATAATCTTTAATGAATGATTCTCGTTCTGCTAATATTGTAGTGATAAAATCTGTTGAACCAATTACGTTTGATTTCCAACTGAAAGTCCCATTCTTGATATCAAAGTAATAGCGATGATTTTACCTTCATCGATTCAAACCTGCTTTGTGAAATATGAAATAATGTCATTTATTGGAGTCCATGGGGAAAACATCTCAGTACATCACAGGACTAGGGTCTTTTAGCATCAGATGGTCCTATCTGTTGTAGGAGTATGAGGTAATCTATGTGCATTCCTTTTTCTTGGAAATGAAAAAACACCCCCCCCCCCCAATCTGGAATAGTGGGATCTAAATGATGAATTGTGAGAATGAATATTTCCTTATAGTCTATCCAAGGACCAAATGCAGTGGTTGTTATACTGTTAGGGGAATTTATTCACTCAACCCTTTCATTATGGACCTACTTTCTTTCCCTTTTATAGTAACCAGAATCTAGATTGTGGGCCTCACAAGAGTCAAAGAGGGATATATCACCTTGTAGTTCCCCTAATCAACCATCAAGGTAGTATATGAGGCACCTATGATATTCAGAGGGGATCACCACATGAAAATAAATACAAGGACATCCCATTAGTTTATTTTATTCAGTTTCCTATAAGACTACAATAAATTAAGTGCTTTAAATTAAACCATTGAATTAAGTCTTCAGCTGAATTTTTTCATGTGAATTATGCTCACTCTTGTCATACCTGTGAATTTTCAAGTTAGAAGGATTCAGATATGCTTCTTTATGTACTATATTATAGATCATTCATGTCAGTATGAGGTTGATCATAGAGCTAGTATCCACTTGTAAGGGACATATTTCTATGTCATTGAACTGAATTGTGATATAAAATGGGTATATGTTCCCATAAATAGTGAAACCCTTGTCTTCACTAGAAATTTAGATAACAGATCGACACTATTCTTGTTTGGCCTCCAATGCGTAATAGGCCTTAGTGGCAGCTACCTTAGCCTCGAATTAAAGGGGGTATTTATAGCTTCAATAATGGCCTCACACATTTTCTTTGATAGAAGGAGGTCCTGGAGAATCAAAATCCTCATGGGTATGTAGGATAATGAGTTATTTTCACGATGTCTTTTATTATGAACAAGAATTGATCATATTATAAATTTATATACAAAACTACACTCAACTGCTAAGGCGTGGTAAGTGGTAGTCTAGAGTCAAACCAACAGAGACAACTTACAAACAAGAAACTCGGTAGTAAGAACCTTTTGAGTGTGATTCCTCACTACCACTCTCTCTAGTTTGAATTTAATAAAAAAAGTATCTTGAGATTAAAATCAGATTAAATAAAGGGTTTGGGGTCAATTTCAGAGTATAGGCAATAGATAATCTTAAATTTAACTTGGTATTATCCAATTTCATTAGTTATAAAGAGGTGAAAAAGACACCAATTGATCTTTGGTTAACTAATTGGATCAACCTAAAATGGAAAATACTTCTTGTTATAGAGTATTTTACAACCTAATGATAAGAAGATTGGATTTTTTTCATAAATAATCACAACCTATTATTTTTAGCCTAATCAACTCCAACTAGGTAATGGTAATTGAAATTACACCTCTGGTGGTTAGGGTAGTTGAAAAATAATGATATTAAAAATTATTTTAAGCCTAGTTACTATCTATAGGGTTACCCATTTTTTATTTTAGATATTAATTAGTTTTAAACCACCTGTACTCTTGAACCCTAACACTAAAAGGATAACCCTAAGTGGATTATCCATTCATGAAAGAATTGAATAAAGGTAGGGTAATAGATGACATGCTTTAAATAAATATTAAACGATTAAAAATAAATAAATCCACAATTAAAAAATTATGAAATAAATTAAAAACTATCTTGAAGGAAGAAAAAATGAATAATATAGTGGTAATTGAAGTTGCACAACAATCAGGATTGAAATCAGAACATCAAAACAACAATGAACAAATAATTAGTCTTTGAATCCAAATAGAAAAAAAATTGTGCTTGAAATAATAATGGAAAACAATAGAGATATATGGGAAGGAAAAAAGGAAGAAAAAATAAGAAGAAAATAAGTAAAAGAGTTCAAACATCCTGGGATTCTTTGTGTGTATGAGGCACTGTAAATTTATAGAGCCCAACCAATTCATGATGTGTATAGAATTGATTTCATGAACACGATTTAAGTGTGTTCTACATCGATACTCTCATTGTGTGCAATTGACTTATGTGTCATGTAATTTATATTCCCATTAATATCTAAGTATTTTGGATCTCTTAAATTTTACATCTTGAATATTTGGTGGAAATTAGGTTTTGAATTTTTCACATCGTGCATTGAGTTCACGTTGTGTATCTCAATAAATTTGTACTTGTATTATTTCGTTATGTGTAATCAGGATTCGCATCATGTACTTTCTTCATGTATTGTATTTGGGATTCTTGTCTTTTAATTTAACTACTAGGTGGTCTGATCAAGGAGTACATGTTGTTTACTTTCGATTCAAAACATATAATGATGATTTCTACCATTTTTTCAACAATTATCTTTTAATCCTTGGATTCATAATTTCTGTAAAAACAACCTGAAACCAATTTTAATATCAAATAAAACATGATTAATCGTTGAAAAAATAATTCCAAAATATTTATATGAATTCATCTTATCAAATTCACCCACACTTGAAAATTTCTTGTCCTGAAACAAAAATAAACTCAACAAGGTTTCAAAATGAAACAATTTTTATAGTAAGAAACATGCATTATAACAAGGAAAATAAAAATTAGTGTATATAGAAAAAAAGATTCCTTGAGAATCAATCCTATAGAGAAAATCAGTCATGCCTCATAGTTAAGTCATTTATTCATATTCTTTTTTATTTTAATTATAATTTCATATTTCTTCCTCGATAGCTATACCCATTTTTCAATTTAATTCAAAATAAATTTTCTTTTATCACTAAAGGTAAAATGTTACTATTGTTATTCTAATACCATTAATACATGTTTCTATCCATATTCTTTCATTGGTTCTATTATCTCCACTTCATAAAGAAAAATACAAAATTAATCATGAGGGCTTCAGTAATAAGGTTCCAATGTCTTTGAGGCTGAGGGTAGGTGGGAAAGTGATAAAAATAAAGCTAAAAAAAGTTTTTAGGCTCTAAATTAAAATTCATAATAATTTTTAATAGTGAAATGAAGTAAATAATCCTATAAAAAAATTTACATGCTCAAAGAGATCAAATTGGTTCCAACAATATTTCAAGTAAGTATTAAGAATACACCTTATTCCTTTCTTTTTTTTCAAAATTCATGCCTATGATAGGTATCACATCCATCACCTAACCACATATGATACATCATAGGATTTATTAGTCTAGTAATGGTGTTTTTTGACCTTCTTAACACATAACCCAATATCCTTTTATATATGTGTGTGTTTTATTTAAAGGAATGGGGTAGGTGAAGAAAATGATAACTATAATCATGAACTGTATAATAAAAATCTAGTGAAAGTGCCACCATACATATCCTTAGTATCAACATATCATGTATGGATGAGATGAAAAAAAACCACACTTTTTTCGAGAGAAAATTATGCATAGTACCAAGAGTATGGTAAGAAGGTATAATTGTCTTGAAACTGCTCCATCCTAACAAGGTCTTTCTTGGATACTATGGGATAAAGAATTAAAATAGTTTGTCTCAATAAAAATAGATCAAAAAATATTTCCTCGATCATTTTAAAAGTGTATTTGTTCGATCATAGCCTTAATAATATATCAATGAAAGTTTTTGATAGGTTTACGTGTCCTAAGTTTCTCTCAAGAAATATGATCATAAAAGAATATGGAAATGAAGGTCTAGAATCCTCTCAATAATTGTATTTTAATAAAAATAAATGGAAATTACTTGGGGAATAGTATCCTATAATAATTCTTTCAAAATAAATTACAAGAATCAAAAATTAAAATTAAAGTATTCAACTCATAAATCATGTTAAAAATATAAACATGAATAAAAATGGATTTCAACAATCTAAAACCTATTTTCTTCATTTATTTAAATGTTTTTGATGAGATTTAATGTTTAAAGCATGATTTTAATGAAACCTTTCCCCTATACCAGTAAAAATAAAAAATAATCCAAGTTTATCGACAATAAAGCTCAAGAAAGACTCCCACACACATAAAATGAGATAGTGTATGCACTGTTTTCAAAAGAGTTGTGGAAGATATAGAAAGTATAGAATAGTCAAAAATGAAATGGAAATTTTTGAAATTAAAATTAGGTTTTTGAGAGATCACTATAGTGAATGTCATGCCATGGGGAAACTTGTTAGGTTGTCATTGGAAATTGTGCTACCTGAAAATATTGTTAGAAATAAAATATCTTTACTAGATAAACCATTAGTATACAGGGGTTAATCAATATGAAAGTATAAAAATTGTAGGTGAAAATAGTCAAATATAGGATAACACAACTTTAAAAAATGTAGTAAGTAAGTATAATGAATTTTGGGAATGACTGATAGATATAAAATTATAGAAAATGAGAATATAGGTCCTAATCACACAACCAAAATAAATAAAACAAAAATATGGGTTACCTCCCATAAGGAACTAAAAATGAAATTTTCATCCATGTGGATGGATAAAAGATCATTGTAACTCAATATAAAGGTCAAACACTTCATTAATTAGTTATTTATATATTTTTAGTTTATTTACATTTAACTTGAAGGGTGGTCCTTTGCCTTACGTAATTTTGATCACCCCATAGGGGGAAATTTTGATAAATGTAAAGGGACCTAACCATATATATTTTCACTTCCATGTGAATAGTTTCAATTAGGAATTATAAATTATAAATTTATCCTCTAGTTTGAAGATTCATCATGTAATGTTGGTCATGCCATTTATTTTTTTTTTTATAAATATGATCACTGTCATAAGTGTTCCTTATGACTTCTTCTAGCTCATCAATTGGTAGAATTTTTAATTACCTGAAATTTTGATCATCTAAATTTTCTTAACTTTCTAATAAGAGATATTGTCTAATTCAATTGGAAAGTTACATTATTTCCCATAAACAAGACATAATGGAGTAGTGTCAATGGTTATTTTGTATGTTGTGCGATATGCCCAAAGTTTTTCAACCGATCTGACACTCTAGTTATTTCTAATTATAGATACTATATTTTTTAGAATTTTTTTAGTCATCCTATTATACAATACAACTTTCCCAATTATTTTTGGGTGGTGGGTATTTCTAGTATTATATCATATTTTATAATTTCTGAGTAATCCTTTCATAAAATTATTTGAAAAGTGAGTTCCCCGATCCCTGATGATAAATTGAATAATTCCAAATCTCAATCAAATGTTTTTCCATAAGGATTCCAGGACCACCATAGTAGTTTCATGGGTGGTGGTCTTGGTTTCCAACCACTTTTAAATGTAATTCACACCAATCATGATGTAAAATTTTCCATGAGAATTTGGGGATGGACCCATGAAATTGATTCCCCATACATCAAAGATTTAAACTTTTAGAATGAAATTATAGTTCATTTAATTTATTTTTTCAATGGTTCCTATTTACTAGAACCAATTGTAGTTGTGAATGAAACTACTCACAGTCTGATGAAGTGTGGGCTTGAAAAGTCCTCTTTATAGGATTTTATTTATAGTGCGTTTAGGTCCATGATTTCTTCCAACTGGGGACGTGTGACACATATCGGGTACACTTTTAAATTTATCTTATGGGATGAAAGATCATATTAATCCATCATTATAGTGCATAAATATTAGTGGATAATCCTAGTAATAGTGTGAGGTTTCAACCAAGAATCTCTTATTTTGTTGGTAAGAGAAGTAGAGGAAAATTTTCTCATGGACAAATAGATTACGATATCAAAAAAACCACTATTGGTCTTGTGTTTGTATATTGAACATCGTTTCATCAAAAAAATCATCCTTAATATCTATATTTTCCTTATCCTTAATGTTGGTTAGTGATATTCTGGATAGGTGATCAACAATTATGTTCCTAGTCCCTTTTTATCCTTGATTGTTATGTAAAATTATTATTTCATTAGTATCTACCATATCAACCATGGTTTGGAATCCTTTTTACTAAATATGTATTTGAGTGCCGCATGATCGATATAAACCACTACTTTGGACAACACAAGGTATGATCAAAAATTTTCAAATTCATAAAAAATTTCCATCAGTTCTTTTTTGGTGGTCATGTAATTCACCTAAGCCTCATTCAGTTTGTGACTGGCATAATAAATGGGATTAAAGATATGTCTAAACCACTACCCTAAAATAGAGCCTACAATAAAAACACCAGTTTCACACATCATCTCTAATTCCTTGTCCTAATCTGGTGAAATGATGAACAGATCAACCACCTAACAATTCTTTAAAGTATTTAATTGTAACACCCCGACCCCAGTTACCCAGAGTCGGTGCATTATTACATAACATTGGCATGATCACAAGAAAGATCAAATCTCGAAAGACCGATTGGTTTAGTAGCCTTGGAAACACTAGATATATTCATAAGTTTTACATTACATCATAAAATGAAAAACTACTACAACAACATAATGTTTCCACAATCCACACTATTAACCCCTCATAAAATCCCTGCAGGTCATTCATAACTTACTTCTTCACATCCTGGGAAAAATAAAACATAGAAAAGGGGTGAGCTCAAATGCCCATTAAGGATAACAATATAGCGGAAACTTTCATAAATAAGAATAAACATTTAAGGCGATGTATAACTAAAACAAAAGCCTTTTAAATATGAACTTTCAACATGGTATGGCATAAATAAAATGAAATAATGCCATTTACTTATTCACATGGATATTCTACTAATCGAATAATCACATGCAAAAATCAATAACCACTTTCATAATGTTGGAATGCATAATGCCAGACTATCATAACCACATATCCAAGGCCTCGTGCCAAGACTACAAATAAGATTTTGTCAAGGCCTTGTTCTAAGACACTAGTTTGTCTCATGAGACCTACCGATGCAATATTTTTAGAAGATACTTATGTTTAAAATTGCTAAAAAGTACTCCAGTGTTTTTATGAAATCATTATGCAAGCTTCTGAAAACAAAATAACTAATTCTGAGACTGCTCGACTAATTATAGGCCATGATGGGTCCACTCCCAATCCCTTCCTATCTACCACACTCGAGAGTCAGGTTTTCTGAAAACATTTTGAAGCTTGCGTTAAATACGTATACATTTGCACTGGATTTTCATATTTTTGAGAGAAATATCTCTTTTTTTGAAATCATTTAAAAATCACATAATTATAAAAAAAACATTTTCTTTGAAAATATCCTTATAAGCTTGTAAGGGAAGCTATGAAGATTTTATAACGGCGGAAAATAGCCGCACCCGCTGTATAAGTTAAAAAAACATTCTTACCTTAATTCTGTCGAAAAGGTTAAAAAGGACCTTGTTTTGAAAACGACCAAAAGATTCCTTTATAAACCACTTATAAAAGTCAAAAAGGGTATAAATGACTTTAACTCATATTCTTGTAAATAATAAATATGTTTTGAAATACATTTCGAAGAAACATGGATGTGGATGATAAAGAAATCCCAGTAGATTATTACGTATAAACAACCTCGGATAATGAAGAGATTGTGAAATAACCCTTACCTTGTACTTTTCCTTGGTTGGGGTAGGTTAACCTCCTGTATAATGGTGAAATAGTTGTTATTAAATTATACAAGAATCATATATAATAATATGATATCATATATGATCTTTTAACATTGATTTGTTAATAATATCTTAGAATTATCGTCGTTTCGGGAGTTAACTTACTCATTTTATTTTATATGTTTTGTTACATAAGCCATGTTTGTTGTATCTTATTCATATCCAGAATGATATCTAGTCCTTAAACATCATTTTTAAATCATCAAATGATAATTATACTTGAATGGATACGATGGAGAATGAATCTCATCGCGTTCGTGGAGACGGTAGTCCGTACGTACGCACGAGCGACAATATCATTCTTTTGATATTAAAATAATATATAAATGGATGTTATATCATATATACAGAATCATTAACATGTTATATTTATTATTTTCATGAGTTACACATCATTATTATACCCATCCAAATAATATTATATTGAATAACAATTACACCACGTCGTGGAGACGGTAGTCCGTACGTACGCACGTATGGTGACATGTTATTCAAAGGGTGGATAGAATACTGAATATGGTTGTACCATATTTATAATAACATCACAGTATAGGTGAGATACTGGAGTTATTATTTTAGAATGGTAAGAACAAATGAAGAATAAGTGGAAGAAGAAATGAACTTAGAAAAGGGTGGTGAAATCATTACCTCTTCTTCGGGTTCTTCCTTTTGATTTGATCAAAAGGGATCCTTAGGTTGGCTTTCTGATCCAACTAAGGCCTCTAGGTTGTAGTGAGGGATGTTGGGAGAGTATTTGGGCAGAGTTTGGCCGAACAAAAAGGCTTTGAAGGTGTGAAGAAATTAGAAGGAGGAGTGCCCTTTTATAAGAGGGGTGAGGGGCACCTTTGGAAAAGCTAGAAATATTAATTTATAATAAATTCATATTCGGTTTATAATGGCTCCAAAGCTTATTATTCAAAGGTTAAGGTGGGGATAGGTCGAAAACCACTCAACCAATATAATTTAGACAGGTTTGGGTACTTATATTAATCTTATCTTTAAGTATTAACTCTAAGTTAATTAGTTTCACTTTTACAATGTCTCTTTGTATTTTTATATAATATGGTTAATAAACTTACTATATACATCCAAGATACCCCCAAGTGGTACATTAATGATGAACCTATCATTATATAAGTCTCTTGGCCGAACCTTAGTTTTTTAGGAATTTAATATCAATTAATAATATAATATTTGTTTTAAGAACTCTTTTATGTCAATTTTGACACTATTCAATAGTTGATTTTTGTGAAACTCATAACAGATTGATTACTTCGAAAAAAGTCAATTAAATCAATCCTAATATATCATATTATCCTATAAAATTAGTTTAATTCATTAAAAGTTTCATATTATATTTATTTGGGTATTTATAATATCAATTATTTTAATTTTTCACTATTATAGTAATTACTGCAGCATCATTGTGTCATACATAAAATAAATTATTTAATGTCTAAAAATTATAAATAAAATATAATTATGTAGTAAATCTTTTTATCTTTCTAATGAATATTTATAATCTAAAATCCAACATATATAACCCTATGTAACAATTGTTTTTCTAAAAGATATATGCTTGTGTCATTTTTGTATTCATTTTAACTTAATTAAAATAAAGTGTCATTATCACTTACAAGTGGATCCATGGGGTCCCAAAATAGACCCAAAGATTCCCATGGTCGACCATGTATCAATCAATAGGGTTAAGGCACGTTTTAGGGTAATTTAGTATTATTATAATATTATTTTTTAACCCTTATTTACCGGATTTACCCTTAACCATGGTAAATAAAATATTTACCGCAGTAATTATTCAAAATGTCTAAAAATAAAAGTTACCTATTTACACAATTTGAACATCCTGATTACAAATATGGAATCCATTTTCCTAAATTCAAAACACAGAAGTGGCAGAAATTAATTTAAAATTAATTCCCGCTGTCAAAACAAAAAGCGTGTTTTTAAGAGATAATAACTATCAAAAGATTGACACTCGTTTATGTTCGGTTTAATTGTAAAATTATGTCCAATGACCAACATTATATTAAATGGTAAAAATATATTCTAAATATACTTTAAAACCACTCAAATTCATAATTTATCACTATTAATTATTTTGATTAAAAAAGTTGTTTTTAATTAAAACTTAGTAATTTTCACTATTCATCAAAATATGAAAGTTATCCGAAATGTACCAAAATTTCACCTTAGGCTAAATTCGATATTCCGAATCCAAAAATGAAGTCCATTTTCAAATATAAAATATATATAATTTCAAAAAGTAGGTATTACTATTCATAACGGCTAGTTTGATTAGTTATGGTGTGTTAGAACTCGGTGTTGCGTGTAGTGCAAGTTATTGAATTATTTTTAAGAAATAACACACTATGAAATCCTGGGGTGTTACATTCTCCCCTCCTTCAATAAATTGAGTCCTCGCAATTTGAAATTGTTCTTTGAAAATAAAAGGTTGAAAATAGAAAATATCTTTGTGGGAAAACCCACATCGGAAATTAGGTTACTAAAATTTAATCTTATTATGAGGAAAAGAGAAATGAAAGAGTCACCACCAAATTATGGTCTCGATTAAGAGAACATTGGTGGAAATTAGAGACATATAATTGGAGGAAAAACGTAAATATTTATAGGTAGTGATTGAGATCATCCATCACAAACAAGTGTATAATTGAGGTCCTTAAATTCATCAATCTATGATGATTTGAAATACCATCGGTTCAACAAAACATAGGGTATTAGGATAACACATTTTTGACATTTCAAAATATCATAGTTGAAATCCCACATCGAAAAATGAATTAATTAGGCCTCTATTTAAAATAAAGAGTGGAAAGTATGAAGATTACCGAAAATAACACATACTAGGGTTCCATGTAGGAAAATATGGATATGGAAGAGAAATCTAACCATCAATTATCTGATGGAGAGTGGTAGAGAACATGGCTATGAAAAGGCAAACAATCCCAAAGCCATAAATTAGTGATGATTTAAGGTACCATCTAGGACAACATTTTTGTTCTAAGTTGCTTTTCTTAATATTGAGGAATTTATTTATGAGATTGGCTAAGATCATAAGGAGATATACTTACTTTATAATTAGAGTTTTATCCATTAATAAATTTCTACCACAAACTCATCTTTCACTCTAAAAGATAATATAATGTAAAAAAATTCTATTTACACTATTCGTATAGGGTTCCAAAATAAACGAATTTATAATTCATCTACATGATCTTTTAATAAAAACTACATTATTTAATCTAGGACATCTCATGGGCCAGTGGTAGGTGATACACCCTTGTCGCCCTTCGGTTGCGGGTTCAAGTCTCGCAGCCTTTCCGGACGCGACGGGTTGCCGCCCGACCTCCGGGTTGTCCTTTTATGGAAATCCAAAATAATCCAAACTAGAACTATCCAAAATACTTCTGTCCAAACTCACAGTCCAACATTTATAAGGAAGGTAAACATAATATAGATCCTTTTTACCCTGTAATAGCATATGAATACCTTCATCATGTACTACCATATTCCTTATTGATTACATTCATGTTCCCTTATTCCATATAGAATGCTGGATATACTTCATTAATCTAAAAATGTTTTAAAACCCAACAATGATGGAATATACAAATCATTAATCAGCTTCAAGGTAGTCAATAATATCCAATATAATTTATCCAAATCAATCATGTATTATTCTAAAATCACCACCTCGGTATCTGAACCATATTATGGTTTATCTTTCTCTCAACCATATATTTTCCAAACATTTAACCTGCTACTGAGTCACTTTTCTTTGTTCCACACCATCTCAAGTCCTTAATGAAATAGTACTGCAGTACAATCCTTATATACTCCATAATTATTATAACAAGTACATTGTTGATACAAAGCTCAATTGACATAATCAACATAAGAAATCTAATCATTCCTCTTCATATGTGGTAGTATCATAACTTTATTATTATCCAATAGCATCATTTGCGTCATAGTCTGATGACTAGGACATAGGTTCGCGTAGTGTCCAAACTCCTTGCAAATGAAGCATTGTACATTTGAAACCATTTTCTTACCCTTGCAGTCACGTACTTTGTGCCCTTTTCCTCCACACTTATAACAAACTCCCATTCCTTTCAGGCAAGTTCTAGGGTGTTTCTTTCCACAGTTACCACATATGGGAAAATTCTTCTTTTCCCTCTTCCCTTTATCCATCTTTTTCTCTTCTATCCTTTTCTTCTCTTGCTTCCCTTCAAAGCCATAGGACTCAGTAAACTCTTTACTTATCTTATCAACACATGATATTATTTCTTCATATGATGATAATACATGGGAGACTATTTCTCTTGTAAATTTTGGCTTAAGGACATAAAATATATGATCCTTCTTTCTCTTTGTATCATGTGCATTGATAGAGTTCTCATTCCTTCTACTGGGCGCCATTTCTAAACAATGGCATACACTAGATCAGTTTATGAATCAAAATACATAATCCCATACTTATAAAACACTTAACATAAATTGAACTATTTATGGATATAATCCATAATCATAAGAATGTTTTCTTTGAGGAAGTATATACTCATAATCCCTTCAAAATGATTTGTAAAGAAAATGAGAGTTATCCTAAGCATATCCCCCGGGAGTGTCGTAACCAAGAGTGCAGCAAGGCCCGTTGTCGTGCACCAGTTCCCGTTCGAGTCTAGCTCAAAGCGGTGTTTTTGGGTTTTACCCCTAGGTACATCTGTGCCAGAGCCGCCTCTACCTGCTTGTATCCAGACAGGGATGTATTTCTCGGAAAACTCACAAAATCTCTACAATACCAAAATTCTAGGAAGTTCTTCTATACTAATCCTCAAAGTTCATCTTAGGTCTACGTGCTCTAATCAGAGTTTATCTAAATCTAGTTTCCAAGGTTTGTACTAAACTTCCTCTGATACCAACTGTAACGCCCCGACCCCAGTTACCCAGAGTTGGTGCATTATTACATAACATTGGCATGATCACAAGAAAGATCAAATCTCGAAAGACCGATTGGTTTAGTAGCCTTGGAAACACTAGATATATTCATAAGTTTTACATTACATCATAAAATGAAAAACTACTACAACAACATAATGTTTCCACAATCCACACTATTAACCCCTCATAAAATCCCTGCAGGTCATTCATAACTTACTTCTTCACATCCTGGGAAAAATAAAACATAGAAAAGGGGTGAGCTCAAATGCCCAGTAAGGATAACAATATAGCGGAAACTTTCATAAATAAGAATAAACATTTAAGGAAATGTATAACTAAAACAAAAGCCTTTTAAATATGAACTTTCAACATGGTATGGCATAAATAAAATGAAATAATTCCATTTACTTATTCACATGGATATTCTACTAATCGAATAATCACATGCAAAAATCAATAACCACTTTCATAATGTTGGAATGCATAATGCCAGACCATCATAACCACATAGACAAGGCCTCGTGCCAAGACTACAAATAAGATTTTGTCAAGGCCTTGTGCCAAGACACTAGTTTGTCTCATGAGACCTACCGATGCAATATTTTTAGAAGATACTTATGTTTAAAATTGCTAAAAAGTACTCCAGTGTTTTTATGAAATCATTATGCAAGCTTCTGAAAACAAAATAACTAATTCTGAGACTGCTCGACTAATTATAGGCCATGATGGGTCCACTCCCAATCCCTTCCTATCTACCACACTCGAGAGTCAGGTTTTCTGAAAACATTTTGAAGCTTGCGTTAAATACGTATACATTTGCACTGGATTTTCATATTTTTGAGAGAAATATCTCTTTTTTTTGAAATCATTTAAAAATCACATAATTATAAAAAAAACATTTTCTTTGAAAATATCCTTATAAGCTTGTAAGGTAAGCTATGAAGATTTTATAACGGCGGAAAATAGCCGCACCCGCCGTATAAGTTAAAAAAAACATTCTTACCTTAATTCTGTCGAAAAGGTTAAAAAGGACCTTGTTTTGAAAATGACCAAAAGATTCCTTTATAAACCACTTATAAAAGTCAAAAAGGGTATAAATGACTTTAACTCATATTCTTGTAAATAATAAATATGTTTTGAAATACATTTCGAAGAAACATGTATGTGGATGATAAAGAAATCCCAGTAGATTATTACGTATAAACAACCTCGGATAATGAAGAGATTGTGAAATAACCCTTACCTTGTACTTTTCCTTGGTTGGGGTAGGTTAACCTCCTGTATAATGGTGAAATAGTTGTTATTAAATTATACAAGAATCATATATAATAATATGATATCATATATGATCTTTTAACATTGATTTGTTAATAATATCTTAGAATTATCGTCGTTTCGGGAGTTAACTTACTCATTTTATTTTATATGTTTTGTTACATAAACCATGGTTGTTGTATCTTATTCATATCCATAATGATATCTAGTCCTTAAACATCATTTTTAAATCATCAAATGATAATTATACTTGAATGGATACGATGGAGAATGAATCTCATCGCGTTCGTGGAGACGGTAGTCCGTACGTACGCACGAGCGACAATATCATTCTTTTGATATTAAAATAATATATAAATGGATGGTATATCATATATACAGAATCATTAACATGTTATATTTATTATTTACATGAGTTACACATCATTATTATACCCATCCAAATAATATTATATTGAATAACAATTACACCACGTCGTGGAGACGGTAGTCCGTACGTACGCACGTATGGTGACATGTTATTCAAAGGGTGGATAGAATACTGAATATGGTTGAACCATATTTATAATAACATCACAGTATATGTGAGATACTGGATTTATTATTTTAGAATGGTAAGAACAAAGGAAGAAGAAGTGGAATAAGAAATGAACTTAGAAAAGGGTGGTGAAATCATTACCTCTTCTTCGGGTTCTTCCTTTTGATTTGATCAAAAGGGATCCTTAGGTTGGCTTTCTGATCAAACTAAGGCCTCTAGGTTGTATTGAGGGATGTTGGGAGAGTATTTGGGCAGAGTTTGGCCGAACCAAAAGGCTTTGAAGGTGTGAAGAAATGAGAAGGATGAGTGCCCTTTTATAAGAGGGGTGAGGGGCACCTTTGGAAAAGCTAGAAATATTAATTTATAATAAATTCATATTCGGTTTCTAATGGCTCCAAAGCTTATTATTCAAATTTTAAGGTGGGGATAGGTCTAAAAACACTCAAAAAATAGAATTTAGACAGGTTTGGGTACTTATATTAACCTTATCTTTAAGTATTAACTCTAAGTTAATTAGTTTCACTTTTACAATGTCTCTTTGTATTTTTATATAATATGGTTAATAAACATACTATATACATCCAAGAGACCCCCAAGTGGTACATTAATGATTAACCTATCATGATATAAGTCTCTTTTCTGAACCTTAGATTTTTAGGAATTTAATATCAATTAATAATATAATATTTGTTTTAAGAACTCTTTTATGTCAATTTTGACACTATTCAATAGTTGATTTTTGTGAAACTCATAACAGATTGATTACTTCAAACAAAGTAAATTAAATCAATACTAATATATAATATTATCCTAGAAAATTATTTTAATTCATTAAAAGTTTCATATTATATTTATTTGGGTATTTATAATATCAATTATTTTAATTGTTCACTATTTTAGTAATTACTGCATCATCATTGTGTCATAAATAAAATAAATTATTTAATGTCTAAAAATTATAAATAAAATATAATTATGTAGGAAATCTTTTTAGCTTTCTAATGAATATTTATAATCTAAAATCCAACATATATAACCCTATGTAACAATTGTTTTTCTAAAAGATATATGCTTGTGTCATTTTTGTATTCATTTTAACTTAATTAAAATAAAGTGTCATTATCACTTACAAGTGGATCCATGGGGTCCCGAAATAGACCCAAAGATTCCCATGGTCGACCATGTATCAATCAATATGGTTAAGACACGTTTTAGGGTAATTTAGTATTATTATAATATTATTTTTTAACCCTTATTTACCGGATTTACCCTTAACCGTGGTAAATAAAATATTTACCGCAGTAATTATTCAAAATGTCTAAAAATAAAAGTTACCTATTTACAAAATTTGAACATCCTGATTCCAAATATGGAATCCATTTTCCTAAATTCAAAACACAGAAGTGGCAGAAATTAATTTAAAATTAATTCCCGCTGTCAAAACAAAAAGCGTGTTTTTAAGAGATAATAACTATCAAAAGATTGACACTCGTTTATGTTCGGTTTAATTGTAAAATTATGTCCAATGACAAACATTATATTAAATGGTAAAACTATATTCTAAATATGCTTTAAAACCACTCAAATTCATAATTTATCACTATTAATTATTTTGATTAAAAAAGTTGTTTTTAATTAAAACTTAGTAATTTTCACTATTCATCAAAATATGAAAGTTATCCGAAATGTACCAAAATTTCACCTTAGGCTGAATTCGATATTCCGAATCCAAAAATGAAGTCCATTTTCAAATATAAAATATATATAATTTCAAAAAGTAGGTATTACTATTCATAACGGCTAGTTTGATTAGTTATGGTGTGTTAGAACTCGGTGTTGCGTGTAGTGCAAGTTATTGAATTATTTTTAAGAAATAACACACTATGAAATCCTGGGGGGTTACATTAATTCCCACCAACACTCTTCAGTGAAATCTAAAGGATTTTACTTCAATAATATATGTTTCAATGGTTGGGATAATTTTTGAATTCTTGTACAAATTAGCAATAGAATCCCATGTGGCCCAAAAAACTCCTTATGTATTTTATAGTTATGGGGTCATGTATGTCTTTAATGAATTTAATTTTTATTGGATCAAATTTCATTCCTTAATTTGATATTTTTTTTCCAAGTAATATTCCACCTTAGACCATAGGAACAGATCCAAATTACTAAGATATAGTTTGAAGGATCTACTGTAAACTGAGAAATCACCCATAAAGATCACCAGGAATTCCTTTACCATATCATCAAATATATGCTTCACGAATCATTTAAAGTTAGTCAGTGTGTTTCATGTTCGGAATGACATTATTCTACAATTTAAGGTTCCCAATGGACATGTAAAATTATTTTTATAGTAATTTATGGATCAATTATGATTTTATTGTACCTAGAGTATCCATATAGAAAATAATAGAATTCATGCCCACCTAGTATTTCCATCATTTGATCCATGAAAGGTAAAGGGAAATAATCATACCTGGTTGTCATGTTAGGGTTTATATATTCAAATTATACTCACCATCTAAAAATGGTTTAATTTGATATTAACTCCTATTAATTTTTTTGAACTATTATTCAGACAGCTTTTGTTGGGACGAATTATATCAGAATCACTAACTCACTATCATTGATTTAAAAAATTATTGCCTCATTTAGAAGATTCAGTAATTCCTTTTTAACTACTTCTTTCATTATAGTGGTGAGTCACCTCTGTGGTTTTCATTTGGTCTTAACAACTTATTCCAATAAAATATTGTGTGTTCATATCATACGGATGATCCCCTTACTATAATCTACTTCCCATAAAATTGAATTTTTGTGTCTCTTAAGAAATTCAATGTGTTTTTCTTCTTTTTATTGGCTCAATTATGAATTTATAAGGATAGGTAGTGTAGAGGAAGTCTCCAAGAATGAGTACGTCAGAATTCATGATAAATTTTTTAATTCCAGTTTCGTTGGTATGATGTATGATGGAATGATAATGGGATGATATCTATTATCATAGGTTTAGTGAAATTTATGCTCTCATAGTCACTATATTCATCTTTATCCAAAGACTTGGTCTCTTTATTATCCTCAATGGTATTAAAATCATCTTTCTCATCAATAAGAAAGATGGCTTGACAGTAAAATGATTCATCACCTTTTTTGGATGCCTTTACTAAGTCAAACATTACATTTTCAGCACCAAATCTGAATACCATTTATCCTTGATTTATATTAATCAAGGAAATGGTGATAAATGGAATACCTATAATGATAGAAACATTTCCATCTTCCTCCATATCAAAGATAAGGAAATCCAAATAAAATATTAATTTTCCAACTTTGACTAAGAAATCCTCAATAATTTCTTGAGGGTATTTGACTGATTGGTTAACTAGTTGAATTGCAACTCTCATTGTTTTTAACTCCTAGAGCCCCAGTTTTTGGTAGACACTTAGAGGCATGAGATTGATACATTCCCTAATATCACATATGGATCTTCCAAAATTCCATGTCCCTATATTGCATAGAATAAAGAAACTTTTGGGGTCTCTCATATTGAGAGGAAACTTATGTTGAACAACTATAGAGTATTCTACAGTTAAAAATATGAATTCTAGTTCTTTTATCTTCCTATTTCTTGAGATAAAGTATTTCAAAAACATTGAATATGAAGAAATTTGATCAATTACTTCTAAAAAGGTATTATTAATGTGAAATATTTTAAAAATTTATAAAAAAAATTATATTTTCTCCCTTTTTTGGATTGTCTCATCTACTCTGGAAATGGAATAGGGGGATTTTATGGTGGTGTTTCCAGATATAATTCTTATTTTCAAGGTTCCTATTGAGCTGGAATTTTTTTAGTTTTATTTGATTCTGGATTTTTTCTCCTGACTAGATTCAGTTGTTCTTTAATTTTTTATCTTTTTTTATTAATGAAGCACTTTTTTTAAGATCTTTTGGATTCTTTTCATCCTCTCTAAATTGATACTAAAAATTCCTTATTTTACACTTCTAATAACCATAGCCTTATATTCCTCTTTTGTATGAGTTCGGGTATTACTGATCAAACTACCCAATAATTGATCTAGAAGGTTCTTTGATGTTTGTCCCTATTAGTGATCAAGGTTCTGAAGTAAAACCCTTTGTTATTGTATTTCATAATCTTGGGTCTTCATTTTAACACCCATATTATTTTATAAAATATTTTCTTTAAGTAATTTTAATTCTTCAATAGCTTGTATTGCACAAAATCATTAGTTTAAACAAACTATAAGACACCCTTGGTATAAAATGACCATTATAAACTATCCATTAATTCAGCGAGAATAAATATAACTAACATTTGAAAATTTATGGTGAATTCTTTGGCTTCTAATTATTTATGAAAAATATAATGTAAAAAGAAAAATTTTTATTTTTGTATTAATAAATTAAGTGAATTATAATTAGAAAATTAAATTAATGAAATATATATGTTATATATTTAATGAAATATTTTTTATATTCATACAAAAGATATTTTTGTCTTTGGATATGAATAAACCCTATTTTAGGTATAAAAAACCTATATTTTTCAAAAGAGTAATTTTACAGCCTTTTAATGGAGAATCCTTTTTAAATTAAAATTTTGAAATTTTAATAATTTTTATATGACAACATAAAACTCTTATTTGAAATTGGGAAACAAAAATTTACATTGGATGAATTTTTCATATTTTTTTGATAACTTTCTTGTTTTCATGAATAAAAAAATATGCTAAAATTTAACCAAAAAAAACTTTTTTTCATTGAAATAATTTATATGGTGAAGTTATATAATTTAATGGTATAAAAGTATAAATAGAATATATTTTTACCAATTAATATAATTTAGTTCATTGGAATTAATTTTATATTGAATTTATAGGTAAAAACATTTCAATCTTTTGCAATGTTTTAACTTTTAAAACTCATTTTCTCATTCTGACAATGAGTTCAATTTTAAATTAATTACTAAAAATTATGTGTTTTGAATTCGGAAAAATGGATTACATATTTGGAAGAATTATTTACAAATTATTTAAATAACTTTCTTTTATTTTTGGGCATTACGAATAGTAACTTTGGTAATTTTTATTAATATATTAAAAGGGTAAATCAGGTAATTTAGGGTAAAAATAAAATCATAAAAGTACTATAACACTTTTCCTAATATCATTGGATGAGTTTTTTTCAACCTAAATAATCCTTAGGTCTAAATGGTATCCTTTGGAATCCACTTGGATGATATTAGGACATTTAATTTATTTTATTTAAAGAAAAGTTAAATATGTCTCACTCAAATTTTAATAAATATATAATTTTTAATATAAGGTTATAAAGAAGATAAATTTTATTATAAATAATCATTTTGAATATAAAATATTTTTATTTACATGGTAATTTATTTGTAATTTTAGGAAATAAGTAATTACTTTAAAGGCTTATACATTGATGATGTGGAAATTATTTAATTAAAAAGAAATCAGGAAAATAATTTATTAAAATGATAATAACCCTTAAAAGACCAAAACACTTGACTAAATATTATTAGTCAATTATATATTGACCATAATCATCTAAGGGTCGAGTTATTAACCATTTAAATCCATATGGAAAATATTATGACACTTATAATATTTTATTTAAAGTAATTCTAGAGTTGTCACATTCATGTTTTAATAAATATAACATTTTTTATGTTGGATTTTTCAGAATATATGTTCAACAATAAGTATTATTTTCAAATATATAGGATTTATATTCTTCATAGTGTTTTATTTTTAGTTTTTATTAAAAAATTAAGTATATTAAATAATTATACAAAATTGATGTAGTGATTATTTTATTAATGGAGATAACAAATAAAAGTGATTAAAATATTAAAATAAATATAATCTGAGATAGTTAATATATCCAACGAATTGTTTTTACAAAATTTACATCTTAGTAATATAATAAAATATTTGGTTCAAAGTTAACTTGTTATCTTAATATTTTTTTAAATTAGTGAATTGAATAGTGTGAAAATTGACAATTTTGATTATTTATCAAAATAATGTTTTATTAAATTATTTATAAATCATAAAACATTTTTTAAAAATATATAATAATTATTATGTGGTCTAAATTTTTATAAATTATTTATTTATGGTCTAATTTATATTAAATAAGTAAGTATTTTACCCTTTTAATATTAAAATATTTGTTACCTTAGTTAAAAATTAAATAGAATAACTAAGTGTTAATTAAAATGATAAGGTTTAAATTTATAGAAACACTTGTATGAAATTTATTGGTTAATTATATTAAAATCTTATCTCATCTAATATTCAAAAATAATACATTTTTTAGGTTTTTGGATGTGGTTTGAATTTATTATAAATTAATATTTTTTGAAATTCCAAAGGTGCCCCCAACCTCAATTATAAAAGGGAATCTCTTCCCTTATTTATTCATAACTCATTGAGCCTTAATTTTCATCTATACCCTACCCATTTACCTTATCAAATTTACTAGTCACATTCTAGTGGTGATGGTATTATCATAACACCAACTTCTGTTCTTTTAAGTGGAAATCTAGAGGGATCTCTCCGAAGAAGATGTAAAATCCTTTACCGAATTTCTCAAGATCATTTCTTCTTCTACTTTCTCTTCCTTTGTTTTTTTCATTATTAATTAATAGCTATAGTATCAACTATATACTGAGATGTTACTATGGTTATGGAACAACCTTATTACACCTTCTATTAATCTTATAAAATATGAAATCACCACATGTGCGTACGTATGGATTACTATCTTCACGTCGTGTTGTAATCAGTTTTTAACCACCACTTTACTTGGATGTGTATAATTACATAAATAATAACAATATATTATTATTATAAAAAGATATTTATACTAGAAAAATTTAGATATCATCCACTTCCATACAATTTCATAATTAAAGTAATGATATCATCTCTCGTGCATACGTATGGCTTACCATCTCCATGATACGATGTGATTAATTCTATAAAATATACATTAAATCAGGATTATATACATGTATATAATGAATAAATACTATATATATTATATTAATATAATTATAGAAATGATATAACTATAACTATGAAGAAGAATTAGAACTTATTCGACAAAACATGCATAAGAAAATGAAGTCATTTATACCAGAATAATGAGTAATAATGAAATGTTATTAACAAAAAAATGATCATATGATAATATATAATATCATAAAAAAGGATATGGTTCTAGAATAATTCAATAACATTATTTAAATAATTATATAGTAAGTTTAGATACATAATAAGGATATCAGACCTAAGGTAATGGATAATTTCACAGTCTCATTAATATCTAAGATTTTTTATAAAAAAGTATTTACTGGGTTATATTTATCATCCATGTCAATGTTTCATAAATATTTAATCAAAAATATTATTTCTATTATTCTAAAAAAAATTATAATCAATTTTTACAATTGGTGAATTTTTATTAAACGTTATGAAAGGAACCTTTTATTATTTTTGATATGGGGTACTTTTTGACTTTCTGAAAAAAGTATGAGAAGAATGTTTTCTTTTAACTTATACGGCATGAATTGATTTTTATGTTTTCATTAAAAAAAATAATTACATGAAGCATACTTTACAATATTTTAACTTTATTTTCAAATAAATTCTTTTCTTTTAAAATTGTGCTGCATTTTTTGAAAAGAAAATGTGTATGAAGAAGAGATGATATTTTCCCCAAGAATTAATTTCAAGTGTTCAATCAAAATTATTTTCCAGATAAGATTAAATTCTTTAATAGGGCTATATTTCAAGTATATTATCCTTTTTATTCCTATGGTTTTATTATTATTTTAATGGAATGTTATTTATGAAATTCATTTGTTCTACATGGATTATGTTATGATGGAATGGTGTATAAGAAACCCATTTTATTCCTTGGGTTATGCTATGATGAATGATTTATTTTTTGGTGTAACACTTAAGAATTATTTCATTATGATATGTGTGGGACCTATATCTCCCTCTAATTCATTGGGTAAAGATTTATTCTCATGAGATAGATAGGGATGGAACAGAAACTGATCATATTTTTGTAATACAGGGCCAGAACGAGGAGTGAACTCGGTTCAGTAATGGACTTTATCCTCTATGATGGTCTTGGAATTGATACTTGACTAATATGAAATGATTTTATATGCTTATTGTATGCCCAAAAAAATCATGTCTTATGTTATGACTTTTGGGATTACATACATTTATTCTTATGAAATTTTATGATTTATCCCATGACATGATATCATGATCTTTAATATGAAGGATAAGATATTAAAATTTTATGTTCTTATGTATTATGATTATGATATGATTGATATCTCCCTTATTTACCCTTAATGAGCATCTAATATCACCCTTTATTATGTTTCTTTTCCCCTGGTCATGAAAAAGGGTATTAAGTAAGATATGTCAAAAGGGGTCTAGTTATTTATAAATAAGTGTGAGATAATGTATATGTATTATGAACCAGTTTCTTATGTTTCCTAGTTTATAAAGAAAATAAACCTATAGAGTCTTGGTGTGGTTTTGTTATGTTTTTTAATGAATATTCTTCAATTTTTTAGTGATGTCTATTTACGTAAAGTATGGGTTGTTATAGTTGGTATTCGAGAAAATGTATAGTTATCCTTTGGAAACTTGGATATGGAAACCTTAGTTGGAACCCTAAGGATATATAAAAGTATAGGTTACAATACAAGTGTTTTGGAAATGATCATGAATAACCTAGGATAAAACCTAAATTGTCCTAAATTGAAATTTTATTATTTATTATGTGGTTTTCCCATTATGATTAGTGTTTCTCATAATATTCTTCTTGGTTTTACTCAGTGGTTGGAACCTGAAGGAAGTGTGTTAATAATTAATTCTATTGGAAATGAAATTATTTTCCTCCTGAGCAATTGAATTATGAGAGACAGAATGAAAAATATTGTAGCTATACTCGCACAACTTTCTCAAGATATGAATTATACTGGACTTACAAATGAGAAAATGATGGAACAACATTCTCTTGAGTCCTTCATGAGGAAATATCCACCTTCTTTCGGTGGGTCTTCTGATCCATTAGTTTCTAAACAATAAATCAGCACTACTAAAAAGATATTTTCAATTCTACAATTTTCATTGCATGATAAATTCATATTAGTAGTTTATCATTTGGAAGGTGAAGTCGGTCAATGGTGTAACCTTATTAAGAATACGAGATAAATAGATAAAATTGAATCCATGGAATGGGATGAGTTCAATAACTTATTTTTCAATAAGTACTTTCCTCATATTCTTTGAAAAAAGATGGAGAATGAGTTTCTTCAGCTTAAGGAAAATGATGATAAATCTATTGGTGTCTAAAAATAATATTTTATAAGACTTGCAAGGTAAGATTTTAGAATTATTATTCAAACTGAGAGTGAAATTGATTGATTCTTTAGTGTATTAAAACCAAGTCTCTTAATGGAATTAGACATAAGGTACTTCAATAGCTATGAATTAATTGTTTAATGTGCTCTCAAGGTTGAGATGGAGATTGGAGTAACCCATCAGACCTATGGGTTTTATAAGAAGATAAAAATGGAATTCAAGGGAAAATATAAAGACCACACTAGAAAGAATATGGGTTTTCCCTTATACTCAAAGTGTGGAAAGAAACATGTAGGAAATGGTATTAAAGGAACTATAAAATGTTTTAAGTGTGGGATATAACTTCATTAGGAAGTTGAATACCGAAGTGATGGTAAAAATATGTCTAATGATGTGAATAGAGAAAAGGATATACATAATTAACTCACTACACTTCAATTCTACAAGTTTAAGGAAATGGGATATTATTCCAACCAATTCCTTAATCCAAGGGTTATTGATGATGATTTATTTAATAAAACTCTTAAGTCCAAAGACAAAGACTAGTCACATGAAATTATTATCAGTGATGTGTAGTACGATAATGAAGTGGTGAAAAGTACAATTACCATCCACTCTAAAGTATAAAATGTTTTATTTGATTTTGGATACATCCACTCTTTTATTTTTTGAATAATTTTCTAAGGGTATCACTATATTTCCATAGTAATTAGATTTTGATTTAGCAATGACAACGCCTAATGGCACAACGGTCACATCAAAAGTTTATAATTGTTCTCCAGTTGAAGTTTGTGGGAAAGTGATTCCTACAAATCTTGTGATCCTTCATTCATTGAAATTTGATGTGATTCTTGGCATGGTTTGGATTTCTCTATATGAATCTCATATCAATTCCCAAGTAAGGGAAGTCACATTTCATATTCCAGATCAATATGTGATCATCTATCGAACAAGGATGAGTATGACCTTCCATTGGAAATTTATTCCATATTATGGGTCATGATTCCTATAAATTAAGGTTATATATCTAAAATGGTTGGGGATAAACTCACCATTAAAAATAAACATGTTTTATGGGATTTTGATTATGTATTTCTAGATTAATTTTCAGTTCTTCCACCGAATTGTGAAGTTCAGTTTTTAATAGAACTCATATAGGGTGTTATGATTATTTAAAAGAAACCTAATAGGGTGGCCCCAATTGAGTTGTAGAAATTGAAGAAGAAACTCCAATAGAATATTGAAAATTGATCCATGCACCCTAGTTTGTCACCTTGAGGTATGCCTATTCTTTTTGTTAAGAAGAAATATGGATCAATGAGGCTCTACATTAATTATTTAAAACTTAACAAGATCATTATCAAGAAAAAATATCATATTCCCCACATTTATGACTTATTTGACCAACTGTGTGGGGATCAATACTTTTCCGAGATTGATCTTTATTCAATATATCATCAATTAAGGGTCAAGAAGGAGGATATTCTAATGACAAAATTCCGTACAAGGTATAGACACTATAAATTTATAGTGATTCCTCTTGGTCTTACTAAAGCCCCTGTTATCTTTATATATCTAATGAATAGAATCTTTAGAGACTGTCTTGATCAGTTTGTGATAGTCTTTATAGATGATATTATTATATATTCAAAGAGCAATGAATAGGATGAAGATCACTATATAATTGTACTAAAGACCCTAATAAAGGATAAGCTTTATAAAAAAATCTACCGAGTATGAATTTTTTCTTCATGAAGTTTTATTTTTCAGTCACATAATCTCAAGAGAAGGGATATTTTGGATACAGAAAAAATAGAAGTTATTGAAAGTTGGCCTATATCAACAACAGTAACTAAGATCCAAATTTTTCTTGGTTTGTATGGATATTATCGATGTTTTTTGAATGATTTTTCATTGCTATCTAATCCACTAACCAAATTTAATCAGAGACGAGTTAGGTTCATGTATATTGAGGAATGTGAAGAATATTTCCAAGATCTAAAAATAGGGTTATCCAGTGCACCTATGCTCAAACTTCCTTGTAGTGGATAAATTTTTGTGATCTATAGTGATGTATCCAAGAAGGGGTTGGGATGTGTTCTCATTAAAAATGATATGGTGACAGATTATGCCTCATGACAATTGAAAATCCATGAGAAAAATTACCCATCTCATGATTTGGAGTTAGCTGCGGTAATCGTTGCATTAAAGATATAAAGGTGTTATCTTTATGGTGAAAGGTGTGATATTTATACTGATCATAAAACATTAAATTATATTTTCTTACAAAAGGATGTGAATAGTCACTAAATAAGATGGATGGAGTTGATTAAAGATTACGAATTCTCAATACATTTCCACCCTAGGAAAGTGAACAAGGTGGAGAATGCTTTAAGTCGAAAGGACCATGTTAGAATATCCATAATGAGGATAAAAAATAATCTAATATTTATGGATTTGATAAGGATGGATCTTTAAATTTTAAAGGAAGGGGAGAGATATTATCTTTCTTAAATGAATGTTCAACTATCTATACAAGTTAAGATTAAGGAGGAACAAAAGAAAGATATAGAGATACAAAAGAAGGTGAGAAATGTTATGAAATTCAACCCTAATTGTGACAGAATAATAAGGTTTAAGAATTAGTTTTTTATTCCTACCATACTATAATTAAAGAAGGAGTTGTTGGATTAGGCTCATAGTTCTCCATTATCTATTCAACCCAAAATCACAAAGATATACATGGACCTAAAAGAATATTTCTGGTGGGATGGAATGAAAAGAGATGTTTCTGAATATGTCTCTCAGTTCTTGTTTTGTTATAAAGTTAAGGCTGGGAGACAAAATTCTAAATGGATGTTACAAACAATACCCCTACCAGAATGGAAATGGTAAAACATCACTATGGACATTCTCATGAGATTTTCCAAGACATATAAAGGATATAATGTTATATGGGTTATAGTTTCTCATCTTATTAATTATTCACACTCTATTGCTATTATAAAGGATTTCTCTCTTGATCATATTATGAGGATATATATAAAATAAGTGTTAAGATTTCATGGAGTACCACTTTATTTTATATCTAGTCGGGATATAAGGTTTACCTCGAAGTTCTGGAGAAGTCTTCAGCGGGATATAGATATAGTGTTAAGTTTTAAAACTACTTATTATCCTCATATAGATGTTCAGTATGAGAGGAAAATTTAAAATCTAGAAGAAATGTTGAGTTCTTACTCTATGGATTTAAAAGGTGGTTGGGATCAACACCTACCTTGGGTATAATTTTCTTACAACAATAGCTTTCACTAAAATATTCAGATGGGTCCTTATGAAGCCCTCTATGGAAAGAAGCACAGAACTCCAACATTTTGTGATTAATTTGGGGAAATAAATCTATTAGGACCTAATCTTGTTGATGAAATGGTGTAAAAGGTAAGATCTATTCAAAAATATATAAGAGAAATTCAGAGTCGACAAAAAAGTTATTATGACAACCGATGAAAATACTTAGAGTTTAAATTGGGTGATAAGGTGTTGCTAAAAATATCTCCCTAGAAGAGAGTAATGAGATTTGTAAATAAGGGAAATCTAATCCCTAGGTATATTGGTCCTTTTTAAATTATGGATCATGTTGGGAAGGTTGTTTATCGATTGGTGCTTCCACCAAATCTCCCTCAAGTTCACGATGTGTTCCATGTATCTCTCTTGGTAAATTACTTACCTAATACTTAAAATGTAATAAACTCATAAGTCATACCATTGGAGAAATACCTTTCTTATGAAGAACAACCGATAGATATTTTTGATCGTATCAAAAAAGTTCTATGAAACATGACCACTCGCTTGGTTAAAGTTTTATGGAGGAACCACCCATTTGAGGAAGCAACGTCAGAACTTGAGGATGTGATGAGGAAAAGGTATCCTAATCTGTTTGTATCGAAGTTCTGAATTTTGAGTGTGAAAATCAGTTTAATAGGGGTATAATGTAACACCCATATGTTTTTATGAAATATTTTCTTTAAATAATTTTAATTATTCAACAGCTTACATTGCATGAAATTGTGAGTTTAAATGAACCAAGATATGTCCTTGGTATAAAATGAACATTATAACCTATCTTTTAAGTTAGGAGGAATAAGTATAACTAACATATGAAAATTTATGGTGAATTCTTTGGATGCCAATTATTTATGAAAAATATAAACCAAATAAATGTAAAAAAATATTTGTATTTTGAATTAATAAATTAAGTGAATTAAAATTAGTAAATGGAATTAATGAAATATATGTTATATATTTGATAAAATATTTTTTTATTCATCCAAATGATATTTTATTCTTTGGGTATGAATAAAGCTTATTTTATGTATAAAAATCTATATTTTTCAAAAGGGTAATTTTGCCTCCTTTTGATGGAGAACCCTTTTTAAATTAAAATTTTGACAGATTAGTAATTTTTATATCAAAATATAAATCTATTTTTTGTAATATAGATATAAAAATTTACTTTGGATGAATTTTTGAATTTTTTCTGATAACTTCCATGTTTTTATGAATAGTAAAAACATACTAAATTTTAATTAAAAACAACTTTTTTCATTAAAATAATTTATATGGTAAAATTATATTATTGAATGGTTTAAAAGTATAAATATAATATGTTTTTATCATTTAATATAATTTAGGTCAATATCATTAATTTTACATTGAATTTAGATGTAAAAACATTTCATTCTTTTGCAATATTTTAACTTTTAAAACTCATTTTCTCATTCTAACAATGAGATTAATTTTAAATTAATTACTGTAAATTTTATGTTTTAATTTTTTTAAAATGGAATATATTTTTGTAATAATTTGGTCCAAATTATGTAAATATATTTCTTATATTTTTGAGCATTTTGAATGGTAACTACGGTAATTTTTATTAATACGATAAAAGGGTAAATAGGGTAATTAAGGGTAAAAGTAATATTATAAAATTATCCTAACACTTGTAATGATATCATTAGATGGATTTTTTGACCTAAATCATACTTGGGTATAAATGGTAACCATTGTAAGCTACTTGGATGAGATTAAAACATTTAGTTTATTTTATTTAAAAAAAGTTAAATATGTCTCACTCAAGTTTTAATAAATATATCATTTTTAATATAAGATTATACAAAAGATAAATTAGATTATAAATAGTCATTTGAAATCTAAAATATTTTTATTTATCATGGTAATTTATTTGTAATTTTAGGAAATAAATAATTACCTTAAAGTATTATACATTGATGATGCATAAATTATTTAATTGATGATAAATATATAAAATAATTTTATTAAAACAATAATAACCATTCAAAGACCCAACCACATGACCAAATATTATTTTTTGAGTATATATCGGCTATAATCATCTAAGATTTGATTTATTGACCATTTTGATCTATATGGAAAAGATTATGACACTTATAATATTTTATTTAAAGTGATGTTAGAGTTCTCACATTCATGTTTTAATAAATATAACATTTTTAATATAAGATTTTATGAAAGATATGTTTCACTATAAGTATTATTTTTAAATATAGAGGATTTATATTATTTATATTATTTTATTTTTAATTTTTATTAAAAAAATCAGTATATTAAATAATTATAAAAAATTGTTGTAGTATTTATTTTATTAAGGGAGATAACAAATAAATGTGATTAAAATATTAAAATAAATATAATTTTGTATAGTTAATATATCCAAAAAAAATTATTACCTTGACCTCTTATGAATATAATAAAATATATTTTTTTTGAATTTAACTTTTTATCTTAATATTTTAAAAAATCAATTAATTGAATAGTGTAAAAATTGACACTATTGATTGTTTATCAAAAATAATGTTTTATTAAATTATTTAAAAATCATAAAACATTTTTTAAAAATATATAATAATTATTATATTTCCTAAAAAATTTATAAATTATTTATTTATGGTCTAATTTACATTAAATAATTAAATATTCCACCCTTTTGATATTGAAATATTTGTTAACTTAGTTAAAAATTAATTAGAATAACCAAGTGTTAATTAAAATGATAAGGTTTAAATTGACAGAAAAACTAGTCTAAAATTTATTTTTTAACTATATTTAGACCATATATCATCTCATACTCTAAATTAAGACATTTTTTAGGTTTTTAGATGTGGTTTTAATTTATTATAAATTAATATTTTTTGAAATTACAATGGTTCCCCCAACCACAATTATAAAAGGGCACCTCCTCCCTCATTTCTTCATAACTCATTGATCCTTAAAGTTCACCCATACCTTTCCCATTTCCTTTCTCAAATTCCATAGTCACGTTCTAGAGGTTTTTTTCTTCTCAAAATACCATCTTTAGTTTCTTTAAGATGAGATCTAGATGGATCTCACTAAAGAAGAGGTAATCTCCTTTACCAACTCTCTCAAGATCATTTCTTCTTTTACTTCCACTTCCTTTGTTGTTTCCGTTATTAAGTAATAAATCCAGTGTAACCTATATACTGAGATGTTACTATGGTTATGTAATAACTTTATTCCACATTCTATCCATCCTACGAAAACAAATCACCACATGTGCGTATGTACGACTTACCGTCTCCACATCGTGGTGTAATCTGTTTTTCACCACCACTATACTTGGATGGGTATGATGATGGAAATAATAACTATATATGAATATTATAACAATTTATTTATTTTTTAACAATATATATACCATCCACTTCTATAATATTTCAAAATTAAAGGAATTATATCATTGCTCATGTGTACGTACGGCCTACCATCACCACAATGTGATGTGACTCATTCTACAATATATCCATTAAATAATGGTTATATAAATGTATATAATAAATAAATATGATATATATTATATTAATATAATTTTTTAAATTATATAACAATTATATATGAAGAATAATTAGAACTTATTCGACAAAACATTCATAAGAAAATGAATTCATTTATACCCAAATAACGAGTAATAAATAAATGTTATTAACAAACGGATGATAATATGATCATATATAATATCATAAAAATGGATATAGTTATATAATAATCAAATTACATTATTTAAATCATTATAAATAGTTTTGTATACATATAAAGGATATCAGACCTAAGGTACGGTATAATTTCACAATCTCATTATTATTTGAGATTGTTTATACGTAAGTATTTACTAGGGTGTATTTATCATCCATATCCATGTTTCCTAAATATTTATTCCAAAATATTCTTTCTATTCTTTTACAATTTTTTAAATTCAATTTTACACATTGGTGAATTTTTATTAAATGATATGAAATGAACATTTTGTCATTTTTTATACAATGTACTTTTTGACTTTCTGAAAAAATTACGAGAATAATGTTTTCTTTAAACTTATACAGAATGAATATATTTTTACATTTTCATAACACCTTATTTATATGAATCTTTCTTTACAATATTTCAGGTTTATATTCAAATAAATTCTTTTCTTTTGAAATTTCACGACATTTTGAGAAAAGAAAACATTTATGAAGAATAAATTATATTTTACTCAAGAATTAATTTCAAGTTATATATTAAAATTTTTTTCCATCTAATATTACATTATTTAATAGGGTTATGTTTCAAGTATACTATTTTTATTATTTTAATTGTTTGATTATGTTTTTTATGAAATTCTATTTATGAAACCCATTTTTTTACATCGATTATTTTATGATGTAATGATGTTTATAAAATTCATTTTATTACATGGGTTATGCTATGATGAATGATTTAGGTTTTTGTGGAACACAGAAGAATGATTTTATTATGAGATGGTTGGGACCTATATCCCCCTCCAATACATCAGGTAAAGATTTATATCTCATGAGATAGATAGGGATAGAATGGTAAATGATCTTGGTTCCATAATATAGAGCTGGAATAAAGAGTGAACTCGGTTTAGTAATGGAATTTGTCTTATATGATGGTCTTGGAAATGAGCCTTGAATAATATGAAATAATTTTCTATTCTTATGTGTATACCAAAAAAATCATGTCTTGTGTTATGACTTTTGGGATTAATTTCATTGATTCTTAAGAACTTTTATGATTTATCCCATGACATGATATCATGATCTTTCATATAAAGGATAATATTTTTAAATGTTATGTTCTTATGTCTTATGATTATGATATGATTGATATCTCCCTCATTTACCCTTACTGGGCATATTAGATCACCCTTTTTTATGTTTCTTTTCCTCAGGTCATGAAGAAGGGTATTAAGTAAGATATGTTAAAACGGGTATAGTTATAAAGAAATAAGTAGGATACAATGTAGATGCCTTATGAACTAGTTGTTTATGTTTCCTAGTTTCAAAATACACTAAACCTATATAGTCCCGGTGTGGTTTTTTATGTTTTTTAATGAATATTTTTCAATTTTTAAGTAATATCCATGTATGTAAATTAAAAGTTGTTAAAATTATCCTATGATCTGATTTATATAGTAAGGAATTTAGTAGGTTTTTAATATTATACTGAAGAGGTTGGTCTTGTTGCGGTGGACTTATCAAAGCTTACTAGAATTTTTTTTGTTGGGATAGTGGATACAGCTGAGTTCTAGGGCTAAATTATTTTTGAAATTTTTTTATAATTTAGGATATGGGCCTTGATCAAGGTACCTAGGTGGTCTCTAATTACTTGGAGGTTCTTGGCCACTCATATTTTTATAAAAACATTTATTTTCTTGTTGTTTCTGTTGATTCGGCCTATGTTGTTTATATCATGGATGGTAGGGTTATGGCTACTAGTTTTGTTTATCGTAATTAACATAATGATAATATTTTATTTGAGGCTCATATATTCCTTCACTATAGTATTGATAGGATTTAGGACCTCCACCCATCACACAAGATTGTATCTCAACGATAGGGGATGGAGGGGTGGTGGTGAATCAAGTAGCTGAAAAGATTACAGCTTCTTTGTGAGAACTTCAATCTGGTATTCTAAAAGTGTAGTCTCTTCCACCTCATGGATTCCATGACATAAAAACCTATATCAATTTTCCAAAAACTATAATTGTGTTATATTTCATCTAATAATACTCTTATGATTTAGGTGTCTTTTGCATGAGTCCACCTTATGTGAAATCATCCACAACAGTGTGGGAAGAAGGTTGGAGTCCCTAGTATAAGGTTTACAATTGAAGCCACACATCGAGTCCATGATGTGGGAACTTTTGGGTTAGATAGTTAAAGCAATCTCTGATTTCCAAGCTAATTCTATTTCCACCTTATTGAAATTTTGAATTTCATTTCTGAGCTTCAAGGTTTAGATCAGTGGGAATTATTTTTCGAGAAATTTATTTACTATATCTTCCCAATTAATGATGGACTTGGGAGCTTGAATTTTTAGCCAATAATTATCCCAGTCATTCAAGGATATAGATAAAAGTCTTTGTATTATGGTGTCTGGTGATAATCTTTGGTTTCTAAAGGTATCAAAAAACTCAAGAAAATTGGAAATATACTCATAGGGTTCTTCTCTTTGAATCCCACTAAATTTCCCCATGTTCTGGATCATATAAATAAATCTAGGTTTTATTTCAAAATAATGCACATGAATTGGCATGCTCACAATGATGGGTGTAGCACTGCTAATGGAAGAAAATACATTATCTATTATGGTGTGCTCCTATAATTCTAGGTCTTTATCCTAGATTTTCAAGTGGCTCATATTGAACATTTTTTGGGTGTAGCGGCGCAAGTTCGTTGTGATCATCCATTTTGAAGCGATGATATGCAGCTAAAGATCAATAAATATCGAGATCAAACAGAATCATATATTAAGCTTTAAGGATCCTTGAGTGAGTCAAAGGGACATGACTCATGCACTAGTTAAGAAGAATCAGATTTTGGTTCTATTCTATGAGTGAAAAATATTTTAAAAAAAGTGGAATGGAAAAGAAGTAGGGGAAGGAAAAAAGAATATAGGGGAAGGGGTGAGGTAATCCAAGGTTGATAATGAAGGTCACTATTCTTAAGAACAACTATCCCCGGTAATGGTTCCAAAATTTGATGCGTATGAATGTATTTTTTTATTATACATAGAATTTGATCATATTATAAATTTATATCTCAAACTACACTCAGATACTAATGCATAGTAAGTGACATTTTGGGGCCAACCCACTAGAGATAGCTTGAAGACAAGTAACCCAGTGGTAGGAACCTTTTGAGTAGGATTCCACACTATCAATATATTTGGTTTTAATTTACTAAAATAAGTATATTTGGATTAAAATCAGACTAAATGAAGGTTTTAGGGTCAATTTAGGGTATAGGAAAAGGATAATCCAAAATCTAACTTAGGATAGACCAATGGTATAGGTTGAAAAGTGGTCAAAAAGATAGAAATTGATCTTATTCGAGCTAATTGGATCAAACTAATCTAGAAACTACTCATTGGTCTAGAGAAGTTAACAACCTAAGTATAGGAATCTTGGATTCTAGGAAAAAAGAATCACAGGCTATTTGTTCTATACTAATAAAATCCAATTAGGTCATGGTCATTCAAATTCCACCTTTGATATTCAGGGTAGTTGAAAAATAATGTTATTGAAAATAATTTTAAACTTATTTAATATCCAAGGGTTACCTAGTTTTGATTATAGATATTCATTAGTTTCCATCCACCCCTACTCTCTACCCCTAACACTAAACAGATTAGCCATGCATGGTGGAATTGAATGAAATTAGGTAAACAACTAGCATGCTTGAAATAATTATTAAATGATTCAAAATAAATCAATACACAATTTAAATTGTATGGAAAAATTAAAAACTAACATGAATGAGGAAATAATGAATAAAGTAGGGGTAATTGAAGTTTCACAGCAATTGGGATTAAAATCAGAATGTTAGAATGGCAAGGAAAAACAAAAAATTCTTTAAATCCAAAATGGAAACAACAAAATTTTTGAAATAATGAAGGAAATTATTTGAGATAGAAAGTAATTAAAAAGGGACTAAAATTTAATAATAACTTAAGAAAAAGATTTCAGACATCTTGAGATTCTTTTTACATCATAAGAACTATAAATATATAGATCTCATCCAGTTTATGATGGGTATAGGATTCACATTGTGAACATGCTTTAAGTGGATTACACATTTATAATTTCAAGGCATGTACTTGACTTACATGTCATTTACTTTTGATCCACATTAATCTTTTAATATTTTAGATCTCATGGATTTCATGAATTTAATATTTAGTGGAAAATAGGTTTCTAACTTTTCATGTCATGTATTGAATTTATATCGTGTTTCTCATCAAATTTGGACTTTGAGTATTTCATGAGGTGTAGTCTAGATTCATGTCATGTACTTGCTTCACACATTTTATTTGGGATTAAAAACTTGAAATTCAGATGGAAGGTGGTCTGATCAAGGAGTAAAAATCGTGTAATTTAGATTCACAATGTGTAATAATGATTTCTTCTATTTTTTCTAGAATTTATCCTTTGATTCTTGAATTATTAATTTCTACAAAACCAACCCAAAACCCGGTGTAATATAAAAAAACATGATTAAACATTTATGAAATGTATCCAAAATATGTATATAAATTTACATTATCAGTGAGGTGATTTATTACATCACACTTCTATGATAGGGGCATAGTTTTCCCATGGAGGGTTGCTCCTTTCACTACTACAAAAACGGGCAAGGGAAGTGCCCCCTTATATCAGTGCTAAGAAAAACCGCTGATAAAGGTAGTCTTTATCAGGGCTTTTTTAGTGCTGATAAAACCTTAGTGTATTTTTTTATAAAGTCGGTCACACTGTGCCCTCGTTTTATTGCGACCTAAAGCTCTCGCGGTACCAGAACTCTGCGACTCCCCTCTGCCGCCTGCTGAGATCACGTTGTCGGACCTCCGCCGCCCTCTTTACTCATTTCTGGACCTCCGCTGCCCTCGCTACTCGTCGCCGGACCTCCGTCGCCTTCTGAGTTTGCATTTTCAGACCTCCGCCTCCCTCGAGATTCAGTTTGCCGGACCTCCGCCGCCCGAAACTCTTTCAATCTTTGGTTTTCAGGACCTCCTTTAAGGCATGTTTTCCAAATCTTTTTTCAATATTTTTCTCCTCTCCCATTTGTATATCATTTTTTAACATGATTTTGTATTCTATGGGTGAGTATTATGGATTGACCGATTGAAGAAAATGGACCATACTTGATGGAAAATGATGTAAAGGGGATGATTCACATGTGTTTACTAATTTTCATTATATTTATCAATAACATGGTGCTTGTTTACTTTTATTGTTGAAAATCATCATTGTTTTTGGTGGGGTTGTTTGAGAAGTTTTTTATTAGTTTTGTTGTGATAGATTCTATTGGGGGAAGATGTGAGATGGTTGAGGTGGTAAATCATGCAGTGGGGAACCATCAACCTTTCCATTGTTAAAAAAATGTAATGAGTGGGTTATTGTGGGAGATGACATCGTTAGTTGATATGGGTTTTCCTTTTAGTTTCCCAGTGACATAGAATATAGTTTTTAATGATGAAATTGAAAAGGGTTTGGTGGGAATTGAATAAATTCATGGATAAATATGAAATGGTGGCTATAAAACTATGCTCACCCCCTACGCGATGAGTGTATCGGGTGGTTACCTCTTCTAAAATTCAAATATGTGAGTTCCTTTACCGATATATAAACCTATGACCACTCTTAATTCAGGAAACATCCAACTCTAGGTGATAATCCTAGGTTGCCTTAGGTGACGAGAATATGAAGTCCCTATGTTATGGGAATATGAGATCTTCTTTATCTCCCAAATAATTCTCCCTTGATTATACCTCATGAGACTATAAATAGATTCATTAGAGGATATGCCTAAGAATCCCCTAAGTGATGATCATATGATCTCTTATTCATCTCCTAGGTAATGATCCTATGATTATACCTCACATGAGGAGCATGAGATTCCTTAGGCGATGTGCCAAAGAATCCCCTATGTGATGAGCATACGATCTCTAAACACTTCCCTTAGTAGATGATCTTATGTTCTTACCTGGTGTGATGAGAACACGATTCATTAGTTGATGAATATAGAAATCCTTATGTGCTATGAATATATATTATGAACCAAATTGGTGTATATTCCTCACATGAAAAATGTGATCCACCTTGTGTAATGAGCCCAAATATCCAATTCAAATGGGCCTTATTCTATGGGAACCATACATATTAGGCCATAATATAAATGAAAACATTCCCACACATAGAGGACCATATTCACTTAGTGGTCCATACTCCTACTAGTTGAAAAAACCCTATACCACATAGTGTCATATTTTTTCTGAATCCAAAATACACTCATTAGGATATATCCCCTTTTAGTTAGACCAAAAATGACTTATCACACATATTTACCATACTAACTTTCACTTGGTATCATTTGAAAAATCATCTATACAACTTGATGTTAAACTATATCAATTATTTATTATTAGAGGTACATTACACATGGTTGTGATAAATACCCTTGGTGCATTCACTAACCCATGACATGTCGGAGGATGGTTTTAGGGGGTCACTAGACTATAATATACTAACCAATAGAGGGGTCTAAATGGGTGTAGGCCATGAAATAGTGTTATCAAAGAATTTTATTAGGAGATATGATGGGGTTTGATGTTAGGAAAATTTAAGGATTTCAATGGTTTAGTTTAGAAATTATTTCATTTGAATTCATTGGTATGTTTTGGGTGTACCTTTCCTTAGGTTTCAAATTATGCTCTTAGTGGTTCTTCATGGTTAGTGGTTGTAGTCTCTTATTTGGGTGAAGGGATGTGTTCTTAGTATATTTCCATATTATGATGTTCTTCATGGTTAGTGGTTGTAGTCTCTTATTTGGATATGTATGATGTTCTTGGTGAGGGCCACTATCTAGCTAGTTGTGTCTTTGTATATGAGAAAGCATCGATGTAGTTGGAGATGTATGATGTTCTTCATTTGAGCAGACTCATTTAGATTCCAAGTGGGTGTTTCTATACTATATCTTCTTTTTGGGATTCATGTGTTTCATGAATTCATATTTTATCCATTTGAATTTGGTTAGACATGTTTTGATCATTTTGAAGCACAAAATAACCCTATTAATGAAAATAATATATGGAATGGATGGTATCCTGTTGTGAATTAACCTTTTTCATTGAAATAAATTTGGTTTCCTTCTAGCCAACATGAAATCCACTAACCTATTCTCAAATACCATGTTCTCCATCTTGTTTGGGGTATTTTGATTCACTCCCCCCTTTTGGTTTTCATTTCTTCTTGGCATGATCATCAGGAACAGTTTTACTTCCACCAGCAGTGAGTATTTAGGCATGATGAATAAATACTAATGGTTAGGCTGTATTAATCTCCATTTTTATAAGGAATTGGTTCTCTTCTACTGTATTTGGAATTATTTTTTTGTGTAATTGAACCATAAATACTAATATTTGAGATTATAATAGGATGGAGATGAATAAAGATTGGATGGATGCTAATCGTTTAACAATAGAGTACGAGAACGGAGTGAAAGAGTTCATCAAGTTTGCAAAGGATCACGCAAAGGATCCTTTTCAAATCCTTTGTCTGTGTTTACATTGTTGTTATTCTAGACTACTTACTCTAGAGGATTTAGAAGAACATCTGATATGTCACGAAATAGATCGGAGTTATAAATGTTGGAATAAACACGGAGAAAAAGCGAATGTAGCTACTGGCTAGGATAAAACTGCGTTTTATGGATCATCAGATATGAATAAAAATATGGATAATGAAGAAGACCGTATGGAGGATGTGATTACAGATGTCAATGATGATGAAGATCATATTGAGGAAATGACAAAGACAATTCAAGATGAACTCCGTGATTTCCCATAATTGTTTGAGAAGTTAAAGAGTTGTGCAAAGATTCCATTATATGCTGCTTGCACTAGGTATACAACATTGTCAGCTGTACTGAAGTTGTATAAATTGAAAGCAGGAAATGGATGGAGTGATGTTAGTTTTACGGAACCACTTGATCTCTTGAATGACATGCTCCCGGAAGATAATGAGCTCCCAACCCGGACATATGAAGCTTGACGAATGTTAAGCTCGATGGGAATGATTTCTGAAAGAATACATGTATGCCCGAAAGACTGTATATTGTTTCACAAAGAGAACAAATCACTTATATAATTCCCAAAGTGTGGTTCTTCTCGATACAAGAAAGATAAATCCAATCCTACGAAAGTTGTATGGTACTTTCCAATCATTCCAAGGATTAGGCATCTATATGGAAGTGAAGAAACTGCAAGACAATTGTCATGGCATATAGATAAAAGAAATAAAGATGGGTTATTACGTCATCCGGCCGACTCTCCTCAATGGAAGAAAATTTATCATGAGTATCCTGAATTTGGAAAAGAGCCGAGAAACCTTCGTCTTGCGTTATCTAAAGATGGAGTGAATCCTTTTGGTTTTCAAACTACCACTCATAGCACATGGCCTATTATGTTGGTAAATTATAACTTGCCACCCTGGTTATGCATGAAGCGTAAATTAATCATGTTATCTATGCTTATATTAGGACCAAAACAACCAGGTAATGATATTGATGTTTATCTAGCTCCTTTGATCAAGGATTTTAAGTTATTGTGGGACTCGGGTGTAATGTTGTATGATGCTTATAAAAGTGAATACTTCATTTTGAGAGAAAAGTTGTATGGGACAATAAATTATTTCCCTGCTTATGGAAATTTTTCAGGCTATAGCATTAAAGTAACTCAAGGGTGTCCCGTGTGCGAAGAAGATACAGAATCAATTAGGTTGAAACATTCATCGAAATCTGTGTTTCTAGGACATCGTAGATTTCTACCTCGTCGGCATAAGTACCGATCTTGGACGACATCATTCAATGGAAGTTAAGAAAAACGCACAACACCATCTCCACTAACAGGTGATCAGCTGTTTGAGAAAGTAAAAGATCTGAACACTATTTTTGGTAAACCATTTTCGAAAAACCTTACGAAAATCGGTTGGAAAAAGAGATCATTTTTTTGAATTACCATAATGGAATTGTTTGTACGTCAGACATTTTCTTGATGTGATGCATGTGGAAAAAAATGTATGTGACAGTGTTATCAGAACGTTGCTAAATGCCCCTATAAAAACAAAATATGGAATTAAGGCAAGGTTGGACATGGTTGACATGAGAATATGAGAAGAGTTGGATCCCGTGAAGGGTGAAAATAGAATGTTTCTTCCTCCAGCTGCTTATACTCTTTCTAGGGTGGAGAGATATCAGTTTTTCAACTTCTTCAATGATATAAAGGTTCCAGAGGGGTACTAATCAAATATCAAGAACATTGTGTCAATGAATGATTTGAAGTTAAAAGGTTTGAAATCACAATATTGGCATGTTTTTATGCAAGATATAATTCTTATAGCTTTACATTGCATTTTTTCCAAGAATGATCATCATACGTTAACCAAACTTTGTTTCTTTTTCAAAGCTATATATAGAAAAGTTTTAGACCCGGGGAAATCTCCAGCTTTGGAAAAAGAAATTTTCATCATATTTTGTGAATTAGAAATGTTCTTCTCGCCAACATTCTTTGATATGATGGTTCATTTGATGATTCACTTGGTGAGAGAGATTCAACTTTGTGGTCTTGTGCACTATAGATGGATGTATCCTACTGAACGATATATGAAGATTTTGAAAGGGTATGTTAAAAATCGAAGTCGGTCAGAGGGTTGTATAGTGGAGTGATATATTGTTGGGGAAGCCATTGAATTTTGTACTGAATACTTATCTGATGTGGAAAGAATTGGTCTCCCGAAATCTCGTCACACTGGACGCATTGAGGGTCAGGGAATTTCTGGAAGAGAAGTTGTGACAATCAGTATTACAGATCGGGAGCAGGCTCATCTTTTTGTTTTGCATAACAGTTGGGAGGTTGCTCCATATATTAAAACTCGCAAATAAATTCTTAGGCAGTTGAATCCCTCGAGGGATGAAAAATGGTTATTAGATACACATAATCACCAGTTTATAGGATGGTTTCAAGACCATATTTTTAAGCAGTTGGATGAAAATCCGAATTCAATTTCAGAATGTCTTCGATGGCTAGCCACTGGACCAAGTGTGTATGTATTATCTTACAGTGGTTATGTAATTAATGTTATACATTCTATACAGATGAACATGATAAAGATAGTACCATGAAAAATAGTGGAGTTACACTAGTGGATGAAGCGATGCATGTTTCTGGTAGTAAGGATAGAAATCCAATTTATGAAAATATGTCATACTTTGGTATTATAAAACTAATATAAGAGTTGGATTATACAACATTCCAATTACCAATTTTTCAATGCAAATGGGTTGATAAAAACAGTGGTGTTAAAATAGATGAATGGGGATTTGTGAAAGTTGGTTTTAGTAAAGAAGGGTACAAAGACGAACAGTTTATAATGGCATCACAAGCGGTACAAGTTTTTTATGTTCCAGATCCCGCAAACTGAAAGTGGTCGATTGTTCTGTTATCATCCAAAACTACTGAAGGTTCCGATGAAAATTCAGTTGAAGACGATCCTTTTAGTGGTACGTCACAATCATTTTGGAGTGGTCCCAATGCAGATGATGTTTTGTATGTTAGAGGAGACCACAATGAAGGGATTTGGATAGTCGATAGAGGTTTAAAATCCCTTCAACCTTTGAAAAAAAAGAGAGAGTTCAGTAAACCGGATATATTTTGTTTGTAATATAGATCTTGTTATCTCATGTTATTATCTTATCATTACTGAATTTATGTAATCTGAATTAACTGTTCAACCACTTTTGTAGATAATGACTTCTGTACATTCTGATGCTCCTAACCTTGAGGGTAAACAAGTCTCTCAAGCAGCTGCTGTTGCGGCTACTGCTGCTCCTGCAGCTCATGTTGCTGCTGCTGTTTCTCCTTCTGCTCCTGCAGCTCATGCTGCTGCTGCTGCTGGTGTTCCTGCTGCGGCTCATGTTGCTCCTGATGCTCCTCCTACTGCAACTCCTGCTGCTGCTGCTCCTCCTGCTACTCCTCCTACTGCGGCTCCTGCTGCTCTTAGTGTTGAGGTCCAACAACCATCAACACATGTCATTGATACCATTATAGATGAACATATAGATGATTTTGATGTCGATGAAATGGTTGGGAATGAAGGAACAGCGTATCATAAATCACAAGTGCATCGTAGTTTGATGGTGTTAGCCAAAATTCTTAAGGAGAAAAGCAAAGGCATCAAATTTGATGTCGGATGGAATGCACAAGGCCAACATGTGAATCCCAACAAGGCTATATTTATCATCTATATTAGAGTTGTCACTCAGAAACGCGTACCGATTGACATAGATTCATGGGACCATGTTGTGTCTGGCTGAAGGCTGTGATCTGGGAAAAAATTACGGTAACATTATGAATTTATTTCTTTAATTTAATAGAAAATAAAATAATTAAACAATGTCTTACTCTTCTCAATATCTTGCAGAGTACATTTATAGTAGACGATTCACATAAGGATTTTGTACTAAGGCTTTCAAGAAAGATTCATCGAGGTTTTCACACTATTTTAACAAGATGTCACCTCAAAGATTCTAAAGGTAAAATAAACCTGCACCCACCCATTTTCTACGCTCACCTGATATCCCAAGAAGCATGGGATGCATTTATTGTCCGTCATGGGGATGAGAAGTTTCAGGTACATTGTGAGTGATAATACATTGTTTGAGGATACATGTATTCATCACTTTGATTGTCAATATTTCATTTATGAAACAGAAACTCTGTACTGAAAATAAGGAACGTGCTTCAAAACCTACATACCACTATCGTAAAGCAAGGATGGGGTACAGTTCCTTAGAAAAGAAAATGGTACGTATTTTAAATTTACAATAATATTGTTAGGTGCCAATAAACAACATCATAATTATTTTTCTATGTTTATATGTAGATTGATGATTCTATAACCAAATGCACTTCCATCCCACGTCATGTGCTATGGAAGGAGGCACGTGTGAACAAAGATGGGAAGTTAGTAGATGAGAACACACAGAAAGTGTGGGAAATATGTGTAAGTATGACATGAAGATAAAATAATTTGTTTAAAATTGCCATTACATAAAAATAATTAGTTATTTTCCTATATCCGACAGTCACAGGAATCAGCTACTCCTGTAGCTGATACAGACCTATTATCGACGGATTTGAAGCAGCCAGAAAAATACGGTCGTGTCAGAGGTGCAGGGTTTGGGGTGACACCCCGAGTATATTTTGAGAAGAAGAAAAAAATGGATGATACAGATGAAAAATTGGAACAAATGATCAAAAAAATATCAACCCTTGAAGAACAATTGCAATGGCAGGGAGAGTTGCTAGCAACTTTTATGGGTGGGAAGAAAAGGGAAGCCACAACTCAAGAACAACTGCCGCACGAACATCTCGCCCCATTCCCCACCATCTTTGAGGCGAGTCATTCGCCTCAAAGAACTGTCTTAGCCCTGGTAATCAATATTCTAATAATTGTTCCCATGAAATATGAATCAGACAAACACTGATAATTTTTCTGTACTCATCTTCTACAGGGTGATAATGATTGTGATTTATATCTTTCAACACCCACCTATCAGCTTGTAGCGAGGGATACAGTGTTCAATATCCCAGATGCCACACTGCATAATAGTCCACTTCCGAAAGATCATTTGAAAGTGATGATTACTGTAGCTCATGAGACAAAGGTATAGCTACCTATTCCACTTGATGACGATGATATTCATACGGTCGAAAAGGCTATTGGGACATTCATTGCATGGATGTCACAACTTGTAAGAGTACATGCAGACAAAAAGGTATTTATTTCCTTTTCTTTTCAAGCTAAACCCTTAACAATTAATGAAAAAAGGGTATGAACCAATGATTGTTGTTATAGATGGAGAAAGGGAAGGGGGTGACAAACGTCGGCTCAAAACCATCTAAAGGATCGACCAACCAATCCCAAGGAGCTACTAAAAGCACCATAACACCACCTGTTCTCTTTCCACATTTACTAGCATTGAAGACTCATGTGGATATGAAGCTAAAAGATGGTAATAGTCATATAGTGGTTTTCGAAGAGAATATATACGGAGAGGAAAGTCAAGATTTTGTTGCTGCTGAAAATGTAAATGAAATCCTTGAAAATGGTTGGCTAGGCATCATAGTTGTAAATGTATATATGAGGTTCGTTTCCATGAATTTATTTTCCAAAAGCTGATCTAGCATGTATATTATGACTAAATGCATTTTATATTGTTGACAGGCGTATTTATGAAAAACAATTCAAGGAATTTTTCCATGAGCCAAGATTTGGACTGGTTAGTCCTCATATCACATCAAAACACCTAACAAAAATAGATCCATCAAAAAAGGAATGAAATAGTGAACGTCATGTTAAAAACATTTTAATGCAATATTACAGATGACATACTTTTCCTAATACCAACCATGCAGGGGTAATACTCTACGATTAAAGCATATCAAATATATTTTAACTTCATTTATTACTTATTCCTTTTTGTGTTTTTAGGAAACATTGGTTGCTAATTGAGGTTAACTTGGATACTCCGAAGATTTATTTTCTGGATTCAAAGCAAGGATATCCATCAAACCGACCACACATGATGCAGTTTGTGAATCTGTAAGACACTACATCTTACATTTTATGTCTAAACATCAAGTAATATAATTTATATTATCTTTTACTGATAGGGAGGTGTGTCATTATCATCTAAAAAAAGGAATGCGTCTAGGGGCTAAGCATTAGGAGGCGAGAAAGTACTATGTCTGGACAAATATCAGGGTATATATAATAAAATTTCACTATCCAAACACATCTCAACACAAGTTACTTATTCTCCTAATGATCAATTTTTTTGCAGTGTCCAAAACAAACAAACGATAATGATTGCAGTTATTATGTTTGTAAATTTATGAAAGATATCATTTTTCATCAGCAAACTAGCATCCCTAAAGAGGTATTTTTAAAAACAACTACTAGTTCGTTTAAGTTATTTATTAATTCTTTATTTTTTTATTTTGCAGTACTACTATGACTGCCGAAAATCCTCATACTCACAAGATTATATAGATGTGTTCAGAAATGATTGGGTCGCATACCTGATGGAAGATTGTACACAAATACAATGAAGATCTGACTTTGGGACACGTACAATTTGTGGTCGTTTTTGAGAGGGGTTAAGGGTATCAAAAGATGAAACATTGTTGTATGTAAATGTTCGTATGAAAATTTTAATTGTTATTAAATAAAAGAAAATTTCTCCAATGAGTCATTTTCTCATTTTAATAGATGATATGCACCATCAACATGCAAGAATGCTGAACCACTCAAAGGGTCTCTATTTTGTTTAAAATGGACAAGATTTTAAGTGAAAACAACAACTGACCTACGGAAATCTGACCAAACGCATTTTGATTGCATTGATATTTTATAAGAACGATCCAAGGGTCCCTGGTAACATGTACGAGTCAACCCTTCCTCAATATGAGGCACGGTGTGGCCATTAGAACTCAAAGGGTCTCTAATTTGTTTAAAATGGTCAAGATTTTAAGTGAAAACAACAACTGGCCTACGGAAATCTGACCAAATGCATTCGGATTGTATTGATATTTTATAAGAACGATCCAAGGGTCCTTGGTGACGTTTACGAGTCAACCCTGCCTCAATCTGAGGCACGGTGTGGCCGCTAGAACTCAAAGGGTCTCTATTTTGTTTAAAATGGACAAGATTTTAAGTGAAAACAACAACTGACCTACAGAAATCCGACCAAACACATTCGGATTGCATTGATATTTTATAATAATGATACAAGGCTCCTTGGTGATGTGTATGAGTCAACCCCACCTCAATCCAAGGCATGGTGTGGCCTCTAGAACTCAAAGGGTCTCTATTTTTTTTAAAATGGACAAGATTTTAAGTGAAAACAACAACTGACCTACAGAAATCTGACCAAACGCATTCCGATTGCATTGATATTTTATAAGAACGTTCCAAGGGTCCTTGGTAATGTGTATGAGTCAACCCCACCTCAATCTGAGGAATGGTGTGGCCGCTAGCACTCAAAGGGTCTCTATTTTGTTTAAAAGGGACAAGATTTTAAGTGAAAACAACAACTGACCTACGGTTTTCCAACCAAACGCATTCAGATTGCATTGATATTTTATAAGAATTATCCAAGGGTCCTTGGTGACGTGTACGAATCAACACCGCTTCAATCCGAGGAACGGTGTGGCCTCTATCACTCAAAGGGTCTCTATTTTGTTTAAAATGGACTAGATTTTAAGTGAAAACAACAACTGACCTACGGAAATCGGACCAAATGCATTCTGATTGCATTGATATTTTATAAAAACGATCCAAGGGTCCTTGGTGATGTTTATGAGTCAACCCCACCTCAATCCGAGGCATGTTGTGGCCGCTAGCACTCAATGGGTCTCTATTTTGTTTAAAATGGACAAGATTTTAAGTGAAAACAACAACTGACCTACGGAAATCTGACCAAATGCATTCCGATTGCATTGATGTTTTATAAGAATGATACAAGGTTCCTTGGTGACGTGTACGATAGTTTACCTTCTTAGAGAAGAGTTTCTGGAAGAGTATAAGAGACATGAAGCAATGAAGATCATTAGAGTGTTGGAGAAAATGTGGTTGCTACAAATAATGTGGCAATCGGCTTGTGCAACGCGGCCTAAGTTACAACTTTCAGGTATTTTACTTTATTTTTTTCTAGAGGGTTTCAGTGTAAATTCATTTTGGAATGATCATTTCTATTCATTGTCTTTTAGGTTTTTTTGACAGCCGAGGGGAAAGGGTGGGGTCTGCAGAAGAGAAGGTGAAAGTCTCGTAGACGAACAACATCAACAATGAACATCCACCACCCTTTCACTATATACATCAAAATCATATATTTAAAAATGTCCATGTGAATTTATATCTTACTTCCATTGAGGATGATGCATGTTGGTCAACTTTTTTTAGAAATTGTTTATCTTCATCCGTGCCTTGTACTTGCACCCATGAATTTGAAGGTGAGTATGCGTACATGATATTTGACCTTCTTAGAGAAGAGTTTCTGGAAGAGTATAAGAGACATGAAGAAATTAATATCATTAGAGTGTTAGAGAAAATGTGGTTACTACAAATAATGTGGCAATCGTCTTGTGAAACGCGGCCTAAGTTACAACTTGCAGGTATTTTACTTTATTTTTTTCTGGAGGGTTTCAGTGTAAATGCATTTTGGAATAATCATTGTTATTCATCGTCTTTTAGGTTTTTTTGACATCCGAGGGGAAAGGGTGGGGTCTGCAGACATTGGAGGATATGTCGAAGGGTGATTTTGTGTGTGAATATGTTGGAGAAATGGACTCTTTTCCCTTCAAGATCCCCGAACCCCGATGGTGATCGGGGTTCGGGGAGCTTGAAGGGAAAAGAGGCCATTTGGTTAGATGTTAGATACTATGGAAATGTTGGAAAAATATAGGATGTAATTTCCCATAAAGTCACCCTTCGACATATCCTCCAATGTCTGCAGACCCCACCCTTTCCCCTCGGTTGTCAAAAAAACCTAAAAGACAATGAATAGTAATGATCATTCCAAAATGAATTTACACTGAAACCCTCCAAAAAAAATAAAGTACAATACCTGCAAGTTGTAACTTAGGTCGCATTGCACAAGCCGATTGCCACATTTTTTGTAGCAACCACATTTTCTCCAACACTCTAATGATCTTCATTGCTTCATGTCTCTTATACTCTTCCAAAAACTCTTCTCTAAGAAGTTCAACTATTGTGTACGCATACTCACCTTCAAATTCATGGTTGAAAGTACAAGGCACGGATGAAGATAAACAATTTCTAAAACAAGCTGACCAACATGCATCATCCTCAATGGAAGTAAGATAGAAATTCACATGGACGTTCTTAAAGATATGATTTTGATGTATATAGTGAAATGGTGGTGGATGTTCATTGTTGATGTTGTTCTTCTATGAGACTTTCACCTTCTCTTCTCCTCTCGCTATGTCTTGAACATCATGTAATAGACTTATATCATGTGGGGTAAATTGAGGTTGCTGAGAAACTATGGAACCACATGATCCTTCATGTCCAGTTCCCTCAGGATTGTTTTTCGAATCAAGCTGTCTCTGATCATTAGTTGCGTGTAAAGGTGGTGCGGCAGCCTCCATGATAGATTGGAAGTTGACCAATCCATTTGATGAACAAGATGGGATGCTAAATATGAAATTAAGAGCATCCAATATAGGAAATTGTTCCAATGATTCGGAAAGTGAGGCTACATTTAAAGATATTTCATGTGTTTCGTCAAACGAGTCAGTTCCTAGTTCCAAAAAGCATTCACAAACATCGCTCATCAGTTCCCTCAAGGATAAACTTGGGTTCATGGCTTTGTATGATCAAAGAGATCTATCCTATACTACTTTTACAACATATGTGGTGCATGTTTCAAATTCCTCTAGGAAAAAGGAACAAATGTGGTGAGTTGTAAGCTACATCTATTTGATGTTTTGAAATGTTAATTATGTTTTGAAAATGGGTTCAATATTTGAGGAAAAGTTTAATTGTCCTTGATTCATGTATGGATGATGAATTCACATCCATTCCAAGTGGTTTTGAGGGAAAGGATGGATGATAACATTGGTTGGTGTTCTCATGGATGTCTAAGCATGGTAAGTTAGAAAACATGTTGGGTATGTTGTGGAGTTTTAGTTGGGGTTCTAGTGGTTCTTTCCCGATGATGGAGGTGTTAAATATCAGATGGTGGTGTTTGTGAGCTAAATAATATAGTGGGGATCACCATAGAAATTAAGTGGTCGGTTGATGACATGATCGGAATTTTGAATTAGAAAGTATTGGGTAAAATCCATCTTGGTGTTTAGATCGGTTGAGTACATTGAGATGAAGGTTGTGGTTGGGTTGTGTTATGGGTGTTTGGGGCAATGTAAGTATTTAATGGTACCTTTATGTTTTACATAATGAATAATTAGTAGATCACATTCAGATTGCATTGATCTTTTATAAGAACGATCCAAGGGTCCTTGGTGACGTGTACGAGTCAACCCCGCCTCAATATGAGGCACGGTGTGGCAGCTAGCACTCAAAGGGTCTCTATTTTGTATAAAATGGACAAGATTTTAAGTGAAAACAACAACTGACCTACATAAATCCGACCAAACGCATTCTGATTGCATTGATATTTTATAAGAACGATCCAAGGTTTCTTGGTGACGTGTACGAGTCAACCTCACCTCAATCCGAGGCACGGTGTCGCCGCTATCACTCAAAGGGTCTCTATTTTGTTTAAAATGGACAAGATTTTAAGTGAAAACAACAACTGACCTACAGAAATCTGACCAAATGCATTCATATTGTTTTGATCTTTTATAATAACAATACAAGGGTCATTGGTGACGTGTATGTGTCAACCCCGCCTCAATCCGAGCCACGGTGTGGCCGCTAGCACTCAAAGGGTCTCTATTTTGTTTAAAATGGACAATATTTTAAGTGAAAACAACAACTGGCCTATGTAAATCTGACCAAACGCATTCGGATTGCATTGATCTTTTATAAGAATGATCCAAGGGTCCTTGGTGACGTCTAAGAGTCAACCCCGACTCAATTCGAAGCATGGTGTGGCCGCTAGCACTCAAAGGGTCTCTAATTTGTTTAAAATGGACAAGATTTTAAGTGAAAACAACAACTGACCTACGGAAATCCGACCAAATACATTCTGATTGCATTTATCTTTTATAAGAACGATCCAAGGGTCCTTGGTGATTTTTATGAGTCAACCCCTCCTCAATACAAGGCACGGTGTGGCCGCTATCACTCAAAGGGTCTCTATTTTGTTTAAAGTGGACACGATTTTAATTGAAAACAACAACTGACCTACGGAAATCCAACCAAACGCATTCGGATTGCATTGATATTTTATAATAACGATCCAAGGGTCTATGGTGATGTGTAAGAGTCAATCCTGCCTCATTACAAGGCACGATGTGGCTTCTAAAAATCAAAGGGTCTCTATTTTGTTTAAAATGAGCAAGATTTTAAGGGAAAACAACAAATGACCTACGAAAATCTGATCAAACGCATTCTGATTGCATTGAGCTTTTATAATAACGATCCAAGGTTCCTTGGTGATGTGTAAGAGTCAACACCGCCTCAATCTGAGGCACGGTGTGTCCTCTAGCACTCAAAGGGTCTCTATTTTGTTTAAAGTGGACAAGATTTTAAGTAAAAACAACAACAGACCTACGGAAATCCGACCAAATGCATTCGGATTGCATTGATATTTTATAAGAACGATCCAAGGGTACTTGGTGACATTTACGAATCAACCCCACCTCAATCCGAGGCATAGTGTGGCCTCTATCACTCAAAGGGTCTCTATTTTGTTTAAAATGGACAAGATTTTAAGTGAAAACAACAACTGACCTACGGAAATCCAACCAAACGCATTCGGATTGCATTGATCTTTTATAAGAAAGATACAAGGGTCCTTGGTGACGTGTACAAGTTAACCCCACCTCAATCCGAGGAACGGTGTGGCCGATAGCACTCAAAGGGTTTCTATTTTGTTTAAAATGGACAAGATTTTAAGTGAAAACAACAACTGACCTACGGAAATCCGACCAAACGCATTTGGATTGCATTGATCTTTTAAATGGGGGGTCATGGAATGATATCTATCAGGGTCCTCATATATATCAAGTCATGGTTGGTCTGGTATACTAGGGTGATCATGTGTTTGGGTTTATGATACTTATGGGCTTATATCTGGATGAAAATACTCCCATTTGGGAGGGTGGATATACTTATGGGTCTTATTCCTTAAATGAGAATACTCTCATAGGGGAGGGATGAGATGTATATAGGTATTATTCCCCAAATGAGAATACAACCATAGGAGTGGGATGAGATTCTTATCGGGAATATTCACTAAATGAAAATAATCCCCTAGGGGAGGGCTAAGATGATTATATAGATTATGCCTCAAATGAAAATACACCCATATTGGAGGGTTGATATGCTTCTAGGGATTATTATTTGGATGATAATAGTCCCATATGGTAAATAATATATGCTTCTTAGTATTATTCCCTAAATAAGGGTACTCCCATAGTATAGGGATGAGATCCTTGTAGGTCTTATGCCTCAGAATTGGAAGAACACATATGGGTGGTCTGAGATACTGTTGAGGGTATTCCCTAGATGAGAAAACTCCCATAAGTTGATTTCAATGATGGAGTATAAATAAAACTCATATATTGGAGGTCAATGATAATTATGTATATAGTGAGGAGACCATGGTATATTATATGTTTTGTGTGGTTCTTATGATGTACTCGCAGAAACCCTAACATTGGATGAAGTAGGTATGGTTGATCAAGCTTTAATACTTTAGAATCAATGTGTCTTGATGTAGATGGGGTAGGACTTGGTCAAACAATATTTTTATAATTTTGACACCATCCTTGTGAAATTCTTGGTAAAAGTTCAGCACTTGGAAAATTAATTTGGGTTTAATCATGGGCATGGATTTGAGGATCAATGATGATTTTTTTATTAGTTTTATTCAAGTTCTTTCTCAACTAGGTTTTGAATATTGCCTGATCATGCACTTAAAATAGCCTATTGCAGGTTTAATATTGGGGGTTTATTAATGAGATTCATCCCCCCCCCCAAGTATGTGCACCTCAGTGTGTGTACAAACCTTATAACTTCTTTGAGATTGAGAACATGATGCATAGTGGATAGAGAAAAGTCCAAAGATTTATTTATTGATAAAACACACCCATGTGGAGCCTTAGGATTGAACTGGAAAGCCCCCCGGACACCCCTACCCCCTCCCCCCCCCCCCCCTTGGACAGCCACCCCAAACCCTTGAACAGCCACCCCAAACCCTTGAACAGCCCCCAAACCCCCTGAATTCTGAATTGATTTCTTTAAGTACTTGATTAACTTATAAATTATGTGTTAATGGTGTATGGGTATAATTGTTGTATGGGTATACTTGGTATAATTTTATTATGATTTATGAGTTAATTTTGTATGGGTATACTTGCTTTAATTGGATTATTGAGATGCTATTTTTTTTTTTGCAGGTGTTCGGGTGTGCTGCTATAGATTTATCGTAGCAGCAGAGAGGGCATTTATCAGCGCTCTTTTAGCGCTAAGAAATCATGCTTTTATCAGCGCTCTTTTAGCACTATTAAATCGTGCTTTTATCAGTGCTAAAAAGGTGCTGATAAACTCCAAATTTATCTCTGCTAAAGAAGCGCTTGTTTAGCGCTGATAAAGGGGTACCCCCTTTATCTGTGCCGAGCCTTACAGCACTTTTTTAGCATTGTTAAAGCCCGTTTTTAGCACTGTTAATTCCCGTTTTTGTAGTATTGTTGGTATGGAGCACATCGCATTCCCTTGGCTAGATAGATGGAGATTGTCTAGTGTTGACGGTACTCTATTATAGGATAACTAGTCTACTCTAAAAAACTAATTATTGGATGTTTTTTTGATTTTTTTGGGACCTATCTAGATGAGGATAATTATTTAATGATCTTAGTTGAGTCAAGCAGTTAACCAATACAGTTGGATGCAGGAGCACACCTGATGGAGTGGACTAGGAGGAATGTGCTTACTGATACCTACAAAATTCTATTTACCTAGTCTTAGTAGCATGAACAGCCTGTTTTGAATCTCTAGCCTAAAATTTTCATCTTCTAGCATGCCCTCTACCTCTCCTTTGGTGACATCGGTTGGAGGTTCCCAAGGGGTCCGCATATATTTCCTCATTATTTGATGTTGGGAAGTAGTCCACTAGTTCAACAGAATTCACATAGGTCTATTATTACTCCTCATTAGTGTAATAGTATAGGACTGGGTGGACCCTTGGTGCATCTCCCAATTTAAGAGGCATGAAGTCATCAAGGGTGTGTATAAGGACCCCGCATTAAACATTACATAATCTTGAATTAAGTGGACAATTCACATTGAGGATATTTTCAGGTTTAGAGATTTAGAGAATTAGGCCATAACTATTACATATCAAAAATTACAAAGTAGAAACTTCTGCTCAATTTCCATTTTTTCATAAAATAAAAACTCTTAAAAAAAGAAACTTGTCTAGTTCCACATTTTAGACATCAAGTCTTTTCCTTGATCCCATCATTGAACCTATTCATCTTTAAGTCCTGTGAAAAGCATTTCAAAACTTGGGAAGATCATAAGAAGCTCAATAAGGGATACGCAAAGAAGGAAAACTTTTAGTATTTCGAAACAGCAAGTAAACCATGAATACTTTATCATAAGTAATACTTTTCACCTTTATTAATTATTAAATACTCTTCACCAAATAAAAGATCATTGCTTAAAATTTTGTAACCAAAAGATTACCATAAAACCCATAGAAAGAACACATAACATATAAATGTATCTTGGGACATAAAAATACTTAAATGGAAAAATCATACGATCGACTTCCACAAATATCACTAAATGGAATAGCCATACAGCCGACTTCCATACCCAATGCATTGGAGGTTATAAAGTAACCACTCGTCCTGGTTTATCACGGCACCACCCGTAATTTGGTTTATCATTTAACCACCTGTCAAATGTCCAAGTACCATTATAAAATCACAATACATAAAATATATAAATATTTCACTAATAAAATTTCATTTTTAATCAAAATAAATCATTTTAGGATATTGAAATAATCAATTCTTTATCAAACCATTTTCAAAAACCATTTAAAACATTTAATAAAGATATTTTTGAATCAAAGTGTCCCATACCACTTTGAAACTTTTAAATGAATTATGATTTGAAAACCTTAATGTCTATATAAATAAATCCTAAAAATAATTTTGAAAACATGTACATTAATGAGAAATATTTAGAAGAATAAATCTTTAAAACATTTAAAATGATATTTTAGTTAAAGAGTTTCTAACCAAATAAGAGATTCTTGAATACAAATCATTGAGGAATAACATTAATAAAAGATTATAATACTATGAGAATAAATATATTCATGATATAATATGTCAAAGGGTAGTATATACATCATATAAAATTGAATTCGTGTATAATAACTAATAAGTCTCAATGGAATGTAAATTGAGACAAAGTCCCTTGAAAATATCATATCCTTCGATCAAGGACAAATCAATGACATAATTATGTGCGAAAAATAAGAATACACCCAATATAAGTGGATATTAATTGTAAAAAAATAATATTTCATTCTCACATTCATATAATTACATAATCAAGAAGTAGAAGTCTAACCCAAATAATTGAAATTGGGCAAATAAGTTCCCTTACAAAAATTCGACAACCTAACAGCGTCACTTTAAAATTAAAAAAATGAGTTTATGAGAGAAAAAAGGGTATATCATCACTTGGACATAAAATTTATAGAAATAAGGATATAGAACAACATATCCCAATAATATAATATGTAAATTAAAATACATAACAAAAATAATTCTTTTAAAAAGAGAAGGGTGAAAGGTTCGCTTACCGATTTGGTAACTTACGAAACATACGCCACATTAAAGAAGGGTCATAAAATAAAGATGTAAATACTAATAAATTAATTTATATTACACAATGAATAAAATAATAGGCATTACATACACCACAAAAAATAAAATAGTGACAAATATAGCATGAATCTCATGGGAATAAAAAGTGAGATGAAAACCCCTTACCATGTTGTAATCAATCGATTTGTATGACCAAAAGTTAATAACCATCAAATGAATCATATAATACCATGAATATAAATAGAATCAAGATAATATATATCAAATGTCAGTTCACAATACACCACGTGTAATAAATAAGTGTCGAACAATGGAAATATCATGGAATAAAAAGTGAGATAAGAAACCCCTTACCTTCCTGTTCCTTATTTAATCTCCTGAATAATAAAATAAAGTTAATTTCTATTTACTTAAGAACATTTTTAAATTTTATTATTCATTTTATATCACTTATTACCATGTCATAAACATTATTCAATCATTTAAGTTAATAATGTTTGTTTTGTCGATATTTGGTACTTGAGTCAAAAATAAACTTGTTATAATTACAAGTTGTTCATGTGGTAAAAATTTCATTATATCCAAAATGATATTCATGATTTAGATATCATATATATAATATATATCCAGTATATGTATGTATTTATTATACTACATAACATTTGGAGATAAGAAATGAAATGCACCGTTCATGGAGACGGTAAGTCGTACGTACGCATGAACGATACTTTCATTTATATTTCGTATTTAATGGAATGGAAAATTAATGATAAATAGTTATATTATAATTCCAGTATAATATCATATATAATTTCATTAACTCCATCCTTTATATGTTCTACGTATGGCATGAACGAGTCATATCACTTTGAGGGGGCAGTAGTCCGCACTTCCTCAAATAAAATTATCCTATTTACCCACTATGTAAACCATAAAGGTATTCTATAAATGAACAATACCGAAGAATATAAAAAATTTAAATATAATATATATCACATATAAATATATTTCCATCTTAATGGCCACTATAATAGGTGGTATGAGAAGATTAAACAATTATCATTTCGTGAGGCAGTAGTTTGTCGTCCACAGAAATAGTGTGTTCTTTACCCATTAGATGGAGGTGTGTGTACGTTTAGTTAGAATAATTTTTATAAAAAAACCTATTATATTGAGTATAATTTTTATTTATAAAATAAAGGAATAAAAATATTTTAGGGTTTGAATAAGTAAAATAAAATAAAAGAACTTAAAAGAATACGTTACCTTTAAATTGGGTAACTCCCTTTGGTTTGAACCAAAAAAAATTCCTGAAGTGCAGTATTCCTAAGCTAATAATTATATGTGGAAGAGATATATATTGATAGATAATTTGATTATATTTTGGATGAGCCAAGGGGCTTCATAGTTTTGAGTAATGGGTTAGAGGTGAGGGCTATTTATAAGGGGGAGGAGGGGCTCTTTAGGAAAGTTTGAAAATATTATTTTATTATATAATGATTTTAGGTTTCTAAAGGTCCAATGCTTATTAAAGTTGAAGATAAGATGACTCATGTTTGAAATAAAATCATTTAATAATAATTGGATAGGTTTCGAATATTTTTTCAATATTTATCATCTTATTTATTTAAATCATTCATTAATGAGGTAAACATTGCCTCATTATTGTGTCATTAATAATTTTATTTATTTGATGTCTAAAAATTATATAAAAAATATCATGATATAGGAAATATTTTTAGCTTTAAAATAAATATTTATAGTAAAATATATCAATTATATAACTCCACATTAAAATTGTTTTTGCAAAACAATACATGTTTATGATATTTTTAATTTTACTTTTAATAAAAAGTTATTAATATCATTATCTTAACAAAGTGGATTGCAAAGGCCAAAAGTCTCACCCAAGGATTTTCTTGGTTTTCCATTACTCATCCAATATGGTCAGGAAAAGTGTTAAGATAATTTTATATTATTATAATATTTTTTTTACTTTGAATTACTCTATTTACCTTTAACCGCGGTAAATAAAAGTCAAAAGTTACTATTCGCCAAAAATTATTTTCATCTTATTGAACCAAATTTTACTTAATAAAAAGAACCATGTATGTTGTATTTTTGAAATTCAATTCACAGAAGTGATAAAATTTCATTTAAATGGAAAAGTTGGTTTTTTAACTAATACTCAATGTTTTCACTATTCATCAAAAATTGAAGGTTTTCAGAAAAATACCAAAACATCAGCCTAAGATAAATTTGATATTCAAAATTCAAAAATTATTTTTATTTTACCAAATTCAAAACATGGAAGTTTAATTCATTAATTTAAAATTAATTATTGTTTTCAAAACAAAATGTGTGTTTTTAATAAATATTAACTATTAAAAAATTGACACTTGTTTATGTCCAATTTCAAAGTGAAATTACTTCCAATGGCCAATATTATATTAAATGGTAAAAATATAATCTAATTACACTTTAAAACCAATTAAAAAGATAATCTAACCATATAAATAAATTGTATTAAAAGGCAATTTGGAAATAAAATAAAGTATTTTCACTATTCATTAAAAATGAATTTTATCAGAAAAATACCAAAAATTTACTTAAAGTAAATTTTGATGTCCTGATTCTAAAGAAGAATTTTATTTTATCAAATATAATATATAAAAGTTACCAAAAATATATTTAAAGAGGGTTTTCCATCAAAAGGTGGTAAATCGACATTTTAAAGAATATTAGAGTATATATGCTTAAAATTAGATTCATTCACATTTTAAGCATCGAACTTTTATTGGATAAATGTAAAAACATTTTACTAACATGTATAATAATATTTTAGTTAGTTCTGTCCATTCTCTCCATTACAACAGCTAGGTGTTAACTACCATTTAAAATAATAATATATTATTATTTTTTAGTATGACTCAGCATTGTGTGCAACATAAGACTTTAGAGAAACGCATTGTTGTGTGTCAAGTACACCATTGAATATAGCATCCACTTTAAAATAAAATTAATATTTAATTAAAAAATATTAATAAATATAAAAATGTCATATTCTTTATTTTCCAAGGATGTTACATCCTTCCCCCTTTTGTAAATTGTGTCCTCGCAATTTTAAAATTGGGTTTGGAAACTTCATTAAATGTCCCACATCAGAAAAATAGTAAATAAAAATATCACTTTAAAATAAATAAGATAAGTACAAAGTTCACTTGATATAACCCATACTTAGATTCCATGAAAACATGGATATTAAGGAGAAACTAAGTGTCAAGTTTTGATGTAGAGTGATAGAAAACATGATTAGGAGAAAGTTAACAACAAGAAAACCACAAATTTGTGATGGGTTAAATGGTCATTGTTTTCCCAATAGGAAAAGTAAATGGACAGAATTTTTTTAGTTCCTTTTCATAAATTTGTAGAATTTATTTATTATATTGAATAATAACATAAGGAAACTTACTTACTTGACATGTATACTTTCATCATTTACAAAATTTCTACAACAAACTCATATTTTCTCAAAACAATGAGTATTCAAGATGACTTGGTCACATAAAAAGTGCTATAATCAACTTCTAGATAATGTCATGATCCACAAAATATGAACCATATATTTTCTCTATCTTTATACATTAACCAAAACCAAAATTTGTTAGTACAAGATCAGATAATCCCCAAAACGATAATCCTTTATAAAAAGAAATACTACTCTTAATCTCCAAAATTCAACAAAAAGTACCCAAACTTCAGGAAAGACCATTCAATATACAATTGTCCTTAAAATTCTTCAAATTAATTCAAAATAATATTGAAACCCAAAACTCAGAAGGATATAATCACATAGTCTTCCACGGTAAATCTTAACATTTATCTCCAAAAACAACGACTGATCTTAAAGTATCATATTGAAGTGTAATTAACCTAATCACATATTATCTGTGATAGGTTAATCATTTCCATAAATAACCCAAATCAAATTATATCCACAATAAAAACATAGATTCTTCCAAAATAATATTTCAACCATTATTCCATAAATTAAATCCCATAGTATTATATTTGTCTTAAGCATATAGTGTTCCCAAAAGAGATAATGTCTTCCAAAATAACATTTATCACTTAATCAACAAATCATTTTCCTATACTGAGGATGTCCATTTTATAAATCAAAATATCCCAAATAATTCATATTATTCATCTATAAAATAATTTTACTTAAAATAAATACTCATACTAACCATGGACTTCACGTAGTCTAGTGGTAAATGATAAATCCCAATCTCACTTTGATTGTGGGTTCTATTCCCACAGCTTTGTCTGACATGATGGGTTGTCACACGGTTTTCATGTTGTCCTTTTTCAAAAACTATACAATTTAATAACATTCCAAAAAGAGAGAAAAATTCCTAAAAAATAATCATACCATATTTTATCCCCAAAGGTTATCTAATACCTTTATTTTTTCACCCCAAAATGTAATAAAAATTTATCACCTCTAAAATAACTAGGAATGTTTCTAATATACTAACCATTATGGTTATGTCACATATTCTTAAATAACACCCTAACCTATAAAGTTATCTAAATCGACCTCTGATAAAAACTATAAGGACCCGGCCTTAAACATTACATAATCTTGAATTAAGTGAATAATTCACATTGAGGATCTTTAAGAGTTTAGATATTTCGAGAATTAGGCCATAACTATTTCATATCAAAAATTACTAAGTAGAAGCTTCTGCTCAGTTTCAATTTTTTTCATAAAATAAAAACTCTAAAAAAAAGAAACTTGTCTAGTTCCATGTTTTAGACAACATGACTTTTTCTTGATCCCATACTTGACCATATTCATCTTTAATTCCTGTGAAAAACATTTCAAAACTTGGGATGAGCATTAAAAGATCAGTAAGTGATACTAAAAGAAGGAAAACTGTTAGTTTTTCAAAAAAAACAAGTAAACCATGAATACTTTATCATAAGTAATACTTTTCACCTTTTTGAAGTTGTAAATACTTTTTACCGAATAAAATATCATTGCTTACCCTTTTGTAACCAAAATATAACCATAAAAACCATAGAAAGAACACATAACATATAAAGATATCTTAGGACAAAAACATACTTAAATGTAATAACCATACAGTCGACTTCTACATATATCACTAAATGGAATATCCATACAACTGACTTTCATACCCAATGCATTGGAGGTTATAATGTAACCACCCATCCTGGTTTATCACGGCACCACCCTTCATTTGGTTTATCACGTAACCACCCATCAAATTTCCAAGTACCATTATAAAATCATAACACATAAAATATATAAATATTTCCCTAATAACATATCATTTTCAATAAAAATAAATCATTTAATGATATTGAAATAGTCAATGTTTTATCAAACCATTTTCAAAAACCATTTAAAACATTTAATAAAGATATTTTTTAATCAAAGTGTCCCATAACATTGAAAATTTTAAATGAATTATCATTTGAAAACATTAATGTCCATATAAATAAATCCAAAAAATAATTTTGAAAAATTGACATTAATAAGAAATATTTAGAAGAATAAATATTTAAAACATTTAAAATGATATTTTAGTTAAAGAGTTCTTAACCAAATGAGAGACGCTTGAATACCAATAATTGAGGAATAACATTAATCAAAGCTTATAATACCATGAGAATAAAGATATTCATGATATAATATGTCAAAGGTAATTATATACACCATATAAAAGTAAATTGGTGTATAAGTCTCAATGGAATGTAAATTGAGACAAAGTCCCTTGCAAATATCATATCCTTCGATTAATGAAAAATCAATGACATAATTATGTGTGAAAATTAATAATACACCCAATATAAGTGTATATTAAGTGTAAAACAATCAGAGTTCTTTCACAGATATTCATAGCATGACATAATCTAGAAGTAGAAGTATAACCCAAAAAATTGAAATTGGGTAAATAAGTTCCCTTATAAAAATTTGACAGCCTAACGAGGTCACTTTAAAATTAATAAAATGATTTGATGAAATAAAAAAGGGTATTTCATCACTAAGAAATAAAATTTATAGAAATAAGGATATATAATAACATGTCCCAACATAATAAGATGTAAATTAAAAGGCATAACAAAAATAAGTCTTTTAAAAATAGAAGGGTGAAAGGTTCCCTTACTGATTTGGTAACTTACAAAACATACGCCACATTAAAGAAGGGTCATACAATGAAGATGTAAATACCCATAAATTAAATTATATTACACAATTAATAGAATAATGGTCAGTATATACACCACACAAAATAAAATAGTGGAAAATATAGCATGAATCTCTTGGGAATAAAAAGTGAGATGAAAACCCCTTACCACGTTGTAATCAATCGAGTCATGTGCCCAAAAGTTAATAACCATCAAATTAATCACAGAATAACATGAATATAAAGAGAATAATGATAATATATATCAAATGGCAGTTCATAATACACCATATGCAATACATAAGTGTCGAACAATGAAAATATCACAGAATTAAAAGTGAGATAAGAAACCTCTTACCTTATGTCCGACTTGACCCGTCTGTTCTTTAATCTCATGAATAACAAAATAAAGTTAATTTATATTTGGTTATAAACATTTTTCAATTTTATTATAGCTTTTATATCACTTATTACCATGTTATAAACATTATTCAATCATTTAAGTTAATAATGGTTGTTTTGTCGATATTTGGTACTTGAGTTAAAAATGAACTTCTTATAATTACAAGTTGTTCATGTGGTAAAAATTCCATTATCTACAGAATTATATTAATTATTTAGATATTATATATATCATATATATCCATTATATTTATGTATTTATAATATTACATAACATTTAGAGATAATAAATGAAATGTATTGTTCATGGAGATGGTAAGTCGTACATAAGTATGGACCCTAGTTTAATTTCTATATAATATTTAATGGAATGAAAAATTAATGATAAATAGTTATATTATAATTCCAGTATAATATCATATATAATTTCATTAACTCCATCCTTTATACGTTCCACATATGGCATGAACGAGTCATATCACTTTGGGGGGCGGTAGTCCACACTTCCTCAAATCATATTATCGTATTTTCCCACTATGGAAACCATAAATAAATTATATAAATGAAAAATAAAGAAGTATAGAAACAATATAAATATAATATATATCACCTATAAATACAGTTCCATCTTAATGTCCACCATAAGAGGTGGTAGGAGAAGATTGAACAATCATCGTTTTGTGAGGCAGTAGTTCGTCGTCTACAGAAACAGTATGTTCTTTACCCATTAGATGAAGGTGTGTGTAAGTTTAGTTAGAATACTTCTCATAAAAACAACCTAGTATATTTAGGATACTTTTTTTTATAAAATAAAGGAATAAAAAAATTAGGGGGTGGGGGAAGTAAAATAAAAGAGAAGAACTTAAAAGAAGACGTTGCCTTTAAATTGGGTAACTCCCTTTGGTTTGAACCGAAAGGATTTCTTGAAGTTCCTTATGCCTAAGTTAAGGATTATATGTGGAATATAGGGATATTTAGAGCTTATTTTGGCATATTTTGGATGAGACAAGAGGCTTGAGAGGTGTGAGTAATGGGTTTCAGGTGAGGGATTTTTATAAGGGGGGAGGGTCTCTTTACGAAAGTTTGAAAATATTATTTTATTATATAATGATTTTTGGTTTATAAATGTCCAAAACTTATTTAAGTCGAAGATAAGATGACTCCTATTCGAAATAAAATAATCCAATAAGAATTAGATAGGTTTTGGATATTTTTTCAATTTTTATAATCTTATTTATTTAAATAATTCATTAATGGGGTAAACACTGCATCATTATTGTGTCATAAATAATTTCATTTATTTGATGTCTAAAAATTATATGAAAAATATCATGATGTAGAAAATATTTTTATCTTTCAAATGAATATTTATAGTCGAATATATAAATTATATAACCCCATATTAAAATTATTTTAGCAAAATAATACATGTTTATGATATTTTTATTTTTACTTTAAATAAAACGTTATTAATATCATTATCTTACCAAAGTGGATTTCAAAGGCCAAAAGTCTCACCCAAGTATTTTTTTGGTCGACAATTACTCATACAATAAGTTTAGGACAAGTGTTAAGGTAATTTTATATTATTATAATATTGTTTTTATCTTGAATTACCCTATTTACCTTTAACTGCGGTAAATAAATGTCAAAAATTACTATTCAAAAAAATTATTTTCATCTTATTGAACCAAATTTTACTTAATAATAACAACCATGTATGTTGGATTTTTGAAATTCAATTCACAAAAGTGGAAAAATTTCAATTAAATAAAAAAGTCAGTTTTTAACTACTACTTAGTGTTTTCACTATTCATCAAAAATTGAAAGTTTTCAGAAAAATACCAAAAATTCAGCCTATGCTATATTTGATATTCCTAATTCAAAAAATTATGTCTATTTTAACTAATTAAAAACATATAATTTTCATTAATTAATTTAAAATTAATTTTCGTTGTCAAAACAAAAAGCGTGTTTTTAAGAAATATTAACTATCAAGAGATTGACACTTGCTTATATCCAATTTCAAAGTGAAATTACTTCCAATGACTAAAATTAGATTAAATGTTAAAAATATAATCTAATTATACATTAAAAAAATTAAAAATATAATCTAACCATATAAATAAATTTTATTAAAAGGTGGTTTTGAATTACAATACAGTATTTTTAACTATTCATTAAAAAATGAATTTTATCTGAAAAATACCAAAAATTTAACCAAAGTAAATTTTTATGTCCCAATTATAAAATAGAATTTTATTTTTTCAAATATAACATATAAAATTAACCCACAATATATTTAAATAGGGTTTTCCATTAAAAGGCGGTAAATCGACCTTTTAAAGAAAATTAGAGTATTTGTGCTTAAAATTATATTCATTCACATTTAAAGCCTCTAAATTTTATTTGATAAATGTAAAAACATTTAACTAAAATGTATAACCATATTGTTGTTAGTTCTGAAACTCATTGTTGTGTGTCAGGTACGCCATTGAATATAGAATCCCCTTAAAAATAAAATTAATATAAAATTAATAAATATTAATAAATATGAAAATGTCATATTCTTTGTTTTCCATGGATGTTACAACCATCCCCCCTTTTCGAAATTGCGTCCTCGCAATTTTAAAATTGGGCTTGGAAACTTCATTGAATGTCCCACATCAGAAAAAGAGTAAATAAAACTATCACTTTAAAAGAAATAAAGATAAGTAAAAAGGTCATGTGAGATAACATGTACTTGGATTCCTTGAAAACATGGATATGGAGGAGAAACTAAGTGTCAAGTTCTGATGTATAGTGATAGAAAACATGATTAGGAGAAAGTTAACAACATGAAAACAACAAATTTGTGATGGGTTAAATAGTCATTGGTTTCCCAGTAGAAAAAGTAAACAGAAAACATTCTTGTTTTAAGTTCCTTTTCATTGAGTTTGAGAATTTATTTATGATGTTAAATAATAACATAAGGAAACTTACTTACTTGACATGTACACCTTCGTCATTTACAAAATTTCTACCACAAACTCATCTTTTCTCCAAATAATCAATATTAAAGATGACTTGGTCACATAAAAAGTGCTAGAATCAACTTCTAGAGAATAACATGATCCAAAAAATATGAACCATATATTTCCCCTATCTTTATACATTAACTAAAACAAAAATTGGTTAGTATGAGATCATATAATCCCCAAACTGATAATACTTTATAAAAAGAAATACTACTCTTAATCTCCAAAATTCAAAAAAAAATTACCCAAATTTCAAGAAATACCATTCAATATACAATTGTCCATAGAATTATTCAAATAAATCCAAACTAAGATTGAAACCCAGAACTCGGAAGGATTTAATATCATAGTCTTCCAAAGTAAATCTTAACATTTATCTCCAAAAACATCGACTACTCTTAAAGTCTCATAATAAAGTGTAATTAACATAATCACATATTCTCTATGATAGGTTAATCATTTCCATAAATTACCCAAATCACATTATGTACAAAATAAAAACATAGATTCTTCCAAAATAATATTTCAACCATTCCTCTACAAATTAAATCCCATAGTATTCTATTTTCCTTGATCATATAGTCTTCCCAAAAGAGAGAATGTATTCTAAAATAACCTTTATCACTTAATCACTAAATCATTTTCATATATTATGGATTTCCATTTTATAAAACATAAGATCCTAAATAAACTTATTCTTGATCCATAATATCATTTAACTAAAAATAATTAGTCATACTAACTAGGGACTTCACGTAGTCTCGTGGTAGCAAATAAATCTCAATTGCACTTTGGTTGTGGGTTCAATTCTCGTATCTTTGTCCAACGCGATGGGTTTTCACATGGTCTTAATGTTGTCCTTTTTCAAAAACTATACAATTTCATAACATTATAAAAAAAGATAAAAATTCCTCAAAAATAACCATAACATATTTTATCCTCGAAGGTTATCTAATACCTTTCGTTTTCCACCCCAAAATGTAATAACTATTTATCACCTCTAAAATAAATATGACTCTTTATAATATGCTAATAATTATGGTTATGTCACTTATGCTTAAATAACACCCTAACCTCTAAAGTTATATAAACCGACCTCTGATAGCAACTATAAGGACATGGCCTTAAACATTACATAATCTTTAATTAAGTGAATAATTTGCATTGAGGATCTTTTCACGTTTTGAGATAGAGATAATTAGGCCATAAATATTACATATCAAAAATTACAAAGTAGAAACTTCTTCTAAGTTTCCATTTTTTTCATAAATTAAAAAATCTTAAAAAAATAAACTTGTATAATTCCATGTTTTAGATAGGATGACTTTTCCTTGATCACATCCTTGACCCTTTTCATCTTTAAGTCCTGTGAAAAACTTTTCAAAACATGGGATGAGCATAAAAAGCTCAGTAAGGGATACGTAAAGAAGAAAATCTGTTATTTTTTCAAAACAATAATTAAACCATGAATACTTTATCATAAGTAATACTTTTCATCTTTATGAAGTAGTAAATACTCTTTATTGAATAAAAGATTACTTATTTCCCTTTTGTAACCAAAATATTACCATAAAACCCATAGAAAGAACACATAACATAACGTAACCACCCATTAAATGTCCAAGTATCGTTATAAAATAATAACACATAAATAAAATAGTCATACGACTGACTTCCATACACAATGCATTGGAGTTTATAATGTAACCACCTATCTTGGTTTATCACGGCACCACCCGTCATTAGATTTATCATGTAACCACCCGTCAAATGTCCAAGTAACATTATAAGATCATAACACATAAAATATATAAATATTTCACTATTAAAATTTCATTTTAAATCAAAATAAATCATTTTAAGATATTTAAATAATCAATGTTTTATCAAACCATTTTCAAAAACCATTTAAAACATTTAATAAAGAGATTTTTGAATCAAAGTATCCCATGCCACTTTGAAACTTTCAAATGAATTATCATTTGAAAACATTAATGTCCATATAAATAAATCCTAAAAACCATTTTGAAAACATGGACATTAATGAGAAATATTTATAAGAATAATTCCTTAAAACATTTAAAACAATATTTTATTTAAAGAGTTCCTGACCAAATGCGAGATTCTTGAATACAAATAATTGAGGAATAACATTAATAAAAGCTTATAATACCATGAGAGTAAATATATTCATGATATAATATGTCAAAGGGTAGTATATACACCATATAATAGTGAATTTGTGTATAACAACTGATAATTCTCAATAGAATGTAAATTGAGACAAAGTCCCTTGCAAAGATCGTATCCATCGATTAAGGAAACATCAATGACATAATTATGTGTGAAAAATAATAATACACCCAATAAAAGTGGATATTAAGTGTAAAACAATAATATTTCATTCAAACATATTCATATCATGACATAATCAAGAAGTAGAAGTCTAACCCAAAAAATTAAAATTGGGTAAAGAAGTTCCCTTACAAAAAATTGACAGCCTAACAGCATAACTTTAAAATTAATAAAATGATTTGATGAGATAAAAAAGGGTATATAATCACTTGAAAATAAAATTTAAATCAATAAGGATATATAATAACATATCCCAACAAAATAAGTTGTAAATTAAAAGACGTAACAAAAATAAGTCTTTTAAAAATAGGAGGGTGAAAGGTTCCCTTACTGATTTGGTAACTTACAAAACATATGCCACATTAAATAAGGGTCATACAATGAAGATTTAAATAACCATAAATTTAATTATATTACACAATTAATACAATCATGGGAAGCACATACCCCATACAAAAGAAAATAGTGGCAAATATAGCATGAATCTCACGGGAATAAAAAGTGAGATGAAAACCCCTTACCACGTTGTAATCAATTGAGTTGTATGACCAAAATTAATAAAAATAATATGAATCATATAATACCATGAATATAAATATAATCATGATAATATATATAAAATGGAAGTGCACAATACACCACATGCAATAAATAAGTGTCAGACAATGGAAATCTCAAGGAATTAAAAGTGAGATAAGAAAATGTTTACCTTGTGTCTGACTTGACCCGTTCATTATTTAATCTCCTGAATAATAAACTAAAGTTAATTTATATTTTATTAAGAACATTTTTAAATCTTATTATTCATTTTATATCACTTATTACCATGTTATAAGCATTATTCAATCGTTTATGTTAATAATGGTCATTTTGTCGATATTTGGTACTTGAGTCAAAAATGAACTTTTTATAATTACAAGTTGTTCATGTGGTCAACATTCAATTATTTCCAGAATTATATTAATGATTTATATATCATATATATCCATTATATATATGTATTTATAATATTATATAACATTTGGAGGTAATAAATGAAATGCACCATTCATAGAGACGGTAAGTTGTACATACGCATGAACGCTACTTTCATTTCTATTTCGTATCTAATGGAATAAAAACCTAATGATAAATAGTTATATTATAATTACATTACAATATAATATATAATTTCATTAACCCGATCCTTTATAAATTCCATGTATGGCATGATCGAGTCATATTAATTTGAGGGGGTGGTAGTCTGCACTTCCTCAAATGAAATTATTGTATTTACCCACTATGAAAACCATAAAGGTATTATATAAATGAAAAATAAAGAAGAATAGAAACAATATAAATATAATTTATATCACATATAAATACATTTCCATATTAATGGCCACCATAAGAGGTGGTAGGATAAAATTGAACAATCATCATTTCATGAGGCAGTAGTTCAATGTCCACAGAAACAGTATGTTCTTCACCCATTAGATGGAGGTGTGTGTAAGTGTAGTTTGAATACTTATCATAAAAACAACCTAGTATATTTAATATACTAATGTTTTTATAAAATAAAGGAATAAAAATAGTTTAGGTGGTTGGATAAGTAAAATAAAAGAAGAGAACTTAAAAGAAGACGTTACCTTTAAAATGGGTAACTCTTGTTGGTTTGAACCAAAAAGATTTCTTAAAGTGTCGTATACCTAAGGTAAGGCTTATAGGTGGAAGAGAGGGATATTTAGAGATTATTTGGGCATAGGTTGGATGAGCCAAGGGGCTTGAGAGGTGTGAGTAATAGACTAGAGGTGAGGGTTTTTTATAAGGGGGAGGAGGGGCTCTTTAGGAAAGTTTAAAAATATTATTTTATTATATAATTATTCTTGTTTTCTAAAAGTCCAAAACTTATTAAAGTAAAAGATAAGATGAATCATGTTTAAAATAAAATCATCCAGTAATAATTGGAGAGGTTGTGGATATTTTTTCAATTTTTATAATCTTATTTATTTAAATTATTCAATAATGAGGTAAACACTACATCATTATTGTGTCATAAATAATTTTATTTATTTGATGTCTAAAAATTATATCAAAAAATATCATGATGTAGGAAATAGTTTTAGCTTTAAAATTAATATTTATAGTTGAATATATCAATTATATAACCCCACATTAAAATTGTTTTAGCAAAACAATACATGTCTATGATATTTTTATTTCTACTTTAAATAAAACGTTATTAATATCATTATCTTACCCAAGTGGATTTCAAAGGAAAAAAGTGTCACCCAAGGATTTTCTTGGTCAGACATTACTCATCCAATAAGGTTAGTACATGTATTAAGGTAATTTTATATTATTATAATATTGTTTTTACCTTGAACTGCCCTATTTACCTTTAATCGCAGTAAATAAAAGTCAAAAGTTACTATTCACCAAAAAATATTTTCATCTTATTGAACAGAATTTTACTTACTAATAAAAACCATGTATTTTGGATTTTTTAAATTCAATTCACAGAAGCGGTAAAATTTTATTTAAATGAAAAATTCAGTTTTGTTACTACTACTCAGTGTTTTCACTATTCATCAAAAATTGAAGGTTTTCAGAAAAATACCAAAAATTAAGCCTAATATATATTTGATATTTAAAATTAAAAAATGATGTCTATTTTAAAAAATTCAAAACATAGAACTTGTGTTAATTAATTTAAAATTAATTCCCAGTGTTAAAACAAAAAGCGTGTTCTTAAGAAATATTAACTATCAAAAGATGGACACCTGTTTATGTACAATTTCAAAGTGAAATTACTTCCAATGACCATAATTATATTAAATGGAAAAAATATAATATTATTAAACTTTAAAAATAATTAAAAATATAATCTAACCATATAAATAAATTATATTAAAAGGCATTTTTGAATTAAAATACTGTATTTTTCACTATTCATTAAAAAATAAATTTTATCAGAAAAATACCAAAACTTTACCCAAAGTAAATTTTGATGCCCTGATTCTAAAGAATAATTTTATTTTGTCAAATAGAACATATAAAAGTGACCAAAAATAGATTTAAAGAGGTTTTTCCATCAAAAGGCGATAAATCGACCTTTAAAAGACTATTAGAGTATTTATGCTTAAAATTAGATTCATTCACATTTTAAGCCTCTAAATTTTATTAGATAAATGTAAAAACATTTAACTAACATATATAATCATATTGTAGTTAGTTCTGTTCATTCTCTTCATTACAACGGCTAGGCATTAACTACCATTTGAAATAATAATATATTATTATTTTTCAGTATGACTCAGCATTGTGTGCAACATAAAACTTCAGAGAAACTCATTATTGCATGTCAGGTACGCCATTGAATATAGCATCCCATTTAAAATAAAATTAATATTTAATTAAAAAATATTAATAAATATGAAAATGTCATATTCTTTATTTTATAGGGATATTATAGTGTGAGTATATTTCGGCACTGGTATAGGACATTGATTTTATTTACGCCATCGAAGTTTGTTATTTCAAGACTTATGAGGTTGTGGAACAGATGTGGAAGTAGCAGTTTAAGGAGGCACAGTGACTGTAGGTGGTTATGACTTTCTCAAGTGAGTACGGATAATACCATGGGCATGAGAAACCACTTTATGAGCTAACCAATCATCGTAATTTTGTGGCCTGCGGCTAGGAACCTATTGTCACTCACCTGAATATTTTCTATCACAGTCAGAGTGAATGAATACATGTGCCACCTATGCTATAATTTCATCAAATTTGATCAAAATACAATCTACTTAATCTTGGTGCCAATATTTTAATACAAATCATTCCTTGATAGTGTATCTAAGAATCCTATTATACGGGCATTGATCGGTGTGACTAGTGAGTTCAGCCTCCTGGGGTCTCTTTCATTCCATAAATTTATGATTCCCTTTTTTAGGGTGTAGGTGAAATATATTAGGATCTACACATCTTTTAATGAATAAGTATTATTTATTTTTTATGTGAAAGAATCCCTAGGATCCTAGACCTGATGAGGGGATAAAGCCACATTTTCAGACTAGGTGGTTATTCTTGGAGAAGCTACACCTGGAGGGGCTACACAGGGTGAGGCTGCAACCTACTAGGGATACACTTAGTGAGGATCATATGGTAAAGGTGGTACCAATTGTATTGGATCACGAGCCTATCCATGTATAGAAGTAATTTTATCTGCTTTTATAGGCCTTCTTGTAGGATTTTTAATGGGAAATGAGTGCAATAATTTTTTGGTCAATTATAATCTTCTTCCATATACTAAGATTTATTAAAGAACTCTAAAAATCTGTTCAGGTGGTTAAGGGATAATAGTGAAGGTAACAATTCATCTATGATGTTCTCCACACACGTTGTAAGTATATGTTCTTAGGAATGTGAAATATTGATCAAATACATGAGTCCCTTCCATCAAGGGAAAAATTCAGTGAATTGATCATTGGGCCACTATTTTCATTTGAATTGGTTGACAATGCATATCTTGAATGAGGTGGAAAAAAATTGGTAGGTAAATTGTCTTCGTAGGTCTTCCCAACCGAAAATAAACCCTATGGGAAACCGATTGTACAAAATGAATGAAGTTACTTTTAGAGTTTTCACAAAGAATCAGAGCTTGGTAGATTTCTACTATTTTGGAGTCCCCAGCATTGGAATGCACCTTGATGATAAATGGTATAAATGTAGTAGCAGGTCATCCATCCCATTAAATAGGGTGAATCTGGGATTTCCAAAATCTAGGGGTTCTCGAACATGGTCCACCCATGTCAGGTAAGAATTTCATTCGGGAGGAATTTACACTTATCTCATTTATAGAGCCTCAAGACTAGAAACAAGAGAAGTTATCACATCATCTTCATTGTGGTTTTTGACGACCAATGCATTAATATACTCATCGACTCGAGGAAAAGAACAGCCTTGATTTTGAGATAGATAATCATGCTGCTCAAGTGGGGTAGATGACTCATATATTAGTCATTTGTTGTATCACCTGACTCTTTCCTAGACTAGGTGTAAAAGTCCACCAAGATAAAAATGGGGAGTTTGATCAAGGAGTATCAGGTGCCCCCATTGGATGAGAGACATGGTCCCATATGATATTTTCAAGTTCTAGGCACTGCTTGAAAATTATCTCAATGGTGACCTTTTGTATTCCTCAAGATCCTGAAGAAAGAAAGTTATCTTAGGGTCTGACTCAACCTTTGCCAAAACCTCAGATGGGTCAGCGGGCTCATCATGTCCCTTACCTTTGTCAGTGTACTAACAGGAAGAATAAAATGACTCATTAGGGGGGGTCTCCTGAGGCCAAGGTCCTATATTTTCTGATAAGTCTAGATGCCTATCGAGGGGTCTTCTTGGTACTGTGTTTCCCCTTGAGGCAGGTTTTCTCTATCATGCACTGAGTCAGTGGCCCTGTTTCTTAGATCCTCTAATAGGTCGATAGTAACAACATTAACTATGGTGGTATTCCTAGAGGAGCCTTAGTTGTTAATAATTTGTATGGATTAGTGATCCCATCATTTCTGTGGGATGGGGATGAAATGGAGAGTAGAATACTACCCCCATAATCTAATCTTTATGTGTTGAGACGCCTCTTTAATGACTCGATAGAGTACAGTGAGGATCCCAACACACACTACTAGAATATTAACTTATACCCATCATTAAAAACCATAGATATAGCCTATAAAACCATGAGTATAGTCTATACCAATGGTTCTATGAACCATGGGTGCTTAAGCTATCGAGATAGACCTATACCCATAGTTCTTAAACCATAGGTGTATGAAATTTCAATGGAAATGCCTATACCCGTGATTTGGTCAAAATGTGGGTATAGGTCCTTATTAAAACAAATTCCTCCACTGGAATTTGATCCCAGCACCTTCCTCCTACACTCCAAAAAAAATTCCACAATCCTATAGCACATATTATATTCTTATATTAAATATATATATATATATATATTAAATTATTTATTTTATTATTATTATTATTCATAAATAATGGGTGAACCTATACCCACGGTTTTGTCAAACTGTTCATATAAGTTCCTTATTAAAAAAAATCACCACTAGGAATTGATCATAATACCTTCCACTTATAATACAATAACTTTTACACTATCACACAACATGTTATTGTTCTTATATTCAAATACATGTGTGTGTGTGTGTAAATTTATTTATATTAAATTATTTATTATTATTATTATTGTGGAAAAATAATGGGTCAACCTATACCCACGGCTTGGTCAAACTCTGGGTATAGGTGACCTATACCAAAGGATTACCAAAACATTGGTATAGGTTCCCATAAAAATTTCTTATACCCACGGTTTGGTCAAACCGTGGGTATAGGTTTTCCAATTACCTACTTGCAAAAAAAATTCCCGTGCAACATATTGTTAGGGTTTTCAAAAATCATGGGTATAGGGGTGACCTATACCCAGGGATTTTGGAGAACTATGGGTATAGGTCCTTCTTGTGATTTTTTTCCAAAAAACCTATCCCATGGTTTAAAAAAATTTGGGTATAGGGGTAACCTATACCCATAGTTTTTGATAGAACTATGGGTATATCCTTGATTTCCAGTAGTGACAAGTTTTCTGGAGAGTCTAGTATCCATTCAATTCATGATGTTGAGCTACCAAGAGTGTTGTGATCTCAAACTTCTTACACTATTGGAGAATGATATCGAGGTTCTCATGGATACCTAGATAAGTCATCTAAAAATCCTGAAGGTGGTAAATAGATTCATAGATATTATGGTGAAAACAATTTCTTTTTCCTTGGTGAGGGACTTTAGGATAGAAAAATATTAAGTTCAAGGTATCCAAAACATGATCTGTAATTGGTCAGTAGTGAGAAGCTCCCAAAAATTTTCTTTTTCACATATAGGTATGTATAGAGGGACTTAGGGAACTTATGGAATATATATTTTGGGATTATAAGATTCATTTGATGAGATTTTTCCCCATACTCTGGTAGTAGGGGTGAAGGTTCCCTTATCAATTCATCTTTCACATCAGAGTCTAAAAGGTCGATGGTGACATAATGCTTCATAGATTCTCACCTATGGAAGAATGGTACTTCTCCAAGAGTAGTTTTTTGAGAGTCACTTGGATATCCTCTATGCGCATTGTGGCCTGTTCCACAAGCATGGCCCCTATGATGGGTATTTTCCCTCCTGGACCAGGATGGTTCTTTAAGACATGGAATTTTTTTAGCATAAAGAGGACCTCTATACTATTTAGTGATAGTGTGGGGAGGACCCTATATTGGTTGATTGTGGTGGAAATAGGAACTCCACATTTGTTGATGGTAGTGCGAGGAGGACCTACACGCTGATATTACTCATCACGGTATGAATTGTAATGGCTACCGATGGCTCTAATGACTAAGAGGGTCAACCTAGTCTACTTGAGAGGCGGATGGGGTATCGATACTAGGAAGGTGAAGATGGATCATCATTCACATATTTTAGAAATTTGATGGGATGTGATGGTGGTGCAATGGGCCACTGTAACTTCAGAGGATGCCCCATGTCAGGAAATGTTATGGGTCCCCCCCCTCGGTGTCAGCGTTAGGTGTTCTGGACTAGGGATAGTGGAGTGGAGATAGAGGAAACATGCTCATTGACCTATGGGGTCATTCAATGTTGGCATGGAAGTGACATAGTGGGATCTCTTTTGGGTAACTCTTGTGTGGTTTCCATGATATGTATGGATTGAAAATCTACTACCTTATTAGCATAGGGGAGTGAGCTGTCAAAGAACTCTGGGGAAATATTCCTGAAGTAGTTCTCCATTGGAATGTTATAGGATTGGTCCATGCAGTTTAACATCATGTGGTAAGGATGATTATTTCATGGAAGGATCGTCAATGAGGGGTGGTATGGGGATTATGAATATAAGATTATTTTGGAACCCAAAATTGTGCATCTTATACTTTTCCATTTAATATTTCATATGTTTAAGGAACTATGTGACAATAAAAATTTGGGTTATATAGCACTGAAGAATGAGCTTTGGATTATGGGTATAAAAAATATATACTTTGGGAAACTCAAATTAGAATTTTAATCTTAGTGGTGAGTACTACCTTAACCAAAAATTAATGCCTCAACCATCCATCCAAGACAACTAAACCATAGGCCCATGTGGAACTAGAGTCATCCACACTCAGTGGGAGTTGGCCTAGTCCATCCGGTGGACCATAAAGGGGACTATAGCTCCTATAGGAAGTGACTGGGGCCATGTACAGGCCTTGTGGTATGTGAACCTGTAGGTGCGCATAGTCTAAGATATAATCTTCGTGATCCAAACCTCGGGTGGAGGTGATACATGTGGTAAGGGTTATGACCCCTTTTCTGTCTTGATGGAGTAGAATTCATGAAGTGGATTATATACCGGAGGGAGCGTGATGAGGGGTTTCAATGTAAGGCAAAAAAAATCATGGAAATCAAATTATGGCCATCTGATTATGCCTCCTGATGATCCATATCATCTGATCATTCCTTCTTCTAATCCCAGCTATCCGCTTTAGTCCCACAGACCACAATTTCAAACTTGATCCAATATCATGCCTACACAAATTTAAACTCTATCAATCTTGTACAGTGTGGTACCTCTATATTCAACCTCCCACGCTACTGGTTTGACATAGAATGACACCTGATCTTTATTGATTACATATCTATACCTTCACTAATATCCATGAGAGTATGATATAACCAACATAATCCATCGTGATCTTTTATTGGGGACACCAATTGCATACCATGAGATCTCTCTCCGGCACGCAAAGCATCGCATGATCATACATTGATCATGCGATCGAACCGAATATGACTGACAAAATCTTGATTAGAAGTTCAGTGGTCACAAACCCTTCCCCCTCTGATGTATTTTTCATCCGAATTAATTAGTATTTTTTGGATCTCTTAGTGCCACAAAATAAAAATGGAGGCATCACATGATCAGATGAAATGAGCATGCGATGAAAGTCTCCAACACCTCAAACAATGCACATGGAATCCACCCCATAAAAAGTGGAATCACCTTTGGTTGGGTATTTCCTATAAAAACCCTACTCCTTTTAAGAAAAAACATAAGTGGGATGGAATAGAGCTCCGGAAAAGAATGAAGGAGGAATATAATGTACCGACAACCATCCCTAGAGAACTCTCTTATGTGATCACAAGATTCCAATGTATGTATTTTTGAAAATCAATTGATCACATGATAAAATGGGAATAATGTGATGTATGTTTTGTGCAAGGATTTTTCATTCTCACGTGATACCCCATTGGGTTCTCTATCTCACCAATCAGGGTGTTCTTCTGCATGGATAGCCCCAGTGTGCACCCCCTGCATTTGTTCACGAGACCCCATGCAAGACTTTCATTTGTATCATGTTATCATATGAGTAATAGAATCTAATGTGATGTAACATGTCATCCTTAGGCCTCACCGTGCCAAGAACCCCTTTGTATTATGGTATTCATAGATGAATCTGGACATGACTGCCCCAATTAGAGGGTTAATCATGAAACCCCATGGAGGTCTTGCAATTTCAGATGGGTTGTTGAGGTTCATGTGGCCCTATCATGTGGGAATTCCTTGATCAAACTCCTTCAATCAGGTTATTTCCATGATGGTGCTCACAAGTTTACAATAATGGACTTGTAGGACCTCATTTGTGCGGTGTCATATGTCCTTCTCCAAGCAACCCAGACATCATTAGACATGCACCTCATGACACCATAAACCCTTAGAAGTAATTTATTCGGTGAGAAATGACTTGTGTGTCTCTGGTTGTGAACTCCATTCCTGAAGGAGGGTCAATAATCTTCAATCAAGATCCCTTATGTGTAAATGAAGCACTATAAGTCATCCCTAGTGTGCATCCACAAAATCCCTCATATGATTATTTAGAGATCACATGATCATATGGTGATTATATGACCATGAAGTTTATAGGCATTGATTGATAAAGCACCTCTATACCATAAGGATTTAATAATCTACACACCAAGTCTCATGATGGAACTCGTGCTCAGCCTCACGGTGTAGATCTTGGGATGTTCATCCCTCCACTTTTTCATGGAGTGTCTACCATTACCCATGAATGCATAGGTTTTGATACATAACCCCTAAACATGACCACAAAACACCCTTACAAGACCTCATTAAGTTCATGTAAATTTCATGAAGGATGGAGTTTCATATGACTTCTTCATGTGGATATTCCTCAGCATGTACACGGCCATGACCCACTTAGTAATTCATGGGAAGAACCTTCCATTGTCGTGCATCCCTCTTCCTAGGAGAAACATTGTCTCTATAAACTTATGGAATGATCCCTTTCTACATGAACCAATGGAACCTAAAAAAATGTAAGATCCTAAACACGTCTGTAATACCCCACTACATTAATGGTTCAAGTACACGTGATTGTGAGACCCTTTGATGGTCTCGCAATGACCTTAGTAAACCTTGGACATGTCATTTTGATCACAAGAAAAGCCTTTCAGAACCCATTTTGATCTCACAAAAGCTAATTGTAATGTCACCATTTTCACATGGCAGTTCAAAGACAATCCAAAACTGATTAGACGACATCCCATAAACATGTTTGTGTTGTCATGATACAAGAAAAAGAAAATTCATATCAATCATGTGAAGCACCTTGGATTTCTCTTCCTTGGTTATACAAATATATACTAGAAAATTAATTTTGATCATACAAAGGATCCCTTGACATGTTTGGATGATCATACGATTTCCCATTAACATGGTGGAATTTTCATTCAGTAGTCTGAAGACAATCCAAGTTGATTAGGTGAAATCCCCTCAACATGTTTGTTCTATCACAATAAATACACTAAACAAGTTAGGATGATATCACAACACCTTATAGACATGTCATCATGATCTTGTGATTTCCCATTGACATTTCACTATTGTCAGGTGAAATCCCAAAGAATATTCGAGTTGATCATGAGATATTTCATAGTTATGTATTCTTAGATCATGTGCAAGACCTAATACGTTACCGCTTTGGTTATAATAATCACCTTGGACATGTCATCTTCACTCATGTGAAGGAATCTAGGACATTTCTGTTGATCATGTGAAAGGTCCAGGATACATCCGCTTTAACCATACAAAAGATATTAGATATGTCAACCTAGAAGGATCATGAAAATTTCAGAAATACACCCTTAGACATGTCTATAATAATAGATTGACACCACAACATATCAAGTGGTAAATCAAGACATGTCTAGTATGCATCCAAGAAATTTTGGAAAAATCCCTTATGACATGCCCACTTTGTTCAGAAGTTCCACTTAGACTCATGCTATGTGGACCTCGACCAGGAACCTTTGACTGCATACCCATTTTGTAATGGAAGTGTAATTGATGGGATAGGTTACACACTCATGTGACCTTACAAATTTCATTCTATTAGATATAACATTCATGGTCATCAACACATCTCTTTATCTATCAGAAGACAGAAAATGAGGGTGTCAGCGGGCAGCCTCGGAGTGTAAGCCCAGACCAATCAGACAGCCTTAGTGAGTAAACCATAATTACCAACATAATATAATATGTCCAAATAAACATAGAATATGTCTTAGTTTAATTCCCTATCATTCCTAGAAACTCAGGGATAATGATCATATCTCCAAGTCTGATTATTCACCATAGCCTGTCATTGGGTTAAGGGATAAGTGAACTATGATAACTCTGATTCCCACCATAACCAGGATGCATTGGATGCCTTCCTAAGGCCCAAGATCCAATAAGCACCCACTTCAGTGTAATTCCATTTATATCCAAAGTATTCCTGACTTACAAGATTAGATTCACCCATAGGTCTGCTATTATTCCTGATCCATCAGCATATGAGAAGATGACTCATATATTTGAGTAATTTTAAGTATACTCTTTGATCATGCCCTGAAGTGCCTCAAACCCGTCAGCGGGTTTGGGGAAGAACTGAACTATTTTGACTATGATTACTATTATAAAACAGGATAGGTAGTGTGCCTTTCTAAGGCCTGAGATTCATACCATATCCTCAATGAGATGGGTAATAATGCCTCTAAAAGGGAAAATTTAATGTGTAAACCTCATATAGATGTACTCCCATGTAATGTGTACAATATAACGTTATCTCTTATTTCTCACACCAAGCATTGCTTGTGTGGGCTTAGAGACCAGTGGTGATTTTATCAAAATCATGTTGAAATTTTCCCTAGTGCGGTCCCATCATTGGGATGTAAGGCTAATTACATACCATCTCTTCTCAAAGGGATACATTCCTGAAAATTCAATCTTGGGAAATCTCATATGCATAAGTCCTGCCTAGGACCTCTATTGTTATATCTCTCATGACACAGATTCCTGTTACAAGAACTACATAGGCTCTGGTTCCTATTTTAAATAGGATACATATGACACATCATTAAGTTCTGAGCCTGATATTCTCATCCTTACCATATGATGTTAAACTGCATAGATGGATCTAGTCACATGACCTTAAAATGTGAAAAATAAAATATGTGGGTTTTGATTCATATTTTCATAGAATACATAGGATTCCTCATAGAGTTTCAATCCCATCTCCAAGACACCAACTACCTCCCTGGACAATAATAAACTCTAGAGTGCTCGAACATGATCATAACCTAAAGAATCATAAATAAATAAGAGAGTGATAGAGAACCCATGATATGCTTGAATTTTTTCCTATCGATAGATGTTTGTAATCAAGTTTCTTAAATAGGGGTAACTAGTCTGGTATCAGGGTCGGGGAAGGATTTCACAAACATAACTTAAATCTATGAGAGATTCCCAAAGTAGGCAAAAATTCTCCCCAAAAGGGTGGGATGAGCCTGACCTCTCATCCTCTTGATAAATGTGAGTTCCTAGGAATCATAGGGAACGAAACCTCAAAGGATCACTTGCCTTTGGAAATAAGGTTTGTACCCAATTATGGATGTGGGAACCATTGGCAGTTTCTAGGGAATACTAAACAAATAAAAAACTAGGTGCGAGTGATTGAGCAAGGCCTTAACTCCCCTACGATTAAACTGTCGACCGGATACCCATTCTAAATCCTAAATCCTGATGAAAAAATAGAAAATATTACATTAAGTCCTTTAAATATGTCATACCTTTAATGGTTCAAAAAATAATAGATTTTCAACTACTCATCAGGCTAGTTTATGTTGTGATCATTACACAACAATACAATGAACCCAACATGTATCTTTTAACCACACTGAATCTTGTGTAAAAATAAGGGAATGCCTATTTATCCATCAAACTGTTAAAGTTATTGATAGAAAATGTACTCTTATATATGATATTTCACTAATAATGTGTCTTGTTTTCTTCCTCAAGACTCCTTAAGATTCCTTGTAATTGAAATGATGTCATCAAATGTGCTAACATATTCTGATATCACAGCACAAGATTCTTTGGCCCTTAGTACTCAACATACATTTTCACCAACACACCACTTCCATTATCGATCGGTGAACATATTAGGTTGGGAATACCACATCAACAACTCCATAAAAATTCTATAATTGGATCATAAATTCCTTTGGATATTGATTTCCCAATGGCCATCTTTCCCATGATAAGTCATAGGAGAGGAAGTGTCCCATGTTTCCACTTTCAACTGCTCTAGGATCCTATCTCTATAATGCAGCAACTCAAGCCTTACTTACCTCATGGTGGTATATGAGGGTAGTCAACATAACAACTCAATAACTTATAAGCTACCTAGGATGGCTCCCATATGTTTTGATCATCACCACCAACATATAACCATGATTCCACAGGGAGCTGCAGATGAATTTGTACCTACACCAACTGTCCAAGTTGGGGAATCTAGTAGAAGATCCCACTAGGGGTATCCAAATGATGATGCTCCAAAGTAGGATAATATCCTTGATATATCCAATCTATCTGAGGCCTTCCATTGTATCCTAATAGTGGCCCAGAATCAATCCTAGATCTTCACAATCCAAGAGCCTTTGACTTTATCATAGCTAGCCTTTGTGATTGTGGAATCCTAGGGAGAACCCAAACCCATAGGGATGGGGTAATTTTTACCATATTTCACCCTAGGATCATTTTCAACATGGTAACTGACCCCTCAAATGGTATCATGGGAACCAACCCCTCAAATGGTATTATGGGAACCGACCCCTCAAATTGTATCACAGGAACCTAACCCTCAAACGATATCATGGGAACCAACCCCCCAAATGGTACCATGGAAACAGACCCCCCCCCCCCAAATATATCATGGAAACCAAACCCTAAAACAGTACATCAGGAACCAACCTACCAAATGAGATACTCCATCAAGGAGGATCACCAGCCTACTTGTGTCTCAGTCAATATGATATCATTCATATCTGAATAATCTTCATCATATCCGGATGATCATGCTCCTTAAGGGTAAAATCATACCTTTATATAGTCATCTAAGTCACAGAAGTTTATCCTACCTTCTACCACTAGAATAAGAGTAAAAAGGCTCAGAAGTATCCACCATGCATCTACATAAGGTGTTACCGACCATGTTAGTATTTCATAGGGTAATAAAAATGGATAATATGGATAGTGGAAGTAGTGGATTTAGTTTATGGGGTCCACTTTGGAACTCCCATCATCATCCACTCACCCTACCACTGACTGAGGAAAGGGTGTTTTGATGGATCCTTCCAGCTATCCCTTGGAGGATGAAAAGGAAATTTCTGTAGAAGAACATATCACTCAACTCCAACAAGAGAATAGGGATATCTGAGTGATAATTGTTGGAATACTCTTAAGATCTATACCTCAGGATAATATACCAATGTCTGCCTATAAAATATTTCCTTGTAGTGAAGTACCCCAGCCCTCAGGCTGAGGAAATTTTCATATTTTGTATCCCCTCATAGAGAAAAATACAAACATTGTTCCACCTCACCCTAGCCCATGGGGATGGGGAAATTTCCATATTTACCACCTCCTAATTATGGATATTCTAAAAACTATCAACCTTAAGATGTTTCCAAAAAAAAACTTTTGGAGGGTATGGATCTTTTAATCAATGGTAAGTGTCTACGTCATCCAAGACCCCCAATGCTTCAACACCAACCCCAAAAATAATAAAAATTGGGACTTTGTACCCCAGACTCTAGACTCAACCATGAACCTGCACCAATGTTGTCATAGATAACATGTGGGAAAAGAGGAATAGTCTCCTATATATTGAGGGAAAACAATTAAAAATGTATTCCTTCCAGTCAAGGAATGTTCCTGAGTATTTTAACTTTTCCATGAGGAATGGTTTGATAAAGTTCCTGATGATGAGAAAGCTAAGTGATGCAAGGATGATAGTCCCTGACAATCATTTCCCCTGCCATCAATATCTTGGTAACATGATAGAATATTGATCTCTCTTTAATTAATGGATTCAAGTGAAGATAGACATGGGGATATTGGAACCACCAACACCTAAATCCTCGATCTAGTTATCAGATCACTCTTAGAAGGGAACACTGATTGTGTAGAAGAGCATGATCCACCTACATCCTAGGGAGAAACAACTATATTTAAATCCAATATTGAACAAAACGTATTAATTACTAAATAATAATGTCTCTAAGTATTTTTACTATGCCTTGGAAAATAGTTTGATAAAACTCCCAACAATGAGAAAGCCAAATGAGGTAGGGTTGATAGGATATGGAAACCATTTCCCCTACCATCAATGTCTAGAGAACATAGTAGAAATATGATTTGTATTTAAAGATATATTGTAGGAATAGGTATCTATATGATTGATATAGTTGAAGGATCCTAAAACTCATGAAATAATCATAATATTTGTCTATGATATTTCATAAGATCCACTCTCCTGATAGGTTATTCACTATTTTCCTTATCACAAGACGTTAAAATGCATGGATGATGCCCTAACCGAAAGACATTAAACTACACAATTGACTTTATTATTTCAATACATTAAACTATATGGACGATGTCCTTACTGGAATACATTAAAATGCATTTCCATATTTCTTACCAAAAGATGTTAAATTTCATGGATCTCATCCTTACTACAAGATGTTATAAAACTACACAAATGATGTCCTTATCATAAGACATTAAACTGTATGGCCATAATCCTCATTGAACGAAATTAAACTTTTTTGATCATGCCCTTACTGCCTGATGTTAAAACTATATAGCAGACATCCTTACCATAATATGTTAAACTGCACGGCTCATGTTCTTTATGCATGAAATTAAACTGCATGGGTTTTCTTAGAACTACGTATAGATTGATTCTCATTTTTAATGAGATACATAGGGACACCTTGATTATATGTCTTGGTCTATCCACCACATGATTCAAAATACTCTTGTACTATCCTTTATTTTCTATGCATGGTGATAGGAACCCTTATCATTCCATATTTCTCACAACCGATCATAGCTCATGTGAGCTTAGGAATTTCATTAAGGGTTTCCCCACACACAAAAAGGAATGAAATCTTGCGATAATAACATTATCATCCTGAACGAAAGATGATAAAAGTCATATCATGATTCCTCACTCCATGACATTAAACTACATGGTTGATGTGCCTTACATGACAAAAAATGGTATGTTCCTATGGACTTTTCCTGAGAGGACCTTCATTGTTGGTATTGGTCTCCTACCACACCTGAATTCTAGAACTATGTATGGATTGATTCTCATCATAATGAGATATGTAGGGATGCCTAGATTCCATATCTTGGTCTATACAACTATATTCACATCCTTACTTCATGACAAAAAACTACACAAAACACATCCGAGTCACAGGATGATAAATTGTGGGGCATATCAATCATTGGGATACATCATCAACATCAGATGGAAAATTCATCATAATACATGGTGACAAAAACCCCTTAAAGACTTATAGAGCCATATATGTTGAAGAATATTTCTACAATAAGGAAGGTAAATAACTAATGGTGGATGATGATATACATATTGTAGCTCTCAATGGATTAGGTGACCACCCTTGAGAATCCATAGAGTATGCTCCATAACAACTATATACTCCCCATAAATCTAGTTGAGGTAGACGATATAAGGAAATAGGTTTGATCCCCTCCTATCCTTGGTGACATTGTAGAAGAAAATAAACTTCATCATCTCTATGAAATGACTCAGATAACAAGGGATGATGATGTATCTTATAATAGCTTATTTCACCCTGATATTGATGTTGAAGCCTCCAAATTTCCATCTCCACCTAAAAATTACTCTGTAGACTTATAAATGGAAGAGGATGAGGATGAACATGGAAATACCCCTCCCGCATTCTAGGAAGGTGTCTCCACCACCATAGATGTGCTCAGACAAATAAATCTGGGAATGAAAGAAGACCCACATACAACTCTGATTAGTTCCTCCATTCCCATCAAAGATCAAGAGATTTACATTTCATTTCTAAAGACGAACTGATATGTGTTCTCTTGGAACTATACAAAAATGCTCGGATTGAATCCAAATGTGGCTACGTACCATCTCAGACTGTCCGATGAGAATCAAAGCTTCAAACATGAAACCAGGAGGATACACCCCTATTATTACACCAATATAGAGGAACAAGTTGACAAGTTGATAAAAGACAATTTTCTAAGAAGTGTAATACCCAAGATGGCTTGCCAACATCATCCCCATCATGAAAAAGAATGGGCATATTAGGGTCTGTATTGAATTCAAATACCTTAATCGGTATTTCCCAAAGGATGATTTCACATCATTGATCACAGAACACTTGATTGGTGAAACAACTAGCTTCCAATCCATTTCTTTCATGGATGGGTACTCAGGGTATAATCTAATCAAAATAACCCTCAAATATGAAGAATAAACTGCCTTAAGAGTACATCAAGGGATCTTATGCTATCAGGTCATGCCCTTTGTATTAAAGAACATTCAAGTTACATACCAACACGCCATGCATCACATATTTTAGACATTCTTGGGAATTATAGTTAAGTTTTCTGTTGATGACCAGGTTGTTAAATACCAATAGTGATAAGATCACTTCATGGATCCCTTGAAAATATTTAATAAGCTTTGACAAAAAAATTTAAAGATTAATCCACTGAAATGTGTTTTCAAGGTAACATTAAGAAATTTACTTTGATTTGTGGTATGCCATCATGGAATAGACATTAACCCATGAAAGAATATTGCTATTTTAGAAATGTCACCCATCATAAATCTCAAATAACTGAGGAGAATTCAAGGTCACATCACCTAAATTCAGTGATTTATAGCCAACATGGCCAGAAAAGATCTACCCTTTATTAGGCTAATGAATAAAGGAATCACCTATCAATGGTATGATGGCTATCAAAAATCCTTCGAAAGTCTCAAGAAAACCCTACTGTACCCATCACTTTTGATGCCTCCGGTGGAAGGAAAGACACTCATATTATATGTGGTCTCCATGGATCACTCACTAGGTACCCTCATCAGACAAAAATAATGTGGGAAGTGAGAATATTCTCTACTACCTTAGTCATATAATTATAGGTACTAAGACCAAATATTATGAAGTATAGAATAACTGCCTTGTACTCATATTTAATGTGAAAAATATGATGCATTACTTGTAGCACCACAAAGTTCACCAAGTCTCTCATATTGATTTTCTCAAGTGCATCCTTGTCTTTCCTATATTTAATGGGTGATTGGATTGATGGGTGGTTATTCTGCATCAATATGACATTCAGTTCATATCACATAAGTCGGTGAAAGGGAAAGACTGGGTTGATTTCCTCACAACACATCCTACCCCATTAAATACAATAGAAGACACCAAACTCTTAGATGAGAGGTATTTTTTTCCCATGACACTCCCCAGACATGGGAGATATACTTTGATGGTGCCTCCCATAGTCCTGTCGGTATAAGCATGGAAAACCCAAAGCTCTATCAGGTTGTTCTGGGAATTGTATTTGTCGCTCCAGACAAAGAAGTCTTTCCCTACTCTTTCTCATTATCCAAAGGTTTCATGAATAATGTGGAATAATACCAAGACCTCTTTGCTGGATTGGAACTATCCCTATAGCTACAAATATCCTACTTGAACATTAGAGAGGACTCATAATTAGTGATAAAGGAGATCAATGGTGAATTTTCCATTAAAAAGGAAGAGCTGGACCCACTCAATGGTTATTCCAGGGGACTGATGACAGAGTTCCCTTTTGATCCAACATTGCATCATGTTCCCCAATCACAGAATGTTCAAACTGACGCATTGGTCAAGGTATCCACCTTCTTGGATGATCTTGATTATGATAAGATAATCTCTCATATCATGCATTAAATAATGGTATGGGAATTCACGTCAGAGTAAGACTCATCATTCATCCTAAGTACATGAAATTGAACAATATAAATTCATCCTAACCACATAATGATAAACTATATAGAGTTCGTCCTGGTCGCATGATGTTAAACTGAATGGTTCATTAAGAACAACATGTGGATTAATTCCTACAATCACATGATACGTAGTGACACCCAAACCTCTATTATTGGGCTCATCCATAAGATTAATTTCATTTCATGTTAGGTGATCCAATTACCTTACCACATGAAATTAAACTTCAAGGAAAAATTTATTATCATATAACATTAAATTACAAGTAAAATGTTCCTACTGCATGATGTAAAACTGCACTGATCCACAACCTCTCTTCTTATTCATGTAGGATTACCCACGTCCTTACCGTAAGATGTTAATTTACATGTCTAATGTCCTTACTGCATGACATAAAACTATACAACCCATATCGAACTACGTATGGCTCGATTCTCATTTTTTTAGTGGGATATGTAGGGATTCCTTGATCCTATATCTTGGTCTAGACACTACATGATACAAAATACCCATATAGTACCTTCAACTTCTACTGTATTGTGAGAGGGACCCTTGCTACTCCTTGTTTCTCACACCAAACATAGCTCACATGAGAATAGTAATTGTAGTAAGGGATTTCCTGCAAGAAAAAGGCATCAAAGTACATGATAGGTCCATCACGGTCTTGAATGAAATACCATAAAAAGAACAGCATGATTCTGTGCCACATTACGTTAAACTGTATGGTTAGAATCCATACCGCATGACCTAAAACTGTATGGATCCATAACATCTATCTTTATTCACATTGATTCATGCACATCCTTGTCGAATAACATTAAACTACATGGTTTTTTAAGAACTATGCATCTCTTGATTCCTATCATAGGAGGATACATAGTGACACATGGGTCTTTAATCCTGGGTCCAGATATAATAACTAGTGGAAATAATTCCCACCTCTATGTATGGTTCATACCTTAATAGAGTATTTACTATCTAATAACAATGTGTGGATTGATTCCCATCACCATGGGATAAGTAGTGACACCCATAATTCCATTCACGGTCCCAACTGCGATACCACCATTTCACATCGGATGATACACGTCCTCACCACATGATGTTAAACTGCACAGCTCTTCAGAACTATGTATGGTTTGATTCTCATTTTCAGAAGATACATAGTGATTCCTAGACATTCACCCTTGGTTCCAGCCACAAAATTTCTATATTTTTATGTCGGTTCCTAAATCCTTACTGCATGATGATAAACTACATCGAAATAAATCCTTACCACATGATGTTAAAATGAAAGAAAAATGTCTTGGTCGTATTACATTAAAACTGAATAATAAATACATCCTTACCGCTTGATGATATAAACTACACAAAAAAATGTCCTTATTATCTGAATTTAAACTTCCCCACTATATGATGATAAACTATGCTAATCATCACCTATTTTTCATTCCTTATCAAAGGACCATAAGAGAATTTCCTCAGTCAACCAGAGTATGGGGTGCTTCTTTCATATTTTATAATCACCTCAATCCATATACTGCACTTCATTTCTTGAGCACCTTAGGTCACCAAAAACCTTTCATGGTCCTTGGAAAAGAAAATAGATCTCTCATTTCAACCAATATATTGACAGAGAAGGGCTTGAGACCCACCAATAGGTGACATCTTGGTTCAATATAAAGGGATTTCTAATTCTTGTGAGCCTCGATGACACCAGGGAAGAACCAAACATCTCAAAGTGTTATGGGACATACTTGGCATGTCTACCCCTATCATTACTCATGACTTGAGAACCTTGAGTCATGATTCACAACATTTTCTATCTCCCGCTCAGAAGGATGTTGGAGAGCTCTTAACCTTGGGTATCCTAATTAGGCTCTTGTGTAAAATCTCCCATATTAATTACATGTGAGTCAAGACCTTAAATTTCCTACACTTTAGTCAAAGTTGTATGACCCTAAGCTCTAGCCTATGATGCTCCAAATCGGAAGAACATAAATTGCTAGTAAAAGATACACAAAACTGGTAGGGTTAAAAACCTAAAAATGGAATCCTAAGTAAAATTCAAGTATTCTCTTGTTAAACTCTTCATCACCATAGTTTAGGAAAAAATTAAGGTGAAATCATATACAGCATAAAGCTCATAGGGTCCACTTTGTGGCCCTAATAAAATCATAAATATGCTCACTATACCCCCTAGTCTAGGAAAAAATTAGATAAATGATTTGTCACATTTTCTCACTATGATAATATGTTCTCTAGGTGGTGGCACAACTTTTAGGGTGCCCGAACCCTTCTTGGATCTTACATTTTCCATAAATCACACTTCATGATTTAAAGAATCTTGGGTCATCACAAACCTTTCATAGTCCCTGAAAAAGAAAATAGTTCTCTCTTCTTGACCATGATATCGATGCATAAGGGATTATACCCACCAACTAGAGACATATTGGTCCAATATAAAGGTATTTTGGATTCTTGTGAGCTTGGTGTCATCACGATAGAATTTAACACCTGATGGTGTTTTATGATATCCCTGGTGTGACTATCACATACCTTCATCATGACCTAATCACTTTGGAATATGATTTAAAATCTACGTACTAGACTATTCAAGTGGATATGAAATCCTCAACATTGAATCACCATGTTTTGTACCCATTCTCAAGGTCAGAATATGACACTTAATTCTCAAACAATTGATGGACCACATCTACTGATTCAAAATCGCAGTTTGTAGGGATCATGCTTCATAAAATAAAATTTGGATTGACCTATGTTTCTAGAACTCTTCCCATATAGCCTTTTTTTCATACCCAACTTCATCATCTAGACATTTTAGTCTTCTCAAATCTTTTATGACCCTTGGAAATAAGTGTAGATCAAACTTTATTGGCCATTCTGTTGATGCATAAGGGATTCAACCCACTAATTAAAGGCATCTTCTTCTTACAATAAAGGATATTTTAATCCTTGTGATACCTAGTTACACTGAGGAAAATCTGAACATATCAAAGTGTTATGGGACATACCTATAATTTATTCTTAATCCCATATTCTTAGACTAAATCTTTTGGTTTATGATTTATATTACCCACATTTTAACTATCCAGGTGGACCTAGAATCCCTAGTATTTTTTCCTCATCCATATTTCCTTCTATAAATCTTCCATGACCCTTGGAAAATATTAGAGATCATATTTTCTTGTCATTCTATCAACGCATAAAGGATTAAACCCACCAACTAAAGGCTTATATTCCTTGCATTAGAAGAACTCCAATCCTTGTGGGCCCTAACAATACCATGGAATATCATAGTACCTCAATGTGTTTTAGGTCATTCATGGCATGTATGCACCATATTCCATGTTCATTAATATCAGTTCCAAGCTCAAAGACACTAAATTATAGCACATGAAGGTCCAAGCTCAAAGAACCTAAATTATAGCACACTAGAGGTCCAAGCTCAAAGATCCTAAATTAATTAACACCAATGGTCCAAGATCAAAGAACCTAAATTACAGCACATCATAGATCCAATCTCAAAGACCCTAAATTGTAGCACACTAAATTTTCATTCTCTAAGACCCTAAATTATAGCATACCAAAGGCCCAAGCTCAAAGACCATAAATTATAGCATAGTGATGGTCTAGCTTGAAGGACCCTAAAACATAAAGAGACATAATACCCACAAAGATAAAAACCCAAAAAGGGTATCCTGAGAAAAATTAGAGTCTCCAATCACTGTACATTAACTTTGTGTGATCTAGGCGATATTGAGAATTTATAAAATGAAAGTGGCACAAAAACTTTTCAGGTAGAAAACCTATAAGAAGGTGACCTAAGAAAAATCCCAAGTCCATGTATGCTAAGTATTACTCCATGTAAAGCTTAAGAAAAATTTAGTGAAGAACAAATAAAAAGATAAAAATCTTATGGGGTCTACTATATGGTCCTAGAAACAATAAATACATGCTCGCTAAGTCCCTTAACTTAGGTAGAAGTTAGATAATTTCATAGGTATGCCATGTCAAAATTATACTTATAAATCAGACAATCTCAGGACTACTAGAGAAAGTTCATTAAGGAATAATTTCATGTCATGGGTAAATCATGAACATTTATCAAAGAGTTACTTGTTTAAATTAAATCAATCAAATCAAAAAAATTGGATATTTTTTTTACACACAAAGGATGGGAATCATAGATGATCTGAGAAATGTCTCCACATGAACATGGATCTTTACCTAATATTTCATCACAAAAATAGTTATATTTACCCTCATGTGTATGAGATATATCTATGTAAGGAAACTCATCATATATTAATTATTCTATGAACCTATATCTCTTATGCATGAGTTTGATCTAGATAGTAGTATATTTCATAACTACATGCAACTTGATTCCCATCCTCGTGGGATACGTAGCAATATCCAAGTACCTTAATATGAATCTAGACACAAGTTCCTTCTCATTAAATCCCTATTTCATTCTAGAATATATATACATTCCAATTTTAGGGTATCCATGCCCCAGGATAAAGACACTTCCTTTCTAGGATTCATCCTAGCACTCATGATTAGAATTGTCCCATGGATGGTGCCTCAAGTTCCTCAGTGACATAATTGGGATAGATCCTCTAAGGAAGTTCAGTATCATGGATCGTCAGATATTCAGATATGCATAAAATTAATCTATGTTTACCTAAGAATAAAATTATTTTCATTCTAATGAATCTAATTCTAAGGGGGGTATCTTGTTGGAATCCATAATTGTGCATCTTACACTTTGTCGCTGAATGTGTCAAATGTTTAAGGAACTATGTGAAAATAAAAATGTGGCTCATATGGTACTGAAGAATGAGCTTGTGATTATGGATATAAAGGATATTCACTTTGGTAAACTCAACCAAGAATTTTATTCTTAGTGGTGAGTACTACCTTAACAAAAAATTAAATCCTCCACCATCCAAGAAGGATAACTCAACCATAGGTCCATGTGGGACTAGAGTCAAACATTCCTAGTGGGAGTCATCCTGGGCCAAAAAGTGGACCAGTAAGGAAAGAATAGCTCCCACAGGAAGTGAGTGGTCCTATATATAGGGCCCATAGTGTGCGAGCCTGTGGACATGTACAGTCTGATCGAGAAGCTCAGTGGGCTGAAGCCTAGGTGAAGGTGATACGTGTGGTACAGGTGTCGACACCATTGTCGGTTTGATGAATTGGAATTCATGAAGTGTCTTATATACTGGTGGGAAGGATATGTGAAATTTCAATTTGGGATGACATTTTTTCATGGAAATCAAATATGGATTGTTCAATCATTCCTTCCAATGATCCACTCCATCCGATCATGCCTTCTATCCCAGTCATTTTCTTCAGTCCCATGGATCATGAGTTCAAACTTGAACCAATCCTGTGCTTGCACAAATTCAAACTCATCTAATCTTGATAGTTGTGTGATTCTAAGACAACCAATAGAATCAACCATGAGATCTGATCGGGGACACCAATATCATGCCACAATATATCCTTCTAGCACTCAAAGTGTCGCATTATCATCATTTGATCATGTGATCAAAGTAAATATAACTGATGAAGTCTTTGAAATAAGTTCAATGATCTCAAACCCTTATTTCTTAGATATATTTTTCACCTAAATTAATTTGGATTTTTTAGATCATGTGACACCATAGAAGGAAAACTGAGGCATCTCATGATCAAATGAAATGATTATGTGATGAAATTCTCCACCACTTCAAGAAATGTACATGGTATCCACCTCATACAAAGTAGTGCAACCTTCATCTCGGCCTTGCCTATAAAAACTCTACTCCTATCAAGAAAAATATATGCAAGAAGGAAGAGAGCTCCAGAAAAGAAGGAAGGCAGAACAGAATGTGCCGATGACCATCCCCAATGAACTCCCTCAGGTGATAAAAAGATTAAACTATATAGATTTTTGAATATCAAGCAATCACATGATGAACTAGTCATCATGAGATGCATGGTTTGTGAAATATTTTCGCATGATCTTGTGATACCCCATTGGGTTCGCAATCTCTCCAAGAAGGGAATTCTTCTTCAAGGACAATCCCAGTGTGCACCCTCATCATTTTTTTACAAAACCCCATGTAGTAACTTCCTTTGGATCATGTGATCGCATGAGTAATATAATCTCATTCAATGTAACATGAAATCCTTCAGTCTCATGATGCCTAGATCCGCTTTGTCTCACTATATTCTCAGATGAATTTGGACATGACTTCCCCAGTCATAGATTTCATCATGAGATCACATAGAGTTCATGTGATTGTAGATGGGTTGTTGAGGTTCAGGTGGCCCTATCACATTGGGATTCATTGACCATACTCCTTTTATTAGGAAATATCCATGATGGTGTCCTCAAGTATAAAAAAATGGACATGAAGGTCCTCGATTATGCGATGTCATAGTTCCTTCTTCATGTAACCCATAAATAAGTTGACATACACCTCATTATGCCGTAAACCCTAAAAATAATCGCATTCAGTGAGAAATGACCTGAGAGTCTCTAGATGTGAACTCCATGGCTAGAGGAGGGCTGATAATCTTTGACCAAGATCCCCTATGTGTATATGTGGCACTAACAGGCATCCCTAGTGTGCATTTGTAAAATCCCTCACATGGTCCTTTATAGATCACTTTCTCCTATGGTGATCATGTGACCATATAGTTAATAGGATTAGATTATACAAACACCTACTTTTCATTGGGAGTTAAGAATCCACACCCCAAGTCTCACAATGAATCCCCTACTCGACCTCATAATGTAGGGATTGGGATCTTCACCCCTCCTCTTCACCATGAAGTGTCTACTATTACCCATTCATGAAGAGTATTTGATACACAACCCCTAAACATGACCACAACACCCCTTTAAAGACCTCATTAAGGTCATGTAAATTATATGGAGGATGGAGTTTCATATGAATCTTTCATGTAGATATTCCCTATTATGTGAATGGCCTTGACCCACTGAATAATTCATGGGAAGACCTTTACATGGTCATTCATCCATCTTTCTAAGTGAACATTTTCCTATATAAACTTAGGGAATGATTCCTTTGTACATGAACTAGAAGAACCTAAACAAATGTAAGATCCTAAACATGTCTACAAGACCCCACCACAAATGGTTCAAGGAAACATAATCATGAGACCCTTAAATGGTCTCGTGATGACCTTAGGAGACCTTGGACATGTCATGTTGATCACAAGAAAATCCTTGTAAAACCTAAGTTGATCTCGTAATAGCTAATTGAAATGACACCATTATCATATGGCAGTCAAAAGACAATCCAAAACTGATCAAGAAACGGCCCATTGACATGTTTTTGTTTTCACGAGACAATCCAATGACAAGTCATATATATCATGTAAAGAACCTTGGATTTTTACACCTTTTTTATGTGAATATGTCCTAGAAAATGAATTTTGATCATACGAAGGAGCCCTTAACATGTTAGGATGATCATGTGATTTCCCATTGACATGGTGGAATTGTCATGTGGCAGTCTAAAGACAAGCCAAGTTGATCAGGTGGCAGCCCCTCAACATGTCCATTTTGTCACAAGACAAACTATGGACAAGTCAGGATGATCTCGTGACACCTTATAGACATGTCAACATGATCATGTGATTTCCCATTAACATGTCACTATTGTCAGGTGATAGTCCAGAGAATAGTCATGTTGATCATGCGACAGTTCATAATTATGTTTATTTTAACCATGCACATGACCTTATACATGACCTCTTTGGTTATGTGAATCACCTTAGATATGTATGCTTTACTCATACGAAGGAATCTGGGACAATTTAGTTGATCATGGGAAAGTTCTTGGATATGACCAATTTAAGCATGTGAAAGATCTTAAATATGTCAAACTAGAAGCATCATAAACATGTCTGGAAGACACCCTTGGACATTTCTATTAAAACAAATTGACACCCCAACATATCGGGTATAAAATCAAGACATGTCCATAAATAATCCAATAAATGTCAAGTAAATCCCTTATGACATGCCCACTTTGTCTAGAAGATCCACTTAGACTCATGCAATGTGGACCCCGTCCAGGAACCTTCATCGACATACACCTTTTATATGGTAAGTGTCCTTGATGGGATAAGGTTACACACTCATGTGACCCTACCAATATCATTCTCTCATACAAACCTTCCAAGGTCATCACCACATCTCTTTATCAATCAAAAGATAGAGAATACGTGTGTCAGTGGGAAATATTAGAGTGTAAGCCCTGACCAATTGGGTAGCCTCAGTGTGTAAGCCCCAATTACCGACATAATATAATATACCCCCATAAATAGGAAATATGTCCTTGTATAAGTCACTAGAATTCCAAAAACTTTAAGGATAACAATAATATCTCCAAGTGTGATTATCCACCTTATCCTGTCAGTGGGTTAAGGGATAAGTGAACTATGAGGACTCTAATTCCTTCCATAACCAAGATATGTAGGATACCTTCCTAACGCTTGAGCTCCAATGGGAATCCACTTTGATGTAAGTCCCTTCCTATCCCGATTATTCATGACTTATGGGATTAAATTCTCCCATAGGTCTCCCATTATTCCTCATCCATCAGAATATGAGAAGATGGATTATATATGAGCATCAAAGTATAATCCCCGATCATTCCCTCAAGTTCCTCAAACCCATCAATGGGTTTAGAGATGAAATAAAATGTGATGACTCTGATTCCTGTTATAAAACAGGATACATAGGATGCCTTTATAAGGCTCGAGATTCATACCATATCCTCTATGATATTGGTTATCATGCCTCTCAAAGGGAAACTTTAATGTGTAAGCCTCAAATAGATGTACTCACATGAAATGTTTATAATCTATCACTATCTCTTGTTTCTCACACAAATCATGTCTCAAATGGGATTAGGGACCATAGATGATTATATCAAAAGAATGTTGTGAATTCCCCTATTGTGGGCCCATCATTGGGATGTAAGGATTATTACTTACCATCTCTACTCAAAGGGATACATTCCCAAAGAAGTAATCTAGGGCAGTCTCATATGAATAAGTCCCACCTAGGGCCTCTATTGTCATATATATCATGACACATATGCCTGCTACAAGAACTACATAGACTCTAATTCCTGTTTTAAATAGGATACATAGGATACCTCATCAAGGTCGGAGGTCGATATTTATGTCCTTACCATATGATGTTAAACTTAATGGATGGGTCTAGTCACATTACCTTAAACTGTATCAAACAAACTACCTGAGTTTTTATTCATGTTTTCATAGGATACGTAGTATTTCTCATAGAGTTTAAATCTCATCTCTAAGACACAATATGCCTCCCTAGATAGAAATAAACTCTAGAGTGGTCGAAAATGGAAATAACCCAAAGTATCATAAATAAATAAGATATTGATAAAGAACCCATGATATGTATGCAATTGTTCTTATCGATACATGTTCGTAATCCAGTTGTTGACATAGGGGTAAATAGTCTCGTATTGGGGTCTAGGAAGGATTTTATGAACATATCTTAAATCTATAAGAGAGTCATGTATTAGGAAACAATTCATCCTAAAAGGGTTTAATGAGCCCGACCACCCATCCACTAGACCAATGTTAGTTCCTAAGCATTATTAGGCATGAAAACCCAAAGGACCTCCTACCTTGGGAAATAAAGTATGTACCTAGTTATGGATGTGGGAACCATTGGGAGATTATAGGGAAGACTAAAAAAATAGAAAACTTTATGTGAGTGATTGAGTGAGGCCTTAACCCCCCCCCCCCCCCCAATCAAACTGTCAACTAGAAACCCATTCCACGTCCTAAATCTTGAAAAAACAGCTACCCAGGGGTGCTAGTTGTATGGTGACATCTCATGGAAGGGGAAGAGTGGCATCCCATGATTAACATACCTGGGGAATCCTATGTTCATCACATAGGATAAGGCTACTATTTAACATCATGTTCTAAGGCTTTTGTTTTGAATTTTAACATTGTATTATTAGGATGTGGATCTGGGAGGTTTTACATAATAATGATCGGACATGGATGGGTTTTACTCCTCGAGGGGGACCATTTCAAGGTGAGAGGAATATTTGAAAAAGTAATATCTACCAAGATATATAATTTATCTCCCTTGGTGAATCCACCTTTAGGGATTAAGTTTCCACTGGTCATGTGTCTACGGGTGGGTCATGGCATAAACGTTGTAGTGGAGGAGTAGAAATCAAGGGTCCCAGCATTAGGGTGCATATGATTAAGAGAAAAATAAATTTGGGTACCTATGGTTATAAGAAAAGGTAGAGTTTGTGGTACTAGTCACATAGAGATTTAGGGTTTAGTTGAACTGGTCATGGATTTTTATGGGGACCTTGGGCCCTCAACCTTCATGAAAGGGTCTTGGTTGAATGGAAGAACCACTAGGAGGCTAGGAGGATGGGTTTTAGAAATTTAGGGTTTCAAAAAATTTTGGGGCTTTAAAAAGTACTGGTGTCTCATAGAGGTCAGGGGTCTCATGAAAGAATATGTTTCACAAAATAGGGTGATCCTACCTCAGAGTAAAGTCTTGGTTCCCATGGGGTTAGTTTCACAATGGATAATTTTCTCATGAAACCTCAAGAGACACAAATATATTTATTCTTATGAAAAGGCTATATACATTTCAAAAATGAATCTCCAACATGAATTGAGTTTCTCAATAACCCATGGGAGGTGTTTTCATGAAATATGGCTACCTTTGGGAATACATCTCCTATCTCACTCATGAATCTTTTGACTTTTGTGAATTCAGATCATTTCTCAGAAGTTGAAAGGTCACATACGCTTAAATATCAAACGTAGGGGGGATATTTATAGGTCTAGTATAGGAAATGTAATTTTTTCTTGAAATATACAGGCTTTCTCAAAATACTATAAGCTTCATGTACTGAGGTGATTCTATGAACCAAAAGTTACACTACGTGAAGGTTACCGTCAAAGCTACACATCACCGATGAATTTTGAGAAATAGAGCTTATTAAACCAAAATTACAATTCATGAAGGTTATTTTCAAATATTCATATAGTCAGGGACCTCCATGAACCACATATATTTTTGAATTTTTTTCCTTCACAAACCAGACCCTTACGTATATTTTTGGGTCGTTTTGGCAATAATTTTCTTCGAACCGGTCATTTCTTCCTCAACCTCTCCTAGTACATGTGTATTTTAGTGTCAATAATTACATGATAAGTATATACCATATATAGATTCATAAAATATTTCATTGGTATACTAGTTACAAATTTTTCATATTTTTATTTTCTCATACCTGAGGTTTGAGAGATTCCTAGTATGTGAACCTTCATACATTGACACATTTCTTACACAAACCTTGAATCTTAGCTAATCAGGGGGTGGTTGGGTATGTTGGTGATCATTCCATTGGTTGGAGATTAACCAATATGGTATTTTCACTCTCATGTGGCTATAATTAAATCTTTTCCCTCTATTGAGATAGACTGTAGAATTATATGACCATACCTAGATAGAATATGTGATGTACTTACCTATTCGGGTGATGAGCATGTGATGTGATCATATATAAAGGTGAATGACATGTGATGTACTCATTGAAAAAATTATTCTATACTTAGATAATATGGAATATATGAATGGATATATGGTATTGACATACTCTATGTCCCAAGGTTACTTGATGTCTTAGACAAAGGGATCATATGAAAATACATGTATGTACATAATGAAATTGGTGGACACGTGTATAGAGATATATGTGTTTTATGTAAATCAAGTTAAATCCGTTTATAGTGTTATTAAAACTAATAATTTACTAGATGATTCTATTTTATTACATTTATGAACTTATAAATTCATATTTTTGTTAATGTTATAAAGGACCATGGGACCACACTTTGTGGTTGACTAAATTGGGATTGAATTTTTCTTAGATTATTGCTCTCAATTTGTTTGATAATTTATCCAAAAAGGATATTTTAATGGGTATTTAAAAGGTATTATATATGATGTTATTCATAGTTAATTTAATGGTATCTTTCCAAAAAAAATTGAAAATATCCAAAGGGGGTTTTGGATATGCTTTCAAAAGTTATTATATATGATAAGATGTAAGGTGTAATGATACTAAATCTATGCGGCTTTAATGCAAGTGGTAGATTTAAGGAGAAATTTCTTAAATCCATATATTATAGTGTATGGTATATAAATATCATATGATACAACATGGATAATTTTAAAGGATATTATATTCCTTATTTTTGGCATATCATAAGGAATATTATAGTGATAATATTCCATTTCCTTTTCCATAAATAATTTGCTATGATTAATTTGGTAAGGATATGAAATGATTAAGAAACTGAATGTTTTATTATAATGTATAGATATAATCCACTTATTTTTATCATTAAATGTATTTGAGAACAAAATATCAAATACAAATACATTTATTCAATAGGTTACATATATTGTAATATCAAGGTATTTATTCATATGTTATGAACATATGATTTAATTCATATAGGATGGTTGAGGGATATATAAGAAGGAAATTCCCATGAGATGGGTATGTGATGTTGTTCATTCCTTGGCCCAATATTTACCACCCTATCCCAAATCATTTATCTCCTCCATCCGTTACCATGATGACAATATCATTTAGTGTAAGGCTGAAGAATCTCACCCATTAAATGGGTGATTCGCATTAGCCTTTGAATAAACCATAGAAGGAGGGTTCTTATTATTTCACCTTATTGATCTTTATCAAGCACGTTGGATAGAAAATAAAGTTTGGTGTCTATATATAATAAAAATTATATAGGTTTCTTCATTTTATATACTACATGGTTTTGGGTTTCATGCATGGTGTTCTAAGTATTTTGAGATTTTAATTTCATTTTTTGTGATAAGAGAATGTGATTTGGTCCTTAGAAGCATTGAAATATCATGGATCTAAATTACACTCAGATGATATTATTGAATTAAACAAATTAGCATATATGGAGGTCAAAGATAAAACAAATGTTATTTATAAAACAGATGTATATGTTAGTGTTTTCCACTTAAAACACAGAAGGAAAAATTGATAAGTATTGAAAGTTTGAGCATGAAATGGTATGTTTTTTTATTTTTAAATTGTTTTAACATAATGTGGTGAATCATATTGTTGATATCTCTCACTCCATAAATTTATATATAGAACATTAAACCAAATATGCTTTAAAACCATAAAATAATAAATTAATTCTTAATAAAACTGTGAATTTGAGGTGAAAAGAGGGTAAATATATATTGTATTATTTGAGTGATATTCAAGGTTTTTTAGATAAAATTATGGGATGGGAGTTAATATCAAGAATTAAATGTTATCTCTTTATTTAATTAACAATTTAAATGATTTATGGGAAAATGTGCATATAACTTTAATTGGTTCAGGTCCTAATATTATTTTGACTATGAATTTTGGTATTTTTTGTTTTTAATGAATAAATAAAGTGAAGTAATTAGGATAGATATTCCTCAAAAAAATTGGTCATAGAGAATAATATTAGAATCTTTTAGAGGATATAAGAATAGTAAAACCAAAGTAAAAGAAAGGTAAGAATAAAACCAAGGCCAAGATGTAAGGATTTTGAGTGTCATCAATGTGGTAAGAAATGAAATATTAAAAATATTTTTCATTAGATTAAAAGAAAAAACATGTTGAAAGATAATAGCTGTAAGAATAATGGTGATGGTGATGACCATATTATCACTATACAGGGGTGATCTTACAATTTTTTATGATTCTATTAATGTTCCTTATTATGGTTCTTTTTGGGTTATTGAAAATTTTGCCTGCTTCAAGTGAAATCTAAGAAGGAATTATTTATATATTATAACCCTAGTAATTTTTATATTTTAAATATGGGAAATTTTTTTAACTTCAATACCAATACACCTTAAGAGTAGGGGTGAATTAGGGTGTTCAAATCTTCTTGTATTCCAATATATCTTGTTCACATATTATCAATAACATCTTAAATCTATCAATCCTCAAGAACATACAATATCCAAATGTTGAAATTAAATAAGAGGACATTAATATTTCACTTGGTTTTTCGAATAGGTACACTCCAATGAGCATATATTGATGGTTTGTTGATGTACCAGGGGATAACACTACTTGCTATAAGCATTATAAAAGTATCTGGAAGATGAATTTTCAATCATTAGGAGACTCTCTAATATTATCTCTTTATGCACTACTTTGAGGAAATAATTATAAGAAAATTTGACATGATGATCACCTATAATGATTCTTTACAACAGATGAATACCAGACCAATAGTGGTGTTTTCATTGTAATTTTTTCTCTCATTCAAATCCTGATCTTCAATGAAATTTTTTCACAGTAGTATCACTTCTCTCTAATATTATAGATCTAACAAGTATCTCCATTTTACATATGATTAAAACTTTTTTAAGTCATTCATTTATTTCTTCAAATAGCACTCCATGAATTTTCTACTTATCACCCACTAATTGGGTATTTAAACCACCCATTAAGCCAACCAAGTCAAAAATAATTCCAGAAAATATAGGATAGAATTCAATTACTATAATTTCTTAAATAATACTTCTTCTTTGTGTGGCATCATTCATTGTGTCATGATTATTATTATAAACTATCATATTTTGGAGTGATGTCATTTACTACAGTGTGATCCAATTCAACAACCAAATCCACACAATCCATAAATTTTACATATTTAAATCCTTGAAATATCATTTCATGATCTCCTCTAATAATTTTAATACTTGAACCTGTTGTTATGTGGTTTTCCTAATTATGGTGTGAGGTCTAGTTTTTGTGAAAATACATCCTCGCAGAATTCTACCCAGAATGTACCCTCCATGGTGTGAGAACTCTCATTTATTAATGGTGTTATATCTATTGGAAAAGTATATAATTACCCTAACTTATCAAATAATTGTGATAACCCTTAAATATCCCTCTGATAACCCTTAAGTATCACTATGTCATAGTGTAAGGTCCTATTTTTTAGACTAGGTTAAAATTACAAGAGAGTTTGAAATTTTTGATTTGGTGGATGGGCCAAATATTTAAGTGAGATTCAAATTTTAAATTTTAAATTTTAACTGATTAAAAGTGTTTTTTTAGAATTATTTTAATACCCAAGAGGTGTTTTGGGTGTTTCATTGAGTTTTAGGAGTGTGAGTCTTGGAAATCTTGGTTGTTGGAAATTCATATGGCGACGCATGGTTAGTGCTAACATTAAACCTCAACCATGTGTGGTTTGGAATATTTCACATGGTTTATTAAATTTTGAACCTGATCCAAACTAAAATTAAAGGCTTATATAGAAAATTTAATATATAAACCACATATTTTGCGCACAGTTAGACAAACCATGCGCCTAGCCTGTATGATTAGTGCCACTTAGGCAGTGGGTGTGTACGGGTGGTGCATAGTTTTTCCAAGCCATGTGGTTAAACCATGATCCTCGTTATAAAGGGTGAAATTACATTTTCCCATTATTTTCTTTAAGTATTAAACCCTCCTTTATCCTCCCCTTTCACACAGTACCTCCCACGCATAGAGATCTCCCTCCTCCTATACTAGGTATGGATTGTTCTTCTTCATTCGGACTCAGAATAAATCATTTCTAGTCACATTTGATCAACCTCAATTATTATATTATTTCTACTTCATCCTTTATCAGATTATTTATCTGTATTTAATTTTATTTAAATGTGAGATCATATTCCCTATTTTCAGTGTGTTTGTTGATTTATTTTATTTATCTTGATCTTAATCGAATAAATTCCTAATAATGGATGATTTAAGAATCCTAAGAATAAGTTAGGTGATCTACATGTTAATCTAATTTTATAATCTGGTATTATCTACCTTTACTTGAACCACCCCTTTTGGGTGAATTACTTATATGCCTTTGACCCCCATGCCTTGACTATGAAATGAAACCACCTTTATATGTGTGTTGTTTTAAATACTTGTGAACATAATCCATTTATTAATCTTTATTCACCCTTTGAAATGTATTGAATTATCCCTCGTGAAAGAAATGTTTAAATTGAATTAAAGATTTGGTATAATAACCATGTCCCATTTCTAATAATACCACCTATGAGGTGTACTTCTATATTTAATAAAAAGGGGTGTCCAAATAGAGTTTTTTTTAATAATAAATGGAATGGACCTTATCATGGTTTTCTTGATTACTTATAAATATAAAGTCCCTAATTTTATACTGGAATTGTGATGTGGCATGTTTACGTACATGGACTTTTATATTATTTATTCTTGAATTGAATTTAATGATCATGATGAGTCATATCTTAGAATGGATATATATATATATATATCATGAATTATGATTAATTATTTAAATTCATGTTCCTAATTACTATATTACTCATGATCTTTAGGCATGGAATACCTTATTATTCATGACACTCAAGAATGGATCCCCTCATTATTCCATGATAAATATGGGCATGGAGACCCTTATTTAAAATATTAGACTCCTATGATTATGCAAGGACACCTATGTTACGCCTCTAGTCTTAGCTATTACTACATAAATAAATATATATATATATATATATATGTTATCATGTATATATTACATATATATACATACACATTGAAATATATATATATATATATAAACTTATATACATGGTGAAACATCATTAGAGATATTATGGCATGGGTTGAAGTAGGTATTATTGGTTGGGTGTACTTTGAGGAACCCAGGTCCAGCTTGTTTATATTCATTTTTTTACTGACTTATTTGTTATACTTTCATACTAATGTATTTTATATTTATGTACTAGATTATATTAGACATTTTCAGTGGTGGCCTACTAAGTTTATCTCACACCCTTTCTGATCCATTGTTTGGTACTTGGATAGATCTCCTAATTTTAGGTTAGGGTCTAGACTGTTCTCTATGTTATTTTCATTATTTACTAGGACTGGACATGGGATCTTAGGAGTAGTGACTGATCATGTACTCAGGCTACCTTCTAGAGTTTAATTATTTTATTTATTTTTTCTTTTCATTCTATCACCATTTATGTATTAATTATTGTATGCCTGCTTTTTATACCCTATAGCTTGTTGATGTATGGTTATTCATTCATTTAATGTTGGTTTTCATTTATTATAATTATATTTTTTGATTTTTTATTCATCTGATCCCACTTTTGTTTTTTTATATAGTTATAATATTGTGCTACTATAATCATGAGGTTGTAGTCTACCCAAAAAACCATAATTTGACCCTCACTGATAATCAGCTACCTCTGACATACAGGGAGGCATGCTTGAGTACATTTGATCGACTAGCTCAAGTCACCATTTCAGTGGCTCCTAAGTCAGGATGCAACAAAGTGGTATCATAGGTTATTTTTTTCTTCCTTGCTATTTTGTTTTGGTAGATAGGAGACTAGTAACGTTTTGGGACTCAGTAAATAGTTGTGTTTGGGAGTGATCAACCCACACATGGGGAAAAGACCAAGTTTCCATGGATGGGACTATTGTTCATGTTGTTCGTTATTATAGTTGATTGTTATTTCACCTTGAATGATTGATGTAATTTATACTACTTAATAATTTATGATGTTTTTGTTATTTTATCCTTATCCTAGCATAGTAAGGAAGTATTTTTGCATGCATCATTATAGGAACATATAGATTCACATGTCATGCATATTCCATGCCATGTAGATTCCATTTCTTGACTATATGATACATGTTGGATGTTCCTTGTGTGATTTAGTAGCATGATTACTTGTACACCATTTTGTAGGAGATTATTTTGCATTATTTTCTTGTATACCATGTTTATGTGGATACCTATTTATATTTATGTGTTCTTTTCTGATATTTGATGGCATGACTTGTTATAATTATGATATATGATTGGTTATTAAAGTGTTTGTATCAACCTAAATGGTGTTTCCTGTACAGCTTGATGGTGGAACCTTAACTAAACAATCATGACATGTTTGAGACATAAACCATTGTTTTCATCAACCGAAATGTTAGTGGTTATGATTAAATAGGGGGAAAATACAATTTATAAAGAGTTTGTGCCTTTATAAATTGGAAAGGGTGACCCATATAATTAAACCATCATAAATAGAATTGTTATATTTTGAGATTAAAAATAAAAACTTAGTCATAGCTAAATGAATTCCAATTGTAACTTATAAATTCAAGTACCTTATAACTTGGGAATGGTAATTAATCTGGTTGAACCATGATGTTTATATATGTATGTTAAATTGTAATTCATAATGAAAATTTATTACTGAAAAATGATGCATTTTTCAATTATAAAGGCTTGTACCCCTATGACTTGGTCAGGATGACCCGTATAACTAAATTTATAAATGTTCAATAGAATCAAGTAGGTCAATTGGTGCATGTTTTTTATGAGATAAACCCACTAAGGGTGTTTTAAAAATTTTGAATTAAATGGAAGGACCCTCATAGCTCTCATATTTCTTATATTCCTTGGTACTTAACCCCATGGGGGTGTATTCATTCTACATAAGGATGGTTATTTAATGTTTCAACAGACACTTATACATGTTATGTATAAATTTATGGTAGCATCTTACTAAACTATTTCCCTTAAAATGATAGAGAACTTATGGTCTTCTTTTGGCCCTTATTTTTACGTAAGGATTTAGTTAATTAAAATGTCAATAAAAACCTAAAGGGTGTTTTCATATATAGTTTATAATTGAAATTTTCTTTGAAAAAGATAGATATGAGAATATTTATAGATAAATAAAATTTATAAAAGGAATTTATGATAGAAATTTTTTAAAATTGTAATAGGATGTCAGCTAAATAAATAATTCTTGAAAGGAAGTTTGATATAACTTGGATGTGTTACCTTGTGATGTCAGCTAAATAAAGTACCGAGTATAGTTATATTTCACAAATGGTAATTGATACCCCTAATTCATATAATATGGATTAAATGTTGTAATAAATGAGATTCGATTAAATGACCTAAATATGGAACCTTAATGTGGTGTTCTTAGTTTCGACCCTCATGTAAGGGTAGTTTAAATCTTTCCATGAGTTCTGCCTTAGATGGGAATGGGTATGTTACTCATAGGTCTCTATTGAAATTTTTCTTTCATAGTAATCATAGATGTTAGTTCATTAATCCATATGACCTTCTTTTAGTGACATATTTGTGGTATCAACATTTTTTATTTTAGTAAGGCTCTATCCTGGGGTAGGTAGTGCTCTCGAAAAATAAAACCTTGCTAAATTCTTATGAATAATTTCATACGTAAGATGTCATTTGGGTGTTTTTTGACTCGATTAGGACACTTAGTAATGAGATGACACCCCTGGAAAGATGGGTGGTCATTCAGTAAATTAACCCTTATTAGGGATGTGAGTGTCAATTAATGCTCGATTTTAGCATTTTAAACATGCTTAGGGCATGGTTAACCACTTAATAGGTCGTGTGACCCTTCATCTTTAGTGATGGGTGACTCATGAGGTCTTCATCTGGATTAATAGTCATATGAGATAGTATGACTCTAGGATAAATCTTTTATATATACCATCATATATTGGGATATATAGGTTGGATAGGCCTATGGATAGTATCAAATGATGTTCTATTATGTTGATGAAATATAGTGTTAGTATGAATCAATGCATGTGATATCCATTGAGTTTGTATAATGGTACAATGAACTACATGATTTTGGTGTAAATTCTTAAATCCTTAATATTTTACACTATGTTCTCATATCATCTCTGTAGTGGAGTGACCTAGGTGTTAAAAGAAATTTGACTCATCCCAATGGTTGAGATGATGTTGAAAAAAGGATCAGGTGTGTAACAATACTGATTGGTTTAACTTTGGATTCTATTCTTGATACTAATGACATGTATGAGCATAGGTTGGTAGAGTTTCATGTGTGCATATAAATTGAATTTTATCTAGCATTCTTTTAAATGGATATTTTTCCACTCTTTTTATTTTGGTGCTCAGTATAGGTATGTTGGCCACATCTATAACCAATGTTTGGTGTTGGATAGAATATTTGTCATGGGATAATTTGTCATTATCAATAAATAGTGTCTAGGACACTCCTAAGGGGGGGAATCATGTCGAATGTGTTTTATCTTATCCTTCGAAGTAGAGGGAGCACAATCATAAAAGACCATTTGGGTGTGGTCAACTTTGTAATGAAATCATGTGGGGCTAGTAGTTAAATTTTTTAGTACTTAAAATGATACTTGATATAAAAATCCATTTATGGGTTTTCATTGAGTCTGGATGCCATATTAAGACATGAGGTGTATAAACTACCTAGGAATGCAATGCTTCTGAGGCATGTCAGTGCTTTCAAGGAAGCATGATGATAAAATGGTTGTCTAAGTACTCAAACTTTGAGGACACTATGAGTCAATGTTGGGATACAATAAAGGTTTTGAAACAATCATGGAATTCCTTGGTAATAAGTCTTAGTGTTTAGTAAATGATGGTATGTTGGAAGGTTTATATGAACTATTTTAAAGTAAGTTAGATAGTAATGTTTTGACTGCTATTCTTATATGTGGTTGGTTATGGTTGGTTGGAAACCATGTTGGGAAGTACGTATTAGATATTACAGGAGTGTATCAGGTCTTATTATTAATCATTGATATCCTAATAGTTTAATTTTGTCTTAGTGATGATCATTCCCCTCATCTTGACATCATCCAAGGTACACTAAGAGAGTGTTGGTTATACACCGAGCTAAAGAGAGAACTAACTGCCTTGCTGGATCGATAAATAAAATCTGTGGGAGTTGAACTTTGGGTACATGGTTAGTTATATATGAATGGTTTGTACTAAGTGATTCTAGGATTCTCATATATGAAGGACTTGGATAGAATCATGGACCCCAGTCAATTATTTAACTAGATCTCCAAGCAAGATACCATTATTGGGATCAGTCATTGTTTTTTATATATGTATGTATCATATATGTATCAACATCTCAATGGTAAAATATTGAGAATTTATTTCCTTATATGAGAACCATGGATTTAGATAGTTGATTATAAGGTTACTCTAGACCTATAGTTGGGATCAGATGATATATTTTGAGGGTGATGATACAAGTTTATTGGATCAGGTTTACACCTATGTTCGTACTGAGGCATGACAATAGTAATGATTTATTTTTATAGATACTTCACTGAAATACGGTTACAAGATTCATTTTGAGTGCTCAAAGAGATCTCAGTATGCATTGGAATAAAGGCATCGTAATCAATTTTTGGATGCATCAGATACAAAATCCAAGAGTTCTCAAGATTATCAGTCGGTAGTGTCTCGACTTGCCTTTCCCTTGTTTTGTTAAATGTGTTTAGTGAGGAACCGCTTCTTGAATATTTTCAGGATGAGGTGAATGCAGTTCAAAGTTCAGTTTAGAATTTTAATGGCTTGACCAGGTACAATGAGGTCAATTAAGAATCGACCATTTGATCAAGTTTAGAAACATACTAAAGTTCATTGTCAGAATACTAAGGGTATACATAAGTAGATAATTCTTACGGTGAAGATACCATGAAATTGAATTGGCCGTTAAATATTGGAAACTATCATGGTATTTACATGGTCTATTTAGTGTAAGAGATTATGATTTTATTAGGTCTCAGGGTAGATAGTATTAGGTGAGTTTCATCTTGATGTTTTAGTTTTTCATGCGATCATTTTCTCGAGTTTTGTAGCTTAAGTAATATGTATTTAAAGGTGATTCTTATAGGTGTGTTTTGAATTTAAAATAAAATGTTTCCATTTCAAAGAGAATTCCTAGACCTAAATAGGTCGTGCGACATTTCAATTTTTCTCAAATATTCTCATTGATGAATATTTCTAATGTGGGGAGATTTTAAGGTCATATGATTTGTATTGGGTTCAAATTCCAAGAGACTGAACTTTTTGATTTGGTGGATGAGCCAAATATTTAAGTAAAATTAGGAATGTAAATTTAAGTGTTGTAAAACTTCAAAGTATTGTTTTTAGATATATTTAAATAACTGATAGGTGTCTCAGGTGTTCTTTTTATTTTTGGGAGCATCATGATTTGAAATCCAAGTTTTTGGAAATCCAGATGGAGGTGCACGGTTAGTGATAACAATGTGCCTATCCTATGTAGGGTATAGAGGGTGTCATGATTTTTAAAACTATTCACCTAAGGATTCACAACTATGTGAGGCTTCTATAGAAAATTTCTGATTAAAACTACATGGGTTTCATAGAGTTAGAAAACCTATTTTCCTAGCCCACACGGTTAGTGCCACTTAGACAATGGGTGCACACAAGTGGTGCCCAGATTGGCCAAACCATGTGTCCAAATAAAGAACCTCATTAAAAGGGTGAAATTAACCTTGTGGTCCTATTTTATTTAAGACTTTAACCCTCCTTTATCTTCCCATTTCACATAGGATCTCTCATGTGTGGATCTCTCTCTTTCTCTCTCTTCTCCTCCTAGGTATGAATGGTTCTCTTTCATTGAGACTTGGAATCGAGAACTATCAGTCACATTTGATCACCCTAGGTTAGTATATAATTTATCCTTCCTCTATTCTCAGTTTTTTATCCATATTGAATTATATTTCAATTCGATCACATATTCCCTATTTTCAGGTCGTTTGTTGATTTCTTCGATTTCTCTTGACCCAACTTGAATCAAGGCCTAAAAATGGATAAGTGAAGTTTCCTAATCATGAGGTGGGTGGTATATGGATTTTCCATTATTGTCTCATTGATTTATAAATTATTACATTGTTCTATGATATATATTTTATGTTTATTTCTTTAAAAATGTGAAATTAATTATGCTAAAGTTAACATACAAAATTAGTTGACCCTTGTGAATCTAATTGCATCATCAGGGATCATCTACCTTGACTCAAACCGCCCATTTTATAGTGCATTACTTATATTATTTTGAACCCCATTATTTGAATATGAAATTAAACCACCTTTATAAGTGTGTTGTTTTAAATGCTTGTGAACATAATTCCTCACTTAAGTTTTCAACACCCTTTGAGGTGTATTAAATTATCCCTCATGAAATAAATGTTTAAATTTAATTGAATGATTTAGTATAATAACCATGCCCTATTTTTAAAAATACCACCTATGAGTTTCATTTCTATATTTAATAAAAAGGGTCGAACAAATGTATTTTTTTGGAATGATAAATATCATGGACCTTCCCACCGAATTCTTGATTACTTAAAACTAGAATGTCCCTAATTGTATACTGGAATTATGATGTGGCATGTTTACATACATGGACTTATCTATTATTTATTATGGAATTTAATTGAATGATCATGATGAGTCATATATTGATATGGATATATATATATATAATGGTATATGCATAATTATTTAAATGCACATGCCTAATTACTATATTACTCATTATCCTTGAACATAACATCCCTTATAATTGGTGATACTCGGACATGGAATCCCTTATAATTTTTAATACTTGGGGATGACATCCCTTATTATTCATGAAACTCAGGCATGGAATCCCTCATTATTCCATGATACAGATGGGTATGGAGACCCTTATTTAAAATATGAGACTCTTATAATTATGCAAGGATGACTGAGTTAGGCCTCGGGTCCTGGATAGTACTGCGTATCTATATAGATATATATGTGTGTGTGTGTGTGTTATAACATGTATACTAAATATATATTCCTTCACATCTATTTATATAAATATGTATGCCTATATACATGGTGACACATCATTAGAGATATTCCATCTTGGGTCAAAGTAGGTATTGTTGGTCATGTGTCTTTGAGGAATTTGGGCCTGACTTATTTATATTCATTTGTTTATTGCCTTATTTTTTATACTTTCACACTACTATATTTTGTATTCATGGACTATATTTCAATAGAAACTATTTATGGTGGATTATTAATTTTATATCACACTGTTTTCGGACCATCATTTGGTACCCAGATAGATTTCTTGATTACAGGTTGGGATCTGAACTATGCTCTATTCTATTTTTATTATGGACTAGGACTAAACATGAGATCTTAGGAGAATAAAATAATAATTTACTCAGGATACCTTCCAAACTTGAAGTCTTTTATTTATTTTTTCTTTTCAGTCTATCCCTTTTTATGTTTTATGTTACATATGTCTACTTCTTGTACCTTATAGCATGTCCATTCATGGTTATTCATTCATTTAGTATTGATTGTTAGTTATTATTATTATATTTCATTTCTATATTATTCATATTCATCCACTGATGTTTTATTTCTATATTTATACCATGGTGTTGCTCTAATCATGAGGTTATAGTCTCCCCAACATACTAGCATTTGACCCTCACTGCTAGTTATAACCCATTGGTATATGGGGAGGCATGCTTTAGGCCATGTAACCAACTATCTCGGGGAACCATTTCAATGGCTCTTGATTTGGTAAATTACACTCAATAATTTTTCAATTTCCCATTTGTAAGGTCTATAAAACCATTACATATCATAATTGTGATAATGCATATGTATCCCTTTGAGTACCCTTACATATCATGGTGACTCGGTAATTTTCCAATTTTTCATCTATAAGTTCTAGACAACCCTAACATATCATCAAAATGACCCTTATGTATCATGCATATAATATTTATGTATCATGTAAGTGACCCTAATGTTCATGTAATTTTACATTTTTCTGACCTACTATTCTCAACACCGGTTACCCTTTCATATAATCTAGATAACCCTTACATATTAGAAAGATGAGCTTTATGTATCATGTAGGTGACCCTTTCATTCAAGTACTATTAAATCTTTCAGATCCAAACTACTCAACACTAGTTACCCTTACATATCATAGGGAATACCCTTACATATGAGAACTTTTCCAATTTTTCAAATCCATTCCTCTAAACATTAAAACATCTTTAAACTTCTTCCAAACTCCTATATACTTATCCTAAATGCCTCCATACTTCCAATTGATAATAAACACAACATTAAAACATGTGATTTCAATATTCTTCCCCTTTGAATTCTTTTATAAATCTAACCATATATAAATCCACTTGTTATAGAAATTTTTTCATGGTCCTTATTAATCCATCATTGTTAATTCATCCATCCATACTCCCATTCTCCCCATTTATTTATCCTTTCCCTTTGATAATAAAATTCAAATGGTTTCTCCTTTTCCGAATTCAAATACATTTGAGCAATCAATAAACACTTTTATTTTTATTTACTAAGAAAATAATCATTAAAAATTCTATAATCCTACATGAACCTCATTATAGGAAATAAGAAAATATTTCATTTTTTAAAATGTTATCCATAATTTCATATCAAAAATTTATTCTACTTATAATTTATATAAGAATGTGTATCCCCCTATCTACTTACACCCTATAAAGGATAATCACATATAAGAACATACAATATTCAAGTGAGGAATAATTTATAATTAGGATATGGGAATTTCTAAACCTCCTCGTGCTAAGGGAGGTGGTTGAACTCAAAAATTCAACCAATGCTTCTCAAATGTCTGTGTGGATAATGGTTTTGTGAATATGTCTACTATATGTTGATTATTAACCATATTTTTCATCTTGATGGTTCCTTTATCTAACTTATCCTTAATTAAATGGTATTATATCTCAATATTCTTCATTCATGAATGTTGTACCATATTTTTTATCTACTCAATCTCACTTTGGTTGTCACAAAGACCACCAATGGAAGCGTCACATTTTCCCTAAGATACTTTGGTTTTTGTTTCATCAATATCAGTTATGTAAATGATTTTGTTATGAAAATATACTCATCTTAATTTGTACTGAAATAAATTATATCTTTCTTCTTACTAAGCTGTATAATTCATTTTTTTAATAAAAAATTCTTCTATGATCATGGATTTTCAATCAAAAATGTATCCATCCTAATCTATATCTGAGTGTAGATACAATTCCAAATAATTCCTTGAATAATATACCAACTCATAATCAAGTTCTCCTTGAATGTATCTCATGATCCATTTCACAACCAAGTGATGTTACTACTTGGTAAAATTTTGAAAGTGGTTAGTCAAACATGTACCAAAATATATATATGTATTTGTTGTTGTGAGATACAATAAGATTCCAATCATCTTCTAGTAAAGTTTTGGATCAACCTCTATTTGTTATTCACATTTTACTAGCTTTTTTTCTAACATAATTAGTGTTAAATATAGTTTTATCCCATGTAACTCAAAAAATTTCAACATATCCTTTGCAGATTTCTTGGGAAACAAATTTATATACCTTTTTTGACTAACTTGCAGCCCAAGAAAATATGCGAGTTCTCTGATCATCAAAATTTCAAAACCCAATCTCATCAACAATGTAAATTCATCTATTTAATTAAGCTTTATTCCTATGAAAATTATGTTTTTATCATATATAAGCACCATAAACTTCTCTTTATGGTTCAATTTCACATAAATATTGTGACCAAATCCCCATATTTTTAATTCTATATTCTTCAAGAAAGTGTCCAATCAAGCATATGAGGCTTGGGGTTCTTATTTCAAGACATATAGGTAATTTTTTAACCTATAAACCATTTATTAATTTTCACCAATTATAAATACCACTTATTTTTTAATGTATAATTCTTATTTGAGAATTCCATTTAAAAAAACTATATTAGAATCTATTTTATAGGTTTTAAATTTCCTTTGAATAGCCACAACTAGAAAGAGTCTTATTGAATCAAATCTCGCCACAAATAAAAAGTTTTATTCCACATATATTACTTCTATATATGAATATCCCTTTCACACCAAACTTGATTTATTTTGGATCACCTTTCCATGATCATCATATTTATTTTTGAACACCAACTTTATTCCTGTGACATTTTGATCTGTTAGCCTCATCACAAGCTCCTAAATCTAGTTTTTCTCTATTTGGTTTAATTATTCATTCATGGACTTGACCCATGAATCATCTTACAATTCTCCTTCAAATGAGGATGGATCCACTTGAGACAATATAGTATTTTTATATATACTTATCATCCTTTGAGTTTGTATTGGAGAAAATTTTTCCGCAATAATATTTGAATCATTGATCTAAACTCATCTATTTCTCTATTGAGTCAGTGGTTAAACCCCTTAAATAGTTTCTTCATCCACCCATTCACTCTTGAGTATTATTTTCATATTCAAATATGAATTCCACTAGGATTTATTTTCATTTATTCTTAATCATTATAAAAATCACTCAAATTTGGAATTTCATATATATTCCCATCTTTTTTATCAGCAATTATTACATAACTACTTTCCATGATCTTTTTCAGTATCTTTTTAGGATACTTATAGGATTTAATCTTGAAGGAGTGTCAAAAAATACCTTTATATATTTTATCTCTATATTTAGCTTTATTTCCTTCCTAATTCTAGATGTAATACTTATTATCGAACACCTTAAAGTGCTTCAACATTGCACTTATTCCATGTCACATCTCATATGGAATCTTCTTCACTTAGGGGACTATAAAAGATCTATTTTTCATGTACACTAAAAATTTCATATATTCCTTCCAATATTGATGTGAGATTACACTCTCTATGAGTAATATCTTTTCCATGGTTTGTACTATTTGATTTCACCTTTCTATGACACAGTTTATTTATGGTATTCTCACTAATGAGACTTCATGATTAATGTCATGATTTTACGAGTAATTTTCTACCTTATGATAGGTGTAATACATTCCATTATAAGTTCATATAATCTTGATCATTCTCCTGTTTTAATTCTTAGTTATTCTCTAAAACTATTTAATGTACTCAATAACTTCTATATTTTCTAGCATGAACATGATATAACCCATTATACTATAATCATAAACAAAAAAAGATGAATTATTTCTCACAGCATATTTTGCGAACCTTCTTAGAACCACACACATTAGTGTGAATCCATGATAAATCTAAATATTTCATCATTTTTAATTTTTAATTCTTTGATTTTTATTCCCATTATCTTCATATTTTTTGGGTAACTATCACATGTTAGTTTTTAGGAATAAATTATTTTTTATTGTGAAAATGTCATAAATTACGATTTTTAGTGACTTTATTATTATAATTTTGTTAATTTTTATGGTCATAATTTAACTTTTACTATTTTTATGATATTTTAAGTTGATTCAAAAGTTAGGTAGAATTATAGATACATGAAGAATCTGATAGTTGATTTGTACTTTTAAATTAGAAAATCTAAAACTCTCACTAGAATACATAAGAGTCGTATACTCTTAGGTAAGAGAAATTCTGAAGAAATGAATCAAGATCTAGAAGTTAAATATCTTAGAAGGATGAATATATAGAATACGATTTTGTAGGAATAATACATCTAGAAGAAAAGCATGAATAACTTTTGAATGTTTTTTGAAGGAATCAAAAGAAGAAGTTTTTGCTTATGAAAGGTATTTAAATCTGGGTAGAATTGGAATATAGATGTTGAATCAACTAGAAGATAGTTAAAATTAGTAAAGGATTGGATCCAAGGGAAATTTTTAAGATTCCTAATTCAATGTTTAAAAGTCAATACCTTTTTCATTGGAATGAAATGACTAGAACACAAAATTAGATTTGAGGAAAAGTAAGGGCCTTGTAGTCAGTGAAACTTTAGTGGATATGATATGTAAGTGTCAACCTACTTCAAAATAGGCCTCAAAAGATTAACTTTAATGGGTAGAAATCTACATTGGAATTAATTCATTATTTATGGTTCAATTCACTACTTCATGAGAATAAACTGATTCATCCATAAATGTACATCAGAATTATCCATGTAAGAACCATCAAATGTGGGCTATTTGAGATTATTAAAGCTTTATATAGATTATTTTTAAACTTATAGATGATTTATAGAGCCCAATGTTGCCTATATAAATTATTTTATCTCTCGTGTATTTGATGAATATCTCTATAGGGGTTTCTCGAGAGGGATTATATTAGGAAATTCATTTCTTGTGATTAATTATTTTCAATTAATATGATTAAATTATATTATTTTTTGTGTTTATTCTCATCTCTATTTTCTATTTTCATATTTTGATCTCTTAAACTCTCCCTAATGGTAAGAATCTAACCCAGGGTTCACTTCCTAGAAGAATATGAATGTTTTTATATTATCTGGACCACATTTATTCTTCACTTTTTTTTGAATTTTTTGGCATTATAAGGCAGTTCTAGGTTAGGGTTAGTGATAGTGACCTTCATATTGGTGTTACTTTGTTTTCTCCCACACTTTTCAATATTTTTTCTCCCCATTCACTTGAGTGTTGGTATACTATGGAAACAGTACTTCTTTGATGATTGGAATTTAGCTACAAACTAATGGGAGGTAGTTAAGGATTAACTCTCGGTTGAGTTTTTTTCCATATACTAAACCTAGGATACAATAACATTTATTTCTCTATAGGTCTCTAGTGGTATTTTATTTCTACACCTTTAAAGGTGAAATGGGTGTTTGTGGGTATAGTGGTACATGATCATAGTTTTATATTAGGGTAATTTTAAAAATACTATGAAGGAACTTTTTGGATTATTATAGGGAGGGTTTCCTTTCATATTAATTTCATTCTATTTTATAGTAGTATCTATTTCTTTTTTCATGTCACATATCTATATTCTCATATTTTTTATAAAACCCCCACTATTTTAGGCTTTCTTTTTTTAGTATATTTTAGTTAAATATAAATAGTGATAATAACAAAAAAAATAGTGTTTCTGAGTAGCCTCATTGAGATATTATCCCTAGGTTGTACATTATACTTCATAATTATCTTAATAATAATTTTTTGAAGTGGGATTCATGACAAAATCATCATCCATCAATCATATCTAGTAGATTTGAGGCCCTCTTCTTCTCTCAATAGGTATTTTTCAGCATTTTCTCTCTTACAAATGTGTCACAAGTCTTCTCTTAATTTAATCTCAGATTTGGAATGTCAATCATATCTTTTAACTTAAAAAATTTTTCCATGATTTATTTATGAATATGCCAAAGAATTTGATTTAAAGGTTTTTTTATTCTTCTTATATAATGGGACAAATTTTCTCCTTACAATATACATAGTATAGATTATTGTTAGTTCTCTATACCTTAATCAATATGTTTCTAGTTTTTACTTTGATAAATGAACCATTTGATTGAATGTGACCTCAAGTACAAAATTATAAAGTAAGATAACACTCAATAAGTTATGTAAAATACCATCCACATAAAGGACTTATTTAATCCTCATCACTTCTTTATCGAGACTTTTCTTTCAACTTCCTTTGATTTGTAGATCTTCGTTGTTGTGAAATATAATCGTACCATCAACAAAACCCTCCACATTCTTCAATAGGTTCATGTTTTTGGTAATGTAGTATTAAAACGCACTGTAAATAATACAAGTGATTCTTTTTTTAGTTTATTTGATAGTAATTGTATTCAATATATCCTTCTAATTATTTATATTTTCATTTTATATATTCAATCTATTATATATGAAAGGTGGTTTGTCAACATTCTCTTCATCATAGGCTGTGATATTTCACTCCTCTTTTGAAAATGGATAGAAACTATTTTTCAAGGGTATTATGTTCAATTTTCTATAATACACCCTTCTTTGGATTCCATAGGAGTAATTTTAACTCCTTCAATTCCTAAAATCTTCAGTTTTGTGACCAAATTCAGAGAAATTGTAATAATATCCACAAAAAGAGTTATATATTTGTGTTATATGATATGCTCTCATCCCATATTTTTTAACTCCTGAAATATTCATTTCTCAAGTATCTCTCCACATCCTTGCATCAGGTAATTTTATGGCCAAGATAGCCACAAAATTTTCATTTCATCAAGGGAAATATTTTATTATTACTTCCTATCTATACATTTACACCCTTTGGATAACTTATTGATTGTCAAAAAATTCTTGATGATTTAGATTTATCACTAATTTTTTTATTTCCTTTGTAATTTATAATATATTTCCCTATCTTGTATGTATAATATTCATAATCAAGACCACTCTTACTCATATTCTTAGGAATTTTTTAATTAATGATTTTCTCAATGGTCTATGTTTGTCTTACTTCACTTTCAATCAATTATATATCAGAGAACTTTCTGAATTGTATCATATTTCTATCATCATCAAATATTTCTCTAGACTTAATATTTATTTTAAAAAACAAAAATTCTTTTATAATTGATTCAATCGTTTTCATTTTTTTCTTCAATATTATTGTTAATATCATTAATCATTTTTGCTTTCTTTTCAATGTTTACCTTGAAATCAACCACTTCACTAGATATTTCTTGATAAGTCTCAAGTTCTTCCACCAATTTTTTTAACAGATTAATTTTACCTTTGACTTGATCAATATAGATATATTATTTCTTTATCAATCCAACAATATTTTGGTTTTTTTACATTGAACATCTAAATCTTGAAATAGTCCTTTGAGTTTGAATTTCATGTCAATAACTCCTTAGAATTGATATTCTTCCTCAATTTAAAATATTTTAATTTTAATTTTTTCCATCATAAAATATTCTATATCTAAAATAAATTCAACCTTATTATCTTCAAATAATCTTTCATCGTCTTCTTAATCTTTACAAAATAATTTTTTCCATTAGAAACTTTTTAGTTAGATTTCCTTATTTAAATTTTCATCCAAGGGGAAACTTTATTTAATGTGATAATAAAACATCATAAAAAACCACATTTTCATCCTTAATTGGACATATTTATATGATATTCCCAACCCTTCCATGATTAAATAAATCCAATGGTAGCTTACCTTTATACCTACCTTTTCTTTATTCAAATTTTCTTGCTACCGATGAAAAAAATTCATCATTGACATCTTCATCATTGCTTCTAGATTCATGTATCTCTAGATTTTCCATATATTTATCATAAATATCTTTTGATAATTATTTGAATTGTATTTTTGGTTTCACATTAATTTTATAATCCATCAACTTGTGGTAAAGAACACCAGGATACAATTTTGTGAGATATTATTCTTCAAGTGCCAACACCTTGGAATTATAAAAAGGAGGTAATATTATGATAATTTTCATCATAATTTCAAAATATACATTTTTTTCATCCAGTATATAGATTTAACCCATGAATTAAATGATATGTTTGAAGAACCCATTAATATTACCATTCAGTTTCATTCTCAAACATCAAATTTTTTATGTAGCACTTGTAATTTTTCTTCTTTTATTTTACTTCCTCCATCATAAATATTAGAATTTTTTTCCAAATGAATTTTTTTAATGTTCATCTCATCACCATAATATATATTTGGTTTTAAAATAATCTAAATAATTCATTTTGGTAATTTTAGTCAACATCAATATGTTTCTTATTTGGTTTAGTTATTGAAATTTCTATAACATCACTTACTTGTATTCCATGAATTATAGTAGCATAAATATCAAGTACAAGAAATAATAAATGAGATCTCATATGATTCTTCTAGATCTAAAAATTAAGACAATAAAATAAAATAACTCATTTTTCATTAACCATATTCTCCATTGAATAAATATTCGAAAGACATATTCATTATACAGGAACTATGTGGCTCTAATAACACTTGTTGCAACCTTAGGCTAAATTCACCCTAAGAGGGGTGAATTGGGGTGTTCAGTTCTTTTAATCTAATTTATATTTTTCTAATGTCAGTAAGAACATCTAAAAACTATCAATATTTAATCGCACACAATATCCAAATGCTGAAATTAAATGAAAATACATGAATATTTTACTTGGTTGACCACAAAGGAATAATCTAAGGAGAGTACACTAACGATGTGTTGACATACTAAGGGATAATATAACTCATTGTATGTTTTAAAAAGGTAAATAAAGGTAAAATATTTATCCTAGGTCAACTCACTCATCTTATCTCTCATGCACAACTTTGAGATAATAATTATAAGAAAATACGACATAATGATTTCTCACAATGATTATTTAAAATAGATGAACATCATACTAGTAAAGGTTTTGTCATTATATTTTTATTCCTCCTTCAAATCCTAATATTTAATGAAATTTTTTCATAGTATCCCTTCTCTTTAATCTTTCAGATCTTTCACTTATCTTCCTCCTACATATGATTAAAACTTCTATAAATCAAATATTTATTTCTACAAATAATTATCAGTGAATTTTCTACTTATAATCCACTAATTGGGTCTTGAAAACACCTATGAAGTTAACCAATTCAACTATAATGCCACAAAAATTCGATATGGTCTTGAATCACTAGAATTTTCTGAATTTTCCTTTTTTATGGAATGAACTCCTTCACCATGGAATGATTCTTATGATAAAATCCCAAATTGTGATGTGATATCCTTCACTATGGTGTTATCTAAGTTAATAACCATATCCACACAATCAATCCAAATATTATATTTAAATCTCTGAAATATAATGTTTTGAACTCTTTTAATCATTGCATTCCATGAACCAGTTATGATATGGTCCTCCCAATTATGATGTGATTTCTTTCATCTCATAAAGTCTAACTTCACGTCATTCTATCCAAAATGAGAACTCCAAGGCATGAAAACTCCCATTACACTGTGATGTTTTCTCTATTGGAAAATTATGATTTACCCTTAATTATTGTGTTACTTTGATAACACTTATGTATCCCTTTGAATACCCTTATTTATCATAGTGAATTAGTAGTTTTTTGATTTCTTGTCTGCAAATTTTGTACAGGCCTTAAGTATCATACCAGTTAGAGCACTTATGTATACCTTTGAGTACTCTTATGTAACACGGAGACCTGATAGTTTACAAATTTCCCATCTATAAGTTTTTTACAACCCTTATGTATCATCCATATGACCATTACATATCATGTATATAACCTTTATTATAATACCTGAGATGCTACTATAGTAGGTAAATGCTACACCCTGAAACCATTACACAAATTCACCCATTAATGAGCCTTTATTCAACAATTTATTTAAAAGTTAAAATTTAGAATTTGAAATTGAAAAAAAAATTATTCGATTTTTGAATTAATCATATCAAAAATAGAAATATATTAATTTTTAAACGTTTTCAGAAAAGTTTGTTTTTAGTTAAAAATAATGGTTCTCACAAAACTAGTAATTTGTATGGATTTACCATTATATAATAATGACATAAAATTTTAGAAAATATTTTAAGTAATAAAATATTATTTTAATGAATAAAATTATATATTTTATAATATTATTTGAACTTATGAAACCCATGGAAAACAATATTATAACTTATTAAAATGATATATTAATATAAAAACCATTTTCCATATTTTTAAAAAATTAAGTATTTTCAAGAGAGATTAAATTTTTGGATTTTCTTAAAATCATCATATAATTTATTTATTTTATATTAAATCAATTTAGTTCATTAAAATCATTATCCGACATAATTTTATCTTATATATAGATTTAAATCTTAAAAATTTTATTTCTCTAAAAACAGTTTTAACGCGACTAAGTGTATTAATTTTAAAATTAAATTTTCACACCTTTAGAAATAATATATGACTAGATTATTTTAAAATTTTATAATATAAGTATCAAATTATGTAAAAAAATTATCGTAATATTTTTCATTATAATTATTTACTGAGATTATAAATTAATTACCAAGGTAAAAGTAAATTTGGGTAAAAGTTAAAAAATTAAAACTAAAATACCTAAAGCACTCAAATATGTATCAAAAAGGATTGTTTGAGGTGATTATATACCCAAACTTATTTTCCTATTCTCTTTTTCAGATTTTATGTCTTTTGACACTTCAATAGTATCCTTACATTATTGAAAATGTAAGGGTTTCTCCCAAAACTACCCTCTCATTCACTTATAAAAGGGTAAAATCTTGACCACTACAAGACCCAACTCTCATTAAAATTTCTCTTTTAAACTATTCAATATTTATATAACTATAAACCTATCCCAATTTTAAAATCTTATGGTCACAATTACTTAGCATAAGGCCTTCATTTCCAAGGAAAATTCAAGTCCCCGGCATGATTATTATCAACTTCTTAGGTTTTCCTTCTTAATTATCCTATATAAAATTTATTCTAACCACACAAGTATAATGATATTATTATAATTTATATAATTTAATGTTACTATATTAATGTTATTACCATTATTTATTCATATACCTCATCCATTAAGAAAAATAAAATCATTGTTCATGCATTGAGCGGACTACCGCCTCCACGACGTAACGTTTTTCATTTTCATTCACTACTTTAAAATTTTATATATAAAGATGGTATTAAAGAATAAATAATATATTTATTATATCTTTAAGTTTATAGTCTGAAAAATATTAAAACCTTCTAATCATATTATTAACGAACAATCATTGTTAATTTAATGATTTAATATAATCATACAAAGAGGATAATATTTTATTTAAATTGTTTAATGTTTTATTATCCATTAATTCCTATTATAATTAATTATATTTATATTTTATATCACTAATAAAAACATAAAAATATAATTATGATTTTTTTATAATTATATTACAATAAAACCACCTCTTAATCATACATTAAATTCAGGTATGTTCATGTTTAGGTTGGTTTAACCACCTACTTGAACAATACTTTAAATGTTTACCATGAATGACTATGGGAACCAAATTTATGGTATAATATGATAAAAAATTTAAATAATGATTTTATTTTTTTATGGAGAAATTATATAAATATCTAATTCATCAATTAAAGAAACACCTTATGTTCTTCAAAAATCATCAAAACATTCTTATTATAGACTTTATCTTCAAGGATAAGGTATAAAACACTCATGAAAGTAAATCGAAACATCGTAAATTATTTTAAATCATGATTAATTTTTAATTTAATGACCTAGTAATAATGATATTTTTAATAATAATGAATATGAACATCTCTATTATGAAACAATTATAAATGATCAAAACTATAAACACTCGGTGCGGAAAATCAAAACAATTCATGTTGAGAATGATCATTTATGAAGAGTACGAATGAAAATGGATAAGATTAAGGTTATAAATTAAGTTATTATTATATCAATATTTATGATATAGTCTGTTAAATTATGTGCATGGATTTCAGGAAAAGAGTTAGCGGTTTTCCGTCTCAAATTTTTCTCTTTGAGACATGTTTTGTAATGTGCCCCAAATTTTCATTATGTGGTGTATATACTACCTATTTTAGATTTTATATCATAAAATTATTTTATTTAGGGTATTTTAATATCAAATTTAATACATATTTTTCAATATTTTTTTATTGAATTTCTACCCATGTCATAAGTGGGGTTTTTCGTCTTAATTTTCATTCTTTGGGACTCATATTGTAATCACTACCTATTTTATTTTGTATGGTGCATACTTTTCCATGTAATAATTTTACCATGTTACTCAAAATATTTAAGGTATATATAATTCTATATTTTTATTCCTCTCTCATATTCTTTTGATTCAAGAATTACCCTTTCCATTGTGGAAAAATCATCCTAAATTTTGGTAAAGTAAAAGAGTTTGTAATTTCCTAGAAAATAAATCCCTATTTGGATACTTGAAATTGAATGCATGAAATAATTATTTTTTTATTTTCCATAAACCACTTTATGTTTGAGTGTGAACCACACAATTTCTTAATACCAAATTCAAATACCACAAAAATCAAAATTTTAACAAAAAAAACACATTTCAACCTAACTATCATGGTACACCACCAAATTCAAAATTCAAAAAAAATGCCATGCCACCTCACTTGGACATGAACCATGAGTAGACTACTAACCCAAACCACAAACCCTAATGCACACATATAGACCATCGTCATCCACAAATCCAATGAGAACCGCCCAATGAAAACCTGCCCTTCCTCATTGTTGTAACCACTGCATCCATGCCTACAAAAGCATCATTATAAAACCAAATGAAGTCCAAACGCCATTGAAATCTATCAAACACATCAGAAAATGAATAAAACCATTGATGTTGCCACTATATTTTCATTCACCAAAAACAATTTCATCTATCACACACATAACCAAAAACACAAAAATTTCATTGATGTTGAGCCGAAACTCCATCACCAAGACTGAACACTTCTATTGTCGTGAGGAAGAAACCACCATACTAGACCATCATGAAAAACTAACGTAAATAATAGGAGGTCATAATCTCCACCAACATCAAATCCAAAATATAACAAGGCTAAACAAAATTTCATACTGAACCGTAGGAGCATGATCGAAGGACCACCAATAAATAAAGAAGTCCCAAATCACAGCCATCGAAGAAAAAAACCCAAAATCAAAAAAGAACCCACATGAGGTGTCACTACTGAGACTAGGATACTAGAGACATGCTACTGAAACGTGAATGTGAAACCTAACACATCCAACAAAACAATCCAAAAACTACCAGAAACACCTCCATACCGGACTCAGATGGATTCTAATACAATGGTAAAGGTATAAAGAGTAGAGGTGGTCAAACATGACAATAATAGATCCACTGATCATTGTTACTAAATTAATACCAAACCACCAAAGTGCCTTTAGGTCAAACCATTTGGCATGAAGGTTTGGGTGATAAGAGCATGGAACCAATAGTTGGGAAACACAAATCGATAGTTATCATATGAGTAACATAGAGAAATATAAAAAGAAGAAGACTGAAAAAAAAAAGTGATGAAATAACCCTAAATAAAAAATAATACCTTCAAAAGTGTTAAAAAAATGAGATCCACCTGTCATGAAGGTCAGTGTAAGGGGAACCAAATAGAATAATATGGGATTCCACGAGAAGTGAGGAAGAGGGTTTGAGAAGATAGGAAACCATAAACCCATGAAGTAGAAGTATTTTCTGGTATAGGTGAAGAGGAAACCCTAGTTCTCTAGAGAGTAATAACTTCTTAGAGAGAAAGGCGCCATCCTAATTTTTTTACTGGAAAGTTAATGTGAATATGGAATAGATTCACCTAAGGGTAATCACCTTAAAAAGGGTTACTCTATAATTGACTTAATCATCACACTGATGCATGATGACTAGGAATAAGACTTCACACCTCGTGACACACTCTTAGGTAATATGATTCGGAATATTCACACGTTCTTAATGAACCATGGTGAAGGATTTTTTCTACCATTTCTTTGATCTCCTATCGATGAATTATATTTAATCTAATTACGATCTTCAATGGATAACCATAACACATTTTATATACCCTCAACACTATATTTCTTTGATAAGGGTATTCATGTTACTTTGATAATACCTTAAGTATTCCAATTTTAATAAGGAATGTTCTCATATAAATCCACATTATTATATTAAATAAGGAAATATTTGATGTCTATATTTCTCAATATATGGATATCCAAGTTTTATTAAGAAAGAGGTTCCTTATAGAATAGAATTAAATTTCTTGGTGACTCTTATGGTGAATACATTGGACTTAAACAAGTGATAGGTGGGGATTAAAATTATATATCCTCTCGATGCATCGATAGGTCTCATGAGACAAAACATATTCAACTGTATTGTATGCCTCTTCCCATGATTGTAAAGTGTCTTCAATAAAGGCCTTGGAAATAAGTTTTTGATGTCTATAAGTATACATTTTACTACTATGAGATCAATGATTATTATTATCCATGTTTTCTTTTATTTTCATAGATATAGTATGCCCTTTGTTTCTGTTTATTATGGATCCATGTTCTTTATTTATTCTTTACATATAACTTATGACATGTTTATATTATATAATCTTCTACTCCATGCTACTCCTTATTGAGAATATGAGATCTCCCTTGTTTGTTTTCCTTTCCCTAGGAAACCTAGAGGATGAATATGTGTAATTTTCACTGATATAATGGAAGGGATAATAATGTTATCAAAATGTGTTCATTTTGTAACTCATCTTTTCAATTGTAAAGTATATATATATCTAGTCTTAAAAGACTAATAACTCTTTGATCCTTTGATAACTCTCGTAATTTGTACCAGTAATTTAATATCACTATTGGCTCTGGGTTTCTAGAGTATGGGATATTATATTTGGTAACAAATAAAGTTTAGTAGTATCCTTGGAGATTAGATTTAGATGAACCAAGTAAGATAGCATAAGTACTATGAAAATCCCTCAAGTTTTTTAGGGAACACTCTAGAAAACTTAATAGGAATTTTATTTTACAATTAAATGTGATGAGATGATTATGTGTATTCCATTTTATAAATATGGATACTAGCAGAAGATATGAGAACTGTATTAGTACATATATCCAATGCAGGGATATTCCCCCTGAACAAGCTAATGAAACAATATTTGAGGCTAATTAGTTCATAACCATATTGGGGCTTTTGACCCATGTTATGAAAAATAATATTTTTCGCATAGAGCATATTGATAATCCACAACATGGTGTAACAATGTTGTATTTATTAATGTGACAATAGCCTCCATCATTTAGTGGAACTATTAATCTATTGGTAGATGAATAAAGGATCAATTCCCTAGATAAGATCTTTCTCACTTTGGGAAGTAGTGAAAAGGAAAAAACATCATAGTGTTCTATCATGTGAAATGAGATATTGACCAATGGTGGTCTCTAATTCAAAACACTAAAAAGAAATTTGAGATTAAATGCATGGAATGGTTAATTTTCTAGGTGGTGTTCTATGAAAAATAATTTCCTGATGAGTAAAGAGAAGAAATGGAAAGGCAGTTTATCAATATTAGAAAAAAGGAGGATAAAAATGTTGTAGAGTATAAGTCCAATTGTACAGGGTTATCTAGGAATGTTTTGGATTATATATGTTGATAAAAAATAAATATTTAGTTCTACTTTGAAATTATAAAATTTAAAACTCTCACTAGAATACATAATAGTTGTATACTCTTAGGTAAGAGACATTCTGAAGAAATGAATCAAGATCTAGAAGTTAAATATTTTAGAAGGATGAATTATCTAGAAGATGATTTTTGAGGAATAATATGTATAGAAGAAAAGCATGAATAACTTTTGAAAGTTTTTTGAAGGAATAAAAAGAAGATGTTTTTTATTATGAAAGGTATTTAAATCTGGGTGGAATTGGAATCTAAATTTTGAATCAACTGGAAGATAGTTAAAATTAGTAAAGGATTGGCTCTAAGAGAAATTTGTAAGATTCCTAATTCAATTTTTAAAAGTCAATGCCTTTTTCATTGGAATGACATGACCAGAACATAAAATTAGATTTGAGGAAAAGTAAGGGCCTCGTAGTTAGTGAAAATTTAGTTGATATGATATGTAAGTGTTAACCTGCTTCACAATGGGCCACAAAAGATTAACTTTCATGGGTAGGAAGATACATCGGAATTAATTCATTATTTCTGGTTCAATTTACTACTTTATGGGAATACAGTGATTCATCCATCAATGTACATCAAAATTATCCATGTAAGAACCATCAAATATGGGCTATTTGAGATTATTCAATATTTATATAGATTATTTTTATACTTATCGATGATTTCTAGAGCCTATTGTTGCCTATATAAATTATTTTATCTCTCATGTATTTGATGAATATCTCTATGGGGGTTACTCGAGAGGGATTATATTAGGAATTTCATCTCTTATGATTAATTATTTTCAATTAATATAATTACATTCTATTATTATTTTTGTTTATTCTCATCTCTATTTTCTATTTTCATATTTTGATATATTAAACTCTTCCTAATGGTAAGAATCTAACACAGGGTTCACTTCCTTAAAGAATATTAATGTTTTTATATTATCTGGGCCATATTTATTCTTCACTTTTTGAATTTTTTGGCATTCTAAGGTAGGTCTAGGTTAGGGTTAGTGATAGTGACCTTAATCTTGGTTTTACTTTGTTTTCTTCCACACTTGTCAATATTTTTTCTCCCCCTTAACTTGAGTATTGGTATAAGGTGCAAACATTACTTCTTTGATGATTGGAATTTAGCTTTAAACTAATGGGAGGTAGTTAAAGATTAACTCTCGGTTGAGTTGTTTTCCCTATACTAAATCTAGGATACAGCAACATTTAGTGCTTTATAGATCTCTAATGGTATTATATTTCTACAAATTTAAAGGTGTAATGGGTGTTTGTGGGTATAGTGGTACATGATCATAATGTTATATTAGGGGAATTTTAAAAAGACTGTGAAGGAACTTTTTTGGATTATTATAGGGAGGGTTTCATTTCATATTAATTTTATTCTATTTAATATTAGTATATATTTCTTTTTTCATGTCGCCTATCTATATTCTCATATGTTTTATAAAACCCACACTATTTTAGGATTTCTTTTTTTAGTATATTTTAGTTAAATATAAATAGTGATAATAATAATAAAAGTGTGTTTCTGAGTAGCCTCCTTGAGATATTATCCCTAGGTTGTTCATTATACTTCATAATTATCTTAATAATAAATTATTGAAGTGGGTTTCATGACAAAATAATCATACATCAATAATATCTAGTAGATTTGAGGCCCTCTTCTTCTCTCAATAGGGATTTTTCAGCATTTTCTCTCTTACACATGCATCACAAGTCTCCTCTTAATTTCATCTTAGATTTGGAATGTCAAACATATCTTTTAACTTAAACAAATTTTCCATGATTTATTGATGAATATTCCAAAGACTTTGTTGTAAATATTGTTTTATTATTCTTATATAATGGGATAACTTTTCTCCTTCCAATCTACTTAGTATAGATTATTATTAGTTCTCTATACCTTAATCAATATGTTTCTAGTTTTTACTTGGATAAATGGACCTTATGATTGAATGTGACCTCAAATACAGAATCATAAATTTAGATAACACTCAATAAGTTATGTAAAATACCATCCACATAAAGGGATTATTTAATCCTCATCACTTATTTATCCAGCCTTTTCTTTCAACTTCCTTTGATTTTTAGATCTTCGTCGTTGTGAAATCTAATCGTACCATCAAAAAAACCCTCCACATTCTTCAATAGGTTCATGTTTTTGGTAATGTAGGATAAAAACCCACTATAAATAATACAAGTGATTATTTTTTTAGTTTCTTTGATAGTAATTTTATTCAATATATCCTTCTGATTATTTCTATTTTCATTTTATATGTTCAATCTATTAGAGATGAAAGGTGGTATGTCATCATTCTATTCATCATAGGCTATGATATTTCACTCCTCTTTTGACAATGGATAGAAACTATTTTTCAAGGGTATCATGTTCAATTTTCTATAATACACCCTTCTTTGGATTCCATAGGAGTAATTTTAAATCCTTCAATTCCTAAACTTTACAGGTTTGTGACCAAATTCAGAGAAATTGTAATAATATCCATAAAAAAGAGTTATATAGTTGTGTTATATGATATGCTCTCAACCCCTATTTTTTAACTCCTGAAATATTCATTTCTCAATTATCTCTCCACATCCTTGCATAATATCATTGTATGACCAAGATAGCCACAAAATTTTCATTTCATTAAGGGAAATATTTTATCATTACTTCCTCTCCACACATTTACAACCTTTGGATAACTTATTGATTGTCATAAAATTCTTGATGATTTAGAGTTATCACCAATTTTTCTCTTTCCTTTGTAATTTATAATAGATTACACTATCTTGTATGTATAATATTCATAATCAATACCACTCTTACTCATATTCTTGGGAATTTTTAATTTATGATTATCTCAATGGTATATGTTTGTCTTACTTTACTTTCAATCAATTCTATATTAGAGAACTTTCTAAATTGTAGCTTATTTCTATCATCATCAAATTTTTCTCTAGACTTAATGTTTATTTTAAAAAACAAAACTTCTTCTATAATTGATTCAACCATTTTCATTTTTTTCTTTAATCTTATTGTTAATATCATTAATCATTTTTTCTTTATTTTCAATATTTACCTTGAAATCAACCACTTCACTAGATATTTCTTGATAAGTATCAAGTTCTTCCACCACTTTTTTTAACAGATTAATTTTACCTTTGACTTGATCAATATATATTTCTTATTAATTTATCAATCCACCAATATTTTGGCTTTTTTACATTGAACATCTAAATATTGAAATAGTCCTTTGAGTTTGAATTTAATGTCAACAACTCCTTTGAATTGATATTCTTCCTCAATTTAAAATATTTTTATTTTAATTTTTTCCATCATAAAATATTCTATATCTAAAATAAATCCAACCTGATCATATTAAAATAATATTTCATCATCTTTTTAATCTTTACATAATAATTTTTTCCATTAGAACCTTTTTAGTTGGATTTCCTTATTTAAATTTTCATCCAAGGGGAAACTTTATTTATTGTGATAATAAAACATCATCCAAACCCCCATTTTTATCCTTAATTGGAAATATTTATATGATATTCCCAACCCTTCCATTATTAAATAAATCCAATGGTATCTTACCTTCATACCTACCTTTTCTTTATTCAAATTTTCTTGCTACAAATGATAAAAAATAATCATTGACATCTTTATCATTGCTTCCAGATTCATGTATCTCTAGATTCTCCATATATTTATCATAAATATATTTTGATAATTATTTTGATTGTATTTTTTATTACACATAAATTTTATAATCCATCAGCTTGTTGTAAAGAACACCAGGATATAATTTTGTGAGATATTGTTCTTCAAGAGCCAACACCTTGGAATTATAAAAAGGAGGTAATCTTATGAGAATTTTCATCATAATTTCAAAATATCCATTTTTTCATCCAGTATATAGATTTAACCCATGAATTAAATGATATGTTCGAAGAAACCATTAATATTCACATTCAGTTTCACTCTCAAAAATCAAATTTTTTATGTAGCACTTGTAATTTTTCTTCTTTTATCTTACTTCCTCCATCATAAATATTAGAATTTTTTTTCCAAATGGATTTTTCTAATGTGCATCTCAAAACCATAATATATATTTGGTTTTAAAATAATCTAAATAATTCATTTTGTGAATTTTCATCAACATCAAGATGTTTCATATTAGGTTTTGTTATTAAAATTTCTGTAACATCACTTACTTGTATTCCATGAATTATAGTAGAAAAAATATCAAGTACAAGAAATAATAAATGAGATCTCATCTAATTCTTATAGATCAAAAAACTAAAAAAATAAAATAAAATAACTCATTTTTCATTAACCACATTCTCCATTGAATCAATATTCTAAAGACAAATTCATTATACAGGAACAGTGTGGCTCTGATACCACTTGTTGCAACCTTAGGCTAAATTCACCCTAAGTGGGGGTAAATTGGGGTGTTCATTTATTTTAATCTAATGGATATTTTTCTAATGTCAGTAAGAACATCTAAAAACTATCAATATTCAATCACCACAATATCCAAATGCTAAAATTAAATAAAAATACATGATTATTTCACTTGGTTGACCACAAAGGGATAATCCAAGGAGCGTACACTAACGATATGTTGACATAATAAGGGATAATATAACTCATTGTATGTGTTAAAAAGGTAAGTAAAGATAAAATATTTATCCTAGGTAAACTCCCTCATCTTAGCTCTCATGCACAAATTTGAGATAATAATTATAAGAAAATACGACATAATGATTTCTCACAGTGATTATTTAAAATAGATAAACATTATACTAGTAAAGTTTTTGTCATTATATTTTTATTCCTCCTTCAAATACTATTCTTTAATGAAATTTTTTCATAGTAGTCTCCCTTATCTTTAATCTTTTAGATATTTCAGTTATCTTCATCCTACATATGATTAAAATTTCTATAAATCAAGTATTTATTTCTCAAAATAATTATCAGTGAATTTTATTCTTATAATCCACTAATTGGGTCTTAGAAACACTTATGAAGTTAACCAATTCAACTCTAATTCCACAAAAATTCGATATGGTCTGGAATCACTAGAATTTTATGAATTTTTCTTTTTTATGGAATGACCTCCTTCACCATGGTGTGATTCTTTTTTTTAACTCCCAAATTATGATGTGATATCCTTCACTATGGTGTTATATAAGTTAATAACCATATCCACACAATCTATCCAAATATTATATTTAAATATCTGAAATATAATGTCTTGAACTCTTCTAATCATCTCATGCCATGAACCAGTTATGATATGGTCCTCCCAATTATGATGTGAGTTCTTTCATCTCATAAAGTCCATCTTCACATCATTCTATCCAAAATGAAAACTCCAAGGCATAAAAACTCCCATTACACTGTGATGTTTCCTCTATTGGAAAATTATGATTTACCCTTAATTATTGTGTAACTTTGATAACACTTATGTATCCCTTTGAATACCCTTATTTATCATAGTGACTTAGTAGTTTTTTGATTTCTTGTCTTCAAAGTTTTTACAACCATTATGTATCATACATGTTAGAGCACTTATGTATCCCTTTGAGTACTCTTATGTAACACGGCTACCCAATAGTTTACAAATTTCCCATCTATAAGCTTTTTACAACCCTTATGTATCATCCATATGACCATTACATATCCTGTATACAACCTTTATTATAATACCTGAGATCCTACTATAGTAGGTAAATGCAACACCCTAAAACCATTACATAAATGCACCCATTAACGAGCCTTTATTCAATAATTTATTTAAAAGTTAAAATTTAGAATTTGAAATTGAAAAAAAAAATCCATTTTTCAATTAATCATATAAAAACTAGAACTATATTAATTTTTAAACTTTTTCAGAAAAGGTTGTTTTTTAGTTAAAAATAATGGTTCTCACTAAACTAGTAATTTGTATGGATTTACCATTATATAAGAACGACATAAAATTTTAGAAAATATTTTAAGTAATAAAATATTAATTTATGGAATAAAATTATACATTTTATAATATTATTTGAACTTATGAAACCCATGGAAAACAATCTTATAACTTATTAAAATGTTATATTAATATAAAATCCATTTTCAATATTTTTATCAAATTATGTATTTTCAAGAGAGATTAAATTTTTATATTTCCTTAAAATCATCATATAATTTATTTATTTTATAATAAATCAATTTATTTCATTGAAATCATTATCTGACATAATTTTATCTTATATATAGATTTAAATCTTAAAAATGTTATTTCTATAAAAACATTTTTAACGCGACTAAGTGTATTAATTTTAATATTAAATTTTCACACATTTAGAAAAAATATATGATTATATTATTTTAAAATTTTATAATATAAGTATCAAATTAGGTAAAAAAATTATTGTAATATTTTTCATTATAATTATTTACTGAGGTTATAAATTAATTACCAAGGTAAAAGTAAATTTGGGTAAATGTTAAAAATTTAAATCTAAAATCTCTAAATCACTCAAATATGTATCAAAAAGGATTTTTTGAGGTGATTATATACCCAAACTTATTTTCCTATTCTTTTTTTCATATTTTATGTCTTTTGACACTTGAATAGTATCCTTACATTATTGAAAATGTAAGGGTTTCTCCAAAAACTACCCTCTCATTCACTTATAAAAGGGTAAAATCTTCACCACTACAAGACCCGACTATCATTAAAATTTATCCTTTAAACTATTCCATATTTATATAACTATAAATATATCCCAATTTCAAAATCTTATGGTCACCATTACATAGCATAAGTCCTTCATTTCCAAGGAAAATTCAAGTCCCCGACATGAGTATTATCAACTTCTTAGGTTTTCCTTCTTAATTATCCTCTGTAAAATTTATTCTAGCCACACAAATATAATGAAGTTATTATAATTTATATAATTTAATGTTACTATATTAATGTTATTACCATTATTTATTCATATACCTCATATATTAAGAATAATAAAATCATTGTTCATGCATTGAGCGGACTACCACATCTACGACGTAACGTTTTTCATTTTCATTCACTACTTTAAAATTTTATATATAAGGATGGTATTAAAGAATAAATATGATATTTATTATATCATTAAGTTTATAGTCTAAAAAATATTAAAACCTTCTAATCATATTATTAACTAACAATCATTGTTAATTTAATGATTTAATATAATAATACAAAGAGGATAATGTTTTATCTAAATTGTTTAATGTTTTATTATCCATTACTTCCTATTATAATTACATATAATTCTCTTTTATATCACTAATAAAAACATAAAAATATCATTATGATTTTTTTATAAATATATTACAACAAAACCACCTCTTAATCATACATTAAATTCGGGTATGTTCATGTTTGGGTTGGTTTAACCACCTACTTTAACAATACTTTAAATTTTTACCATGAATGACTATAGGAACAAAATTTATGGTATAATATGATAAAAATTTTAAATAATGATTTTATTTTTTTTATAGAGATATTATATAAATATCTAATTCATTAATTAAGGAAACACCTTATGTTCGTCAAAAATCATCAAAACATGCTTATTATAGACTTTATCTTCAAGGATAAGGTATAAAACACTCGTGAAAGGAAATTGAAACATCATAAATTATTTTAAATCATGCCTAATTTTTAATTTAATTACCTAGTAATAATTAGATTTTGAATACTAATGAATATGAACATCGCTATTATGAAACTAGTATAAATGATCAAAACTATAAACACTCGGTGTGGAAAATCAAAACAATTCATTTTGAGAGTGATCATTTATGAAGAGTAGGAATGAAAATGGATAAGATTAAGGTTCTAAATTAATTTATTATTATATCAATATTTATGATATATTATGTTAAATTATGTGCATGGAAGTCGGGAAAATAGTTATTGGTTTTCCGTCTCAAATTCCTCTCTTTGAGACATGTTTTGTAATGTGCCCCAAATTTTCATTATGTGGTGTATATACTACCTATTTGAGATTTTATATCATGAAATTATTTTATTTATGGTATTTTAATATCAAATTTAATACCTATTTTTCAATAATTGTTTATTGAATTTCTACCCAAGTCATAAGTGGGGTTTTTAATCTTAATTTTCATTCTTTGGGACTCATATTGTAATAACTACCTATTTTATTTTGTATGGTTCATAAATTTACATGTAATAATTTTACCATGTTACTCATAAAATTTAAGGTATTTATGATTATATATTTTTATTCCTCTCTCATATTCTTTTGATTCAAGAATTACCCTTTCCATGGTGGAAAAATCATCCTAAATTTTTGTAAAGTAAAAGCATTTGTAATTTTCTAGAAAATACATCCCTTTTTGGATACTTGAAAGTGAATACATGAAATAATTATTTTCTTATTTTCCATAAACCACTTTATGTTTGAGTGTGAACCACACAATTTCTTAATACCAAATTCAAATACCACAAACTTCAAAATTTCAACAAAAAAACACATGCCAACCTAACTATCACGGTACACCACCAAATTCAAAATTCAAAAAAAATGACAGGCCACCTCACTAGGATGTTAACCATGAGTAGACTACTAACCCAAGCCATGAACCCTAAAGCACCCATAGAGATCATCATCATCCAAAAATCCAATGAGAACTGCCCAATAAAAACCTTCCCTTTCTCATTGTTGTAACCACTGCATCCATGCCTTCCAAAGCATCATTAGAAAACCAAATGAAGTCCAAAAACCATTGAAATCCATCAAACACATCAGAAAATGAATAAAACCATTGATTTTTCCACCATATTTTCATTCACCAAAAACAATTTCATCCATCACACACAGAACCAAAAACACCAAAATTTCATTGATGTTGAGCCGAAACTCCATCACCAAGACTGAACACTACTATTGTCGTAAGGAAGAAACCACCATACTAGACCATCATGAAAAAATAAGGGAAATTATAGGACATCATAATCTCCACCAACATCAAATCCAAAAAATAACATGGCTAAACAACATTTGAGATGGAACCACAAGATCATGATCGAAGGACCACAATTAAATAAAGAAGTCCCAAATCACAACCATCGAAGAAAAAAACAAAATGAGAAAAGAACCCACATGAGGTGTCACTACTAAGACTAGGATACTAGAGACATGCTACTAAAACGTGCATGTGAAACCTAACACATCCACCAACACAATCCCAAAACTACCAAAAACACCTCAATACCGGACTGAGATGGATTCTAATATAATGGAAAAGGTAGAAATAGTAGAGGTGGTCAATGATGACAAAAAGAGATCCACCGATCATCGTTACTAAATTAATCCCAAACCACCAGAGTGCCTTTAAGTCAAACCCAAGAGGGGTTTGGCATGAAGGTTCAGGTGATAAGAGCATGGAACCAATTGTTGGGAAACACAAATCGACAGCTATAATCTGAGTAACATAAAGCAATAGAAAAAGAATAAGACTAAAAGAAAAGTTATGAAATAACCCTAAATCAAAAAAAATACCTTCAAAAGAGAAGAAAAAAATGAGATCCACCTATCATGATGGTCATTGTAATGGGCCCCAAAGAGAATAATCTGGGATTCCATGAGAAGTGAGGAAGAGGGTTTGAGAATATAGGAAACCAAAAACCCATGAAGTAGAAGGCTTTTTTGGTATAGGAGAATAGGAAACCCTAGAGCTCTAGAGAGTAATAAATTCCTGGAAAGAAAGGTGCCATCCTAGTTTTTTTACTAGAAAGTTAATTTGAATATGGAATAGATTCACCTAAGGGTAATCATCTTTAAAAGGGTTACTTTATAATTGACTTAATTATCACCCTGATGCATGATGACTAGGAATAAGACTTCACACATGGTGATACACTCTCAGGTAATATGATTTGTAATATTCACACGTTCTTAATGAACCATGGTGAAGTATTTCTTCTACCATTTATTTGATCTCCTACCAATGAAATATATTTAACCCAATTACGATCTTCAATGGATAACCATAACACATTTTATATACCCTCACCACTATATTTCTTTGATAAGGGTACTTCATGTTACTTTGATAATACCTTATGGATTCCAATTTGAATAAGAAATGTTCTCATAGAAATACAAATTATTATATTAAATAAGGAAGTATTTGGTGTCTATATTTATCAATATATGGATAGCTAAGTTTTATTAAGCAAGAGTTTCCTTATATAATAGTATTAAATTTCATGGTGACTCTTATGGTGAATGAATAAAAATTAAACAAGTGATAGGTGGGGATTAATATTATATATCCCCTAGATGCGTCAATAGGTCTCGTGAGACAAAACATGTTCGACTTTATTGTATTCCTCTTCCCATGATAGGAAAGTGTCTTAAATCAAGGCCTTGGAAGTAAGTTTTTGATGTCTGGAAGTATAAATTTTACTACTATGAGATCAATGATTATTATTATCTACGTTTTATTTTATTTTCATAGATATAGTATGCCCTTTGTTTCTGTTTATTATGGATCCATGTTCTTTATTTATTCTTTCCATATCACTTATCTCATGTTTATATTATATAATCTTCTACTGTATGCTACTCCTTATTGAGCATATGAGATATCCCTTGTTTGTTTTCCTTTCCCCGGGAAACCTAGAGGATGACTATGTTTAATTTTCACTGATATAATGGAAGGGATAATAATTTTATCAAAATGTGATCATGTTGTAACTCATCTTTTCAAATGTAAAGTATATATATATCTAGTCTTAAAAGACTAATAAACTCTTTGATCCTTTGATAACTCTTGTAATTTGTACCAATAATTTAATATCACTATTGGCTCTAGGTTTCTAGAGTATGGGATATTATAGTTGGTATCAAATAATGTTTAGTAGTATCCTTGTGGATTATATTTAGATGAACCAAGTAATATAGCACAAGTACTATGAAAATCACTCAAATTTTTTAGGGAACACTCTAGAAAACTTAATAGGAATTTTATTTTACAATTAAATTTTTTGAGATGATTATGTGTATTCCATTATAGAAATATGGAGACTAGTAGGATAAATGAGAAATGTATCAGCACCTATAGCCAACGCAGGGATATTCCTCATGAACAAGTTAATGAAACAATATTATAGGCTAATTAGTTCATAACCATATTAGGGTTTTTGACCCTTGTTATGAAAAATAATATTTCTCACATATAGTATATTGATAATCCACAACATGGTGTAACAATGATGGATTTATTTATGTGAAAATAGCCTCCATAATTTAGTGGAACTATTAATCTATTGGTAGATGAATAAAGGATCAAGTCCCCATAAAAGATCTTTCTCACTTTGGGAAGTAGTGAAAAGGAAAAAACATCATAGTGTTCTATCATGTAAAATGAGATGTTGACCAATGGTGGTCTCTAATTCAAAACACTAAAAAGAAAGTTGAGATTAAATGCATGTAATGGGTAATTTTCTAGGTGGTGTTCTATGAAAAATAATTTCCTCATGAGTAAAGAGAAGAAATGGAAAGGTGGTTTATCAATATTAGAAAAAAGGAGGATAAAAATGTTGTAGAGTATAAGTCCAATTTTATAGGGTTAGCTAGGAATTTTATGGATTATGTATGTTGATAAAAAATAAAGATTGATTGTTTCTTTGATGGGTTAAAGTTTTACCTTAGAAGGGTTTTTGTCTCTGGTTCCTTTTTATCATATGAGGATATAGTCTCAATTACCATTAATACAGAAAAGGATTTATCTAGACATATGTATTCAATGGAAATCGGAAGAAGAAGAGTTTAGTTGGGCATCATAGGAATAATAATATGGAAAAGGGTAATAAAGGGAGTATGGGATTTTTCATGTGTGATAACTATGGGATGAAACGCCTTGGGGATTATAGGAATGGAATAAGAGTTTGTTACAAGTGAAGATAAAAAGACCATCAAGCTCACTAATTCAAGGGAAAGTTATAATATGTTGATGTTAAATGATTTAACTATAGGGATAAGGGAAATTATACTAACAAATGACCCAAATGTCAAGGTAATTTATCACAAAAAAAAGTAAAATAGAGAAATTCCAATTTTATAGAGTTACCACAACTAAAGTTGAAGTTTATAATGATATGGTGGTAGTTACTTTGATCATTTCCTCAAAGGTAGATAATGTTTTATTTGATTTTATATCCTTACACTCTTTTATATGTTATTTGTTTTCTAAAAATATTATATATTTCCTTATCACCCTAGTAATGAAGATATCAATTAAGTTACCAAGTGGGAGGCTTATTGAAAAAAAATATGTCAGGAAGTTTCAATAATGATGCATGGACATACCCTATTTTCAAAACTATTTATTATAACTATGTTGGACTTTGATATGATCCTTGGTATGGATTGGATTTCAAATTATAATGCAAATAATTATTACCAAGATAATGGGATTACTATTTTTGAAGGTTAAGTGGAATTTCTTATATTTAGAGGGGGAACTTAATCATTTAAATCATGTCTAGATCCTCCCTTAGATGATCTCCTTAATGAAATTCTAGGTAAATAGGAAGATCAAGAGCGATCTATGGATGAGGAAGGTATCCTGAGAATATATGATGAACCCATGGTATAAAATTTTAGTGATGTTTTTCCAAAATAATTACCTAGTCATCCACTATAGCATGAGGTTGAGTTTTCCATTAAACTCATTACTAATGTAAGAATCATATCTCAAAATCATTATATAATAGCACTAGTGGAGTTTGTAGAGTTAAAGAAATGGTTTTAGGAGTTGATTTAAAAGGGATTTATACACCCTAGAGTTTTATCGTGGGAATACCCAATTTATTTAGGAAAAATAAGGATAGATCCATGAGATTGTTCATTGATTATATGGAGATAAATTCCATCACTATAAAGAATAAGTATTCTTTTCTACACATTGATGACTTGTTTGATCAACTATTAGGATCCCAATACTTTTTAAAAATCAATCTCTTCTCTAGTAATCATCATCTAAGGGTGAAGAATGATGATATACCAAAGATGATATTTTGAACAAGGTATGTACATTATCAGTTTATGGTAATGTCATTTGGATTTACTAACACACCTTATGTATTTATAGATCTGATGAATAGAGTATTCAAAGATTATCTTCATAACTTTTTATTGGTATTCATTGATGATATCTTGATATACTCTAAGAGTTATGAAGAGGGTGAGAGTCATCTACAAATAATTCTAGAGACCCTTAGAAAAAAGGAATTATATGGAAATTATAGTAAGTGTGGATTTTGGATCAATGAAGTTTATTTTATGAGTCATATTTTCTCTAATGATGGGATATATGTTAAACCCTCAAAGAAAAAGGTAATAAAAGAATGGTCTATATTGATGAACATAATTGATATCCTAAGTTTCCTAAAAATAGAAGGTTACTATTGGCAGTTTGTTCAAGATTTTTCCAAGTTTACCAAATAAACACATAAAGGGGTTAAATTCACATGGTCAAGATAATGTAAGGAAATTTTTTAAGAGATTAATAAGATACTGATTAATTCACCAATTTTTACTCTACCATCAGGTAAGGAAGGATTTTTAATTTATAGGGATTCATCAAAGAACAGACTTAGTAGTGTCCTTATGTAGAATAATACGGTGATGGTATATGCATCAAGGAAATTAGAAATCCATGAACAAAACTATCCAACTCATGAACTTGATTTGAAAGCTATAATATATTGTTTGAAAATATGGATACACTACCTCTATATAAAAAGATGTGAGAAAAATATAGACCATAATAGTTTTAAGTATATCTTATCTCAGAATGAGACCAACATAAGGAAAAGAATATGGTTGGAACTACTCAAGGACTATGAATTCTCGATACACTATTACCTTGGGAAGGAAAACAAGGTGGCCAATACATTGAGTAGGAGGGTCCATGGATTTCTGACCATGATGTGGATTAACAAGGATACCATATATAGAGATCTAGTAAAGATGGATATGGCGATTTCTAGTCAAATAGAGCCATAATTCCTTTTCTAATAAATTACTAAACTATCCTTACTAGAAAGGATATAGAAGTACAAGTGGGATAATGATAACTTACAAAGGATTATTAAATTAGTGAATGATGTGAAATTGGATAAATTCATCTATAAAAATGGAGTGTTGAAGTTTGGGAAGAGGTTATGTGTTCCATCTGTACCAGATTTTAAAAGGGAACTACTAGATGAAGTACATATCTTGAATTTATCTATACACCCTAGTATCAAAAATATGTATATAGATTTAATAAAACATTTCTTGTGGGATGATATGAAGTGGGAATTGTAGATTATATATATTTATTCTTAGTTTTCCAATATATAAAGGATAAAATAAAATATCCTAACGGAGTCATGAAACCTATGCCTATACCTATATGGAAATGGGATAATCTTATAATGGACTTTGTAGATAGACTACCAAATACTCTAAGAAAGAACGATACTATATGGTTCATTATTAATCATCTTACTAATTTTACTCATTTCTTATATATAAGATAAGATATACCCATTAAGAACATTTCATGACTCTATATCAATTAAATCATAGGTCTTCATGGAAAAACTCTATCCATTTTTTCTGACCATGACCCTCGATTCACATTGAAATTATGAAAGATTCGTCGAATGCATCTGAACATTGAGATTCATTTAAGTACATAATATCATCCCCATACTGATGGTAGGTTATAAAGAACCATCTATACTTGATAATACATGATTATATCATGTTCACAAATGAGACCAATCTTGCTAATAGGCATGTTTCTATTCAAATTTATGATTTTATCAATAATACTTATACCTATTCCTAATCTTTTCATCAATTATCTATTAAATAAATTTTTGAATTATATCTTATTTTTATCCCCCATTCACTTTTCTATAGCCTCAATATTTCTTCACAATGAAAAAAATTATTCATCAAATGATTCAACCTTTTAATTCTCTATTATATTAAAGTATTAATATCATCAATCATTTTATCTTACACTTGGATATTTTCATTTAAATCAACCACTTCTTTAAATATTTCTTGATAAGTCTCAAGTTCGTCCACCACTTTTTCTAATCTAGTAATTTTTGTCTTCAAGTGAACAATGTATATTGATGATTCATTTCTGGTTAATGACTCCTTTGGGTTGGTCTTCTTCCTCAATTTTAGATTTAGCATTTTCAAATGTTTCCATCATAAAATCTTTTATATCTTAAATAAATTCAACCTCATCATCTTCAAATCAATTTTCATCATATTATTCCTCTTTACTTAAAAAAATTTTCCATTAGAGCCTCTTTCTAATTGATTTGACTGATTTAAATTTTAGGGGAAAATTTATCTGTTTTATTGATAAAACATAATTCTAAACTCCATTATCAACCTTACTTGGAAATATTATTGTGATATTCACAAAATTTACACATATAAATAAATCCAATGATAAATTAACTTTATACCTCCATTTTCCTCTCTTGAATCTATCTACTACTAGTGTTATAAATTCACTAATTTCATCTTCAACATTTTTTCCAACTTCATTTGTCTCTAGATTATATATGTATTTAAAATAAATATCTTTTGATGATTGGATGGATGTGATTTATAGTTTCACATGCATTTCTTAGGCCACTAACTTGTTGTGAGGTTCATTAAGAGACATTATTTTGAGATATTGTTCTTTATTAATCAACACCTTGTCATTATAAAAAAGTGGTAATATTCTAATAATTATCTTAATAATTTCAACATATTTCATTTTTTTCACCAATTCTATAGATGCTTTGTCGCAACCCGTCCCAGTGGGTCCCATGCTGTAACTCCCCAAGACTTCCTTCAATACGCTAGGGGCTAGTGACTAGCACTGAGTAGGAATATCACTAACATGGGAGGCATTTACTTAGTATATATACGCACGCACACATCTCCAAGCCCAAAAATGTTGAAATGTAAAAACACTAAGTAAAAAAATGCATGAAAACAACTATAATCCACAACCAAAGTACAACAGTGAAAGTGTTGGAAAGAAAACATGGCTAGAATACAATCCCACCAAAATGAAATTTTGTAAACAAGTTCCTGAAAGTCATCCACAGAAAACCCTACCTGATCCAACCTGAGTGAAAGGTACTGGTGATACTATCTGAAGACATAGGAACACCACGGACTATCTGATCTCAAAGTATCTTTCTGGTCTAGGTCCTCCCTGGACTCTGTCAAAAGGTTGCTCGTCTCCACAAGACACGACGCATGCGGGCAAAGCCCGTGTAGGGGTGAGTATAACAATACTCAGTATGGCACCCTGAAACCACAAATAATTACATAAAAGGAAAATTATTGTCAGCTCCACACAAGTATATGTCTACAACATATAATAAAAATATCCAGATATACTCAAACCATTCAATACATTCTAGGTTAAGTCGCAACTACCACATACCGCCACTAGGGATTCAGCTCTAAGATTCCACAAAGCACTATCTAGGAGTACACACTCCTAATTTGGATAGCACTGATGACATCCATCCGAGAAGTATTGTTCATCAGGAACCATCATGAGAGATAGATATGTTGAATTATCTAAAGATAGATGTGATACACAGATTATTATCAGTATTATGGCCATGGGGTGATACCAACAAATCCATCTGGATTAACCGGATAAGTATAGGATCGACTCTTGGTGAAGTTTTTCATGTCAATACTGAAGACTCTACCTAGGTCATGAAGATGAATATAGGGTCTTTCACACTCTTAGAGGATTCCAACAACTCTATCTAGGAAGTTATGTTGAAGGGATCATACTCTTGTGAGTAGGAAATGATACTGACTAACCTTCACATACGAGAGAAAGGGAATGTACCCTAATGAAACTCATACAGGATACGGTGGATGAGAGAATCAACCCATATATAAAAGAAGGGTTCATGGTGAGTAGTTGTAGTCACACCCTTTGTGTCCCTTGTCCCTGGGTACTACCAGTGTAAATTAACCATTTCACTAGAAATATATACAAGTTAAAACCCATCATTGGTCTCATAAGTACTATATTATTTCAAGGGTCCCAAAACCACTAACGTCATGTCAAATGGATTCTCCTTTTGAAATTTATGATCATTTTAGTAAAAAGATCTGACTTGGTCCAACTCACATGCATGAAGAACATCTTGTCCTCCGCACATGGTCTACCTCGGCCGCATTCCTCTATAGTCCTCACAGTGCTACATCGTGTCCCATGTGGTTTTACAACTATGTCTGTGTGTTCCCCATGTGCTCCACCTGCTCGCAGCCTCACTGTTGTTGTGGGCTTCCATATGGCCCTAATAGTGCTACATTCCACCTCCGCTAGGCTCCCAGTTGGTGACTCTATATCATCTTAGACCATCCCCCTAGACCCACACCCCCACTCACCTGGACCGATCGGAGCCGCTGCTATGAACCACCATCTCAACCAAACCGTTTTGTGCCTTCGTCATCGCACCTTGTGTCATCATGAGGTCGGATCTTTGATTTCTGATCATTGGTCCAAGAATCGAAGTCACAGTATTCATTGGTTCATATCCCATAAATAATTAAAAACATACAAGAAAAGGGGGGAAGAAATCACATGGAACAAACTCAAGGAACAAACCCGAACTGTAGTTCGTTCCAATATGGATATGTTCCCATAAGAATGATCAATCAAAACTAAAGAGTATAATAATCATCCCCAAATAAATCTCCTAATCAAAACCATACCATAAGAATTATTGAACTATTAATCAACCTGTTTTTGGTTTTATTTGCATTCTTTATTGATTCTAAGAATGGGAAAAAAAGAAACAAAATCACAAATCCCTACCAAGGAAAGGATTATTCTCTCTCAAGGATTATTTACCGATGGTGATCCATCGTGAATGATCTCGATCCATCATCCTATCATCATCCATAGAGATATTTCTCCAAGGTTCTCTCCATATCCTTCAAGTAATTCTAGGGTTATGAGCCTAACCATGGATCCCTGATTAAAAGGAAAATTAAAAGAAACATCATTGCATCGAATAAAATATTTTTATTCTCGTTATGTCCAAAAACTAATTTTCATAGTTGAACCACGCTATCCAATGTTAGGCCTCTCCTAGGGTAAAATCACTAATCTGAATGCAATGGTTCCCTAATATTTCTGATCCAGACACCCATTTATAAGTTATTATAATTTTTCAGAAAAACTACTAACACGTGCTATTTAATTTTTAATATTTTTTAAAAAATTATTCTAGACACCCCGGGCCTTGGAATCACACATCGTATCAGTTCCTTTTCTCGAAATAATTACATATAATATTTAAAATAATACACGGAAAAATATGGGACATGAAATTCTCCCCACCTTAGGGCTTTACATCTCTGAAAATCTACAATAAAAGGCTACTCAAAAATATGTGTGTATTGTGTATGAATCTGAGCCTCCCACTCCCACGTGCACTCTTGGAGATTCTCGTGCTACTACCAAACATGCACCAAGGAATATATCACCCATGATAAATCTTCTCCTACTGATCCTCGATCTCCACCAGGTACTCAAAAAAAGTCACTTCATCCTCAATGTCTAACTCTCCTCGGTTGATGATGTGTGATGGGTCATGAACTTACCTCCTCAGTTGCGACATGAGGAAGAAATCATGTACCCGATGAAACTATGGAGGTAGATCTAGGTGGTACACCACTTCACCAACTCTACGCAGTATCTAGAAACGGTCGATGAACCTTGGAGATAACTTGCCGCCCCATCCAAATCACCACAACCCACATTGAGGTGAGACCCCAAGGAACACATGGTATCCCTCCTTGAACTCCAATGTTCTTCATCTCCTATCAGCATATGAATTATGTCATCTCTGTGTAGTCTTCATCCACTCCTAGTTGATCTGCACCTTCTCAGTAGTAGCTTGCACCAACTTCAGACCCATGAATTTTGACTCTCCTAGGTCAATCCAGCAAAGTGGTGACCTATAGGGTCACCCATACCAAGCCATGAATGGTTCCATACCAATGGTGGAGTGGTAACTATAATTGTACGCAAACTTCACCAGTGGTAGGTGATCCTCCTAACTATGACTGAAGTCCAACATGAAGGCTTGTAGCATGCCCTCCAGAACCTGAATTATCCTCTCTATCTGGCCATCCATCTAGGGATGAAACACCGTGATCAAGATTAACGGAGTCCCAAATTCCTCCTAAAATACATTCCATAATCGTGATTTGAAATGAGCATCATTATCTAAAAAAATTGATGGAACTCTATGACACTGAATTATGTCCTACACATAGAGGCATCCCAAGATCTATACTGAACTCTGATCCTAGATAGGTAGGAAGTGGATTGAATTTTTGAGTTGTTCAATTATCACCCAAATGGTATCGTTTCCCCTAGATATACGTGGTAAACCCATCATGAAGTCCATCGATATCCCATCCCACTTTTATTCTAGAACCTCAAAGGGTTGAGTTAAACCCATTGGAACCCGGTGCTCATCCTTCACCTTCTAGCATGTAAGGCAACAAGAAATGAACTATGATGCTTCATTATTCATCCTTGACCACCAAAACAAATGTCGGGGGTCTTGGTACATATTTTCCATGCTAGGATGTACCGCCAAAGGGGGTGTGTAAAATTCCCTCAAAACCTCCTCCCAAAACACCACTGGTACAACTGTGAATCCTCTGAAAATAATGACATGATCTCCATATTTTTAATATCCATTAGTATCATGTTCTATGGATAACTAAACACATAGAGTCTCATAGTTAGTATCCCCATGTTGTGCCTTCCTAACTCACTGTAAGAGTTTAAGGGTAGAATCCATCGACTAGAGGTAATCTCCCTCATCTTCATCTATAAAGGATAACTACAATGAGGCCAACTGCTCTGATGCCTCATCAAACAACTGTGAACTTGATCTCCTACTGAGAGAATCTGCCACCAAATTCCCATTCCCATGAGTATAGACGATCTCAAAGTCATAATCCTAGAGGAACTCTAGCCACCATCTCTATATCAATTTTAGATACTTATGATAGAATATATACTTGAGACTCTTTTGATTAGAGTAGATGATAAACTGCTCACCCATCAGGTAGTGTCTCTAGATCATTAACGCGAAGACTACTACTTCTAACTCAACATAATGGGTTATGTATTTCTTATCACATGGTCTAAACTAGAACAAAACTTAGATAATAATAGCTTTCCTTTTCATTAGGACACAACAAATCTTGATTCATGGTTCATCACAGAACACTATATACTTGACACCATCCTCTACAAATCTCAAGATTTGGTCACTCGTCAAACTCTGACTGAATTGTTGGAAAGCCTATTGACACTTTTATATCCACATGAAAGGTTTTCCCTTTCAGATCAAAGATGTCATAGGTGATGATATCCTAGATAAATCAGGTATAGATCTCCGGTAATAGCCAACCAGCCTAAGGAAGTTTTTCACCTTCATCATGCTCCTAGGTGGCTCCCATGCTGACATTGCCTCAACCTTGGTTGGGTCCACAACCACTCCGTCCACTGAGATAACATTTCCTAGAAAGTGGACTGCCTGAATATAGAATTGGAACTTCAAGAGTTTCCTATAAATTTTTTGCTCTCAAAGTACATCCAGAACTATCCTTAAGTGTCTCGCATGATCCTCCTCGGACGCTGAGTACACAAGTATATCATCGATTAAGACCACCACGAACCGGTCTAGGTATAATTGTAAGATCTGATTCATGAGTCCCATGAACACTATTGGGGAGTTATTCATGCCAAAGGGAATCACCAAGTACTCATAATGACCATAGCGGCATCTAAAATATATCTTTGGTATATCCTTGTCCCGTACTCATAGTCGGGGATATCCTGATCGAAGGTAAACCTTCGAGAACCATCATGCCCCTCTCAAACTGATCAAAGAGGTAATTGATCCTAGGTATTGGATACTTTTTCTTCATAGTCACCTTGTTCGTGAATTGGTAGTCCACACACAACCTCAAGATCTCATCTACCTTTTTGGCAAACAACATTGGGGCCACCCAGGGTGAAACACTGGGTTGCACAAATCCCTTTCTATGAAAATCCGCCAACTACACCCTCAACTCACGAAGCTCAATGGGATCCATCCAATATCTTGTTTAGGATATCGGTGTCATCCTAGGGTGTAAGTAGATACAGAATTCTATCTCCTGGTGGGGAGGTAATCCTGGAACATCTTCAGGAAATATGTACTCATACTCTTCCACTAATACTGGGAACTGGAAACTCATAAAATCTACTGCATCAAGGGTCAGGATATCCAAGTGAAGATTGATCGGATTCACCCTCATATGCATGAGTCCATCCTGTACTACTTGGGTTTTATTTTCACTAAAAAAGGAAAACCTCATTCCATCGTTGCGGGCACACCACACCCTTTACCTAAAACAGTCGATCTAAGAATGGGATGAAGATAACCAATCCATACCAAGAATGACATCATAAGGCCTTGATGCTACCAACAAGTGGTTACAACTAAAACTCTCACCTCTATGGGTAAGGTCACACTTTTGTCATAGATGTGTGATCATAGAGTCTCATATTGTAAGTGTCTCCAAGTGTAAGGTTCGAGTCAATGGCTCTACCGAAATATCAAGGTCTCCAAAAAGATATGTGGTGAGAAAGAAATGACTAGAACATGTGTCTATCAATATTTTATCTAAAGTATAAATGACACAGATCATACCTCAAATCATCCCTAAAGCCTCTAGTTCATAAGACTCGATCGTACGTAGTTACCCCCACCCCTATCCTCTAGCTCCTTAATCCTAGTTTGAACCACCTAGGGGTTATGGTGGTAGAAATTTGAAATTTTGACAACCTACCACTACTCTCTCAGCTCCTCTTCCATGTCTTCCACCTTGCAGATCTTCCATCTCCAGCCTCTGCCTCTATATTAGTGGTCTATCCACTGTCTCCATGTTAGCAGTACGACAGGTTGGACAATCTTGGGTGAGATGTCCCCTACCATCACATGAGTAGAACCACCTCTCTCTGGGATGATTGGATCCACCCTGGGAACCCTGAACTATAGATCCTTTGTCCTGGGACCTCCTCCTAAATCATCTCCCAAGTTTGGACCCCTATGACTCAAATCAGCTCCCTGCTGCCGAGGTATCCCCACCTGCATGTCCTCTACTGACTGTTATTGGATTTCTATACTCATCTAGGAAGATTTAAATAACCAAATACCTCTAAAGAAGACATATCATATGTAGGAATGCTCAGAGGGATAATACTAGATCAGAGGTCTCTACTTTGACCTCTCTTAAAGGTCTGATCCTGTAAGTACTGATCCCTGGCCATATCCATTAAGTACCTGGAAGTGTTGTTCAAACTTGATTAATAATAAACTACTATTATACTTCCCTTTTGGAGATAAGTAAGATTATGTATACACACATATCTTATCATAACTGGATAAAACTCCTCTCTGAAGAGGTGCTCAAAATCTTTCCATGAGAGGGTCGCCTCATCGTGAGCCTAGATAGCCAAACTCCACCATCTCCCTACTAATACCCACATAAGGCTCGCTTCCAGGACCACCATATCATCCGCTGGTGTCCTTACTAGATAAAAAACTTATTTCACCACCTCAATCCAATCCTCAACTACCTGAGGGTTAGGATCACATCTGAACCTGAGGGGTCTATGTCTTTGAAACTCATAAGGCGTGCTCAGCCTGCACTCCTCATCTGTTGGTACTATGGGTACCATGGGTAGCTCCATAGGTGGTAGTACAGCTGGTGCACCACCTGGAGGTAACATCTGGGAAACCAGTCCCTGTATTGAAGCCTTATCACTAAGGGGATCATCCTCATGATTGAGCTACTTAATCCTAGCTGGTATGAATCATAGAGGCATCCTATAAGGAAACAAGATGTACCACGGTCAATGAGTATATGTGGATAGATGACTCAAGAAGGATATGGAAACCACAACCCATTCCTATATGATTCATGTACCATTATTTTCCCTGTAACTAGAATTCTCATATACCAAGTCGAAAAGCAGGTTATCAGAGTCCTGATGTATGGATACATCGGTCTCCGCACCAACACTATATTCATTATCCTAAAATAAAAACTAAAAACACATAAAATTGTTTCCCCAAACCAATATCAAAGTCTCTCGGTCCTAATGTAGAGCTGACCACCTCTGATACCACTCTATCATGACCCATCCTAGTGGGGAATGTGCCACGACTCCCCAATCCCACCTCCAATAGGCCAAGGGATGGTGACTAGCACCGAGTAGGTTTATCACTAACATGGGAGGAATTTCCTTAGTACCTGTATTCATGAACACATATCCAAGAACACAAATTCTGAAATGTAAAAACACTAATTAAACAATGCATGCAATCCACTATAACCCACAACCACACTACAACAGTGAAAGTGTTGGAAAGTAAATAGGGCCAGAATACACACCCACTAAAAATAAAGTCTGTAAACAAGTTCCTGAAACTCATCTGTAGAAAACCCTACCTAATCCAACCTGAGGGTAATATATTAGGGCTACTGTCTAAAGTTGTAGGAATTCCACGGTCTTTCTGATCTCACAATACTCTATCCAATCCTAGTCCACCCTGGACTCTGTCAAAAGTTCGCTCATCTACACAATACATGACACATATGGGCAAAGATCGTGTAGGGTTGAGTATAAAAATACTCAGTAGGACACCCCAAAACCACAAATAAATATTCAATGGAAATGTACAGTCATCTACACACAAGTATATGTCTACAGCATATAACAATAATATTCAGATATACTCAAATCATACCACACAATTTAGGGTAAGTCACAACTACCACATACCACCACTGGGGATTTAGCTTGAATATTATATAAATCACTCATCTGGGAGTATGCACTCTTGAGTATGATAACACTGATGACATCCATCCAAGAAGTAACATTTATTGGGAACCTTCATGAGAGAGAGATATGTTGAATGATCAGAAAAGAGATATGATACACAGAGGAGGATCGCTACTAGGTCCATGAGTTGAGACCAACAAATCTGTCTGGATGAACCCACTAAGTAGAGGATTGAAACCCAGTGAAGTTGTTCATGAAAATACTAAAGACTCTACCTAGGGAACAAATATGAATAGAGGATTTTGCACCAGGCCTCTTGGGGGATTCCAACAACTCTATCTAGGAAGTTGTGTTGAAGGGATCATACTTCTGTGAGTAAGAAATGATACCGACTAACCTTTAGGGAAGTGATAAATAGATTTTACCCTAATTAAACTCTTCCATGATATGGTTTATTATAGAATCAACCCATGTAGAAGAGAATGGTGCATGGTGAGTACTAGTAGTCACACCTTCCATGTCCCTTGATCCTGGGTACTACCCATGTGAAAGTATTGTATCACTAGAAATATATCAAAGTTAAAACCCACTATTGGTATTATAAGGACCATATCATTGTAAGGGTCCCAACGCCACTAATAGCACATCAAAAAGATTCTCTGTTTGAAATTTATGATTTTTTTATTAAAAAGATCTGACCCGGGTTTGGTATGGGTCTGACCCAACCCACCGATTTGACTCATCTCATTGGACTAGGTCTGGCCCAGTTCCCCTAGTCCGGCCCACATGAAAACCTCCCAACTTTTCTTCCGAACATAGTTTTCCCAAGCCGCGTGCCCATCTGGTCCCCATGGTGCTGCACCGCATCACACACGGTCGGCCCACCATGTACGCGCATGCCCTGCGCACTTTGTATACCTACGGCCTCACCGCCACGACGGGCTCCCATGTGACCCCCACTGTGCCCCGCATTCCACCTCTATCGGCCACCCCACCAGCATCTTGTCTTCCACCTCACCGTCGTCTTAGACCGACCCCCTGGACCCAAACCGCCACTTGCCTGAACTGACCGAAGTGTCTTTCACTATGTGCCACCACCTACACCGCCATGCACCACCGTCTTAGTGAAACCATGTCACGCCTTCGCCATATCACCTCTATTGCATCTTCACAAGTTCAAATCTTTTATTTTAGATCATTACACCAATAATCAAAGGTGCAGATATCATTCATTCATATCCCCCAACGAGTAAAGAACATGCAGGAAAAGGGGGGAAGAGATCACATGGAACAAACTCAAGGAAGGAACCTTGACCATTGTTCGTTCTGATCTCTATTTGTTCCCATAAGAACAATCAATCAAAACTAAAAAGTATAATAATCATACCCAAATATTTCTCACAATCAAACCCATCTCGTAAGAACAATCGAACTTTAGATTAACCTGTTAATGGGTTTATTTGAGTTCGTCATTGATTCTAATAATGATAAAGGAAAGAAATGAAATCACAATGCCCTACCTAGGAAAGGATCGTTCACTATCGAGGATTCATTGTCAATGGTGATCCGTCAATAATGATATTGATCCACCATCTCATCATATTCCATTGATAGATTTATCCAAGGTTCTCTTTAGAGCCTTTAGGGAATTCTAGGGTTATGAGCCTAACCCTAGATCCCTACTTAAAATGAAAATTAAAAGAAACATCATTACGTCGAATAAAATATTTTTATTAAAATATTTTTATTCCTGTTATGTCTGAAAACTACTTTTCAAAGTTGACCCACACCGACCAATGTTAGGCCTCTCCTAGGGTAAAATCACTACTCTGAATGCAATGGTGTACTCGGGTTTCTATTTTGGGAACCTGTTTAGAAATTATTTTACATTTTTAGGAAAATCACTTGCACATGATATTTAAAGTTTAATATTTTTCAAACATTTTTTCCGGGAACACCATGCCTCATAATCGCATGAAGTATCAGTATCTGGTCTCAAAATAATTCCATATAATATTTAAAATAATACATGGATAATCTAGGACATTACATGCTTCCCATGACTTTAATGATACATTTGAATAAACCATTAATATTCTCATTCATTCTCATATTCAAATCATCGCATTTGTTATGAATCACTTGTTATTTTACTTCTTTTAATTTATTTTCACATTCAAAAATATTATCCAATTTGTCCCAAATGGTTTTTATTGATGTGAAGTTCATAAAATTTATATAGGTTTGGTTTTAAAAGGCTCCGTATAAGAAATTTTTTGAATTTGTATCGGCATTGAGAGGTTTCCTATCGGATTTATTCATTGAAATTTTTATAATATTGCTAACTTTTATTCCATGAATTAAAGAAACAAAAAGTTAAAGGACAAGTGACCATAAATGAGATATTATTTTTTTCATATCTGTAAATAATAACTATTAAATAAAGGAACTCTTTTTTATTAACCATATTCTCTATAGAAGCAATTTTCTAATGAAAAATTCATTAAGCAAGAACTTGGTGGCTTTTATATCACTTATTTCAATATCAATACTAATACACCCTAATAGGGGGTGAATTATGGAATTCAATTATTCTTATCTTCCACTATATCTTCTTCTCATATTAGAAAGAACATCTCAATCCTGACAATATTCAAGCACACACAATATCTAAATGCTAAAATTAAATACAGAGACATAATGATTTTACTTGGTTCATCACAAAAGGATACTCCAAGGAGAATATTCCAATGGTGTGTCAATGTGCCAGAGGATAACACTACTCACTGTATTTTTTATAAAAGTTTAGGAAATATTCACTATTAATCCTAGGAACAGTCCCTCATCTTATCTCTCAGTGCACTGCTTCAAGACAAGGATTACAAGAAAATGAAATATGATGATCGCTCACAACTATTAAATATAATATATGAACACCTAAACTAAAATGGTTTTTTTATTTTACTTATGTTCCTCCTTAAAATCTGAATCTTAAATAAAATTTTCTCACTATAGTATCCCTTCTCTATAATCTTATAGATCTATCTATTTTATTCTTTTAACATCTACTAGAAACTTCTACAAATAAAATATTTAATTCCAAAAATCATGATACATTAATTTTCTACTTGTAACCCACTTATTAGGTCTTCAAATTTTCCATTAAAATTCCATTAAGTTGACCAAGTCAACTATAACACCATGAAATCTAGTATGGACTCAAACCACTGAAATTTCCTGGATTTTCCTTCTTCAATGAATGACCACCTTTATAGTTGCATCCAGATTGTTTCATGATTTCCTTATCTACAATATGATCCAAGTTAATAAATTGGACCAAAAACCTGTCCAAATATCATATTTAAATCCCTAAAATATTGTGTTATGATCTTCTCTAATCATCTTAAGGATTGAACTAATTGTGATGTGGCCCTCCCGATTGTGGTGTGAGGTCCTACTTCTCAAAAAAAATAAAACCTCATAGAATTATTTCTAGAACACTCCCTCTAAGTAATGAGATCTCCCATTTCATGGTGATTCTATTTTTATTGGAAAATATGGATTTACCCTTACTTGTCAAGTAATTGTGATAACCCTTACATATCCCTTTGAGTACCCTAACATATCACAGTGACTCAATACTTCACTAATTTCCCATTTTCAAGGTCTAGATATCCCTTACACATCATAACTTTGACAAAACTTATATATATATCTGAGTACAATTACATGTCACAGTGACTCATTATTTTTACAATTTTTCATATAAAAGGTATCATCAACCCTAGAGTATCATTCATATTAGCCTTTCATATCATGAATATTAATTTTACATATAATGAAAGTGACCCTTACATTCAGGTACTTTTCTATTTTTCTGACCCACTTTATTCAAAACTAGTTACCCTTATATATTATTCATATGACCTTTACATATTAGTAAAATGACATTTACATATCATACAAGTGGACCTTATGTTTGAGTAATTTATTATTTTCTGATCTAATCTTCTCAACATTGGTTACCCTTACATATCATAAATAATACCCTTATGCATGAGGACTTTACCAATTTTTTAGATCCAATCTTCTTAGAACCAGAATTTCTTTAAAATTATTCCAAAAAACTTCAAACTTCTTCCGAACACCTCTAGGATTTCAATTGAAAATAAATTCAACATTACAACATGTGGTTACAATATTAATAATTTTCATGCTGATGTTTCAAGTATGGGAACTATTTAGAGACCGACACCAGAAATATGTTAATTCATAAAATTGTTCAACATTCCATAGAGATTTTTCTAAACATTATTTCTATTAGTTTTCTTGATTTTTTCAACATTATTAGTATTTTTGGTGATATAAATTATAATCTTTCTAAGGGTTCCTTGGTTTCTCCTTGAGGAAAGAAGTTTTTATGTTTATAATATATTATAACATTTATTTCTCTTGATATTTTTTATATTATTGAGTGTAGTGATTCTTCTAAATATGGTAAAAGAGACTCGTCCACATCAATAATAAGGTAATTGGTTGTTTAGAAAAGATAAATTTTCCTTTAAGTTTGTAAAGTATCAGATTGAACACATGATATCATTTTTTTGTTAGAAAATAAAGTACAGTTTTTTTCAAGAAGATCCTTTATATAGAAAGTGTAAGGTACTTGAGTTGGTACATTCAACCTTATTCTACTAGGACCCCACCTGGTTTAGCAATGAAACCATGTGTGACCCTCAAATCCTTTCTCTAATCGAACATAAGTTGGATACTTACACCGAGGGTATAAATGTCACAAATGGGAGACATTACCTTCTAGAGAACACAATGAAATATTATAAAGTAAAATAAAAACCACAAAAATATAACCAATAAGAAATACCTGATCAAATGATATCATAAATAATGTATAATTCATGAATTTCATAAATTATAACCAAAATATATGATAGGTACAACTGTAGAATAAACAACCTCTAAAACCCAATAATAAAATAAAACCCAAACCACTCATATTTCTTAGGGGTACATGAAATAGTCCTCAATAACAATATTTTTTATCAACCCCATACATATAGTTAAATCTATTTGAAAACTCTATCAACCAATCATATAATCCTATATGAAAAGTAGGGGTGAGTATCCATATATTAAGTAGGTCTTCCCCAAAAGGAGTAAACAATTTATGAAATATCAGGCATGGATAATAATGAAACAGTGGAAATTTCTAAGGCATCTTTTTTATCTCACCACTATGAAATCCTAACATAATGTCCATCTAGTTCATCCTAAAATTTTGTGCATAACCCTACAAATAATAAATGATTATAACTAATTTTTAACTCACTAGCAATAAAACTCTCATAGAATACAAGAATAATATATATGTTGACACCAAATAATAATATTAAGGTCCTCCACATACCACTCCCACCAAATCAGTAACTAATAGTTTTAATGCCTAACATACTATATCCACCTACCTTACTAGCATAGCTTGTATCCTAATATCGCATCCATAAAATACATCAAAATCATGCACACCTTCTTTAGACTATATCAACCTCATATCTACATTTATTTTTGGGGAGTGAAATAGGGCTACTGGTTGGTCATCACACTAGTGGTACTCACACATCATGACATCTGAAATGAGTAGTATGAATATAGTATAACTAATCCTTAGTTGTACTCCCATTGAAATAACATGTGATACTTCCACATTATTAAATGGGATAAGGTTCATAATTCTATAGCAAGATCAGAATCTTAGTAGTAATCCTACTAGCACCATGTATGGTACCCCCACATTCTAGAATGAATACCCTTATCCAACACATAAGAGTGAGTATATGACAACACTCATATAAATTGAGTCAAAAGAACTCCCCATATAGTCACACTACCCTGCACCTAATAAATCCCTCTTGGGAGAATTCACTTATCCAACATATCCCAGACACATATATTGAGAAGGATAATTCACTATAATCATCAAATTTCATAGAACAAGTCACCAATTACAGAATCAATCACATCATTGAATCATCATAATAATTATCATAAACCTCATCGCCATCATCATTGTTAGAATAATCATTGTAATCATCTTATGATTGTATTTTTATTCATCAATGAACAGTAACCTCCATCATCGATATGGATTCATAATACTCATTATCATCATTGAGCTAAGAGCCTTGGATTGTTAAGAACATGACATCATTCTCATTGGTCAGTCCTCTAAATGAAAAAACATTGATAGGAGTCATAATATAGTTGGTAAACCCATCATCATCATGTGTAAATACATTATTCATAATAGGGGATCAAGGGTTACATTGTTTCAAAATCAAAAAACATTTTCAAAACCTCGTGTCATATCATAAACATGGTTCTCAGATAATCCACATTATCCTTTTTACACCTCTAGATCCCACTAAAATCTTCTTGTGTGTTATAGTTTTTAAAATTATCACTGGATATCATGCACATGAATCCACATCCAAAATTATAAATTCATGTATTCAACAACTTTGGAGCTCCAAATCATTAAGGGTATATCCCTATCATGTTTTACTCTCAAAAACGGTCTAGGTAGTGCCTTTGAACCTTTTTAAGTTTGGGTTTTCATCGATCCTGACACTATATATACTTAAATGAACAAACCACCACTCAATAAAACATGAAAACCCTTGGAAATATCATCATCACAATATATGTAGAAAATCAATCGATTTCAACTATTCATTTATAAAAATCATATATTATAAAAAATCAGTATATTTCCCTTGATATGCAATAGTAGTAATAAAATTACAAATTAATTAACATTTAAACTCATTTTATTAATTAAATAATTAATTAATTTAACTAATTCTCAATCAAATAGTAAATTACTTTAATTAAATGATCAATTAATTAAATTAAATTGGGTTTTTTGTTTTGAATTCTAAAATTCAACTGCTCAATGCTTTTAAGTGTTTTTAGGTTTCTATTGAAAGTGAAAAGGGTAAGAAACTGAAATGTTTTTGAACTAATAATTGTCGTAATTATTATGGTATTTTTTGGACTATTATAAGATTCAAGTAATTTGACATTGGATGAGACCACCTAAGACACCTCAGTTTAATTGTGTAGTTGAGAGAATGAACATGAGTTTGATGGAATGTTTCAAATGTTTAATTTATAAAAAAAGTTGTCTAGATACTTTTGCAGTGAGTATTTATTTACTACTACATATATTATAAATTTATTACCCACCTTTGTTTTATAGTTTTATACTTCAGATAGATTTTGGTAGGGTAAAAATACCAAATATGGCCACTTATGTGTTTTCAATTGTAAAAAAAATCATGTGTTAAAGTTTGAAAGATCCCAATGTTATGTTAAGACTCAAAAATATGTTTTAATTGTATATGGTCATAATTATTTTGACTACAAGGTTTATAATCATGTTTAATATAAACTTACCAAAATTCATGATGCAATATTTCTAGAAGATCAAACTACTGTAAAAACTTATAAGGGATAAAAATCAACATCTTTCAATTCTGGTGGTTTTGTTCATCTAGGTCCACACTATAATTCACATTTAACTCATGATTTTTATTTTAGTGATTGTGTTGGTATGAAAAATAATTTTCAAGGTAAACGGGTCGGAGGATATTTTTATTATGCACATAATGTTTTTGATGATCTAGTTCCACATACTACTAATGGACCAATTTTGTTAGATGGGGGGTCATCTCAACATCATACTAATTTTAATCAGTATTCACCTAATAAGTATGTGCTCCTCGCTGAATGGGGGAACTATAATTTTTTTGAATAGATGATATAAAGGGATCATAAAGATAAATAGATTACATTAATGGATAATGAGATAAAATCACTGCATAAAACCCATATTTTTTAATTAGTAAAGATACCTAAATGTATGGTGGATTTTTAAAATCAATGGATTTATAATATTAGAAATTAATAATCATGTATTGTTCGATGATGTAGGGAAATTTTAGTTTTTAAATGTTTCCACTAAAAGAAATGTATTTATTTTGAAGAAATTTTCTTACATATTGATAATATATCTTCTATTTGAGTTATTCATGTCTTGGATACTAGTTTGGATTTTCAATATGAGCATATGGATGTAAAGAAAACTTTCCTTAATAGTGATTTTAAGGGGAGATTTACATGGATCATTCAAAAGGTTTTTTTAAAACTGGTAAATAAGATTATGTATGCGGGTTAAAGAAGGGATTTATAGCATGAAACAATCTTTGATTTAGTGGTAAAAGAAGTTTTTGTATATCATATTTCATTAGTGTTTCAAGAATTTATATTTTAATTTGTTTTTGTTAAAAGGTTTTATGATTATGATTTTATCATATTACTGATTCATGTTTATAACATGTTTATTTTCAGTCATGATGCTTCTAGAACAAGAATATTGGAGGATTTTTTTCAATATTTTGTTATAAAAGACTTAGATCTAGAAAAAAATATTTTTGGAATGATGATCTATCATGAAATAAATTCAAAGAAATTAAGGCAATCATGGGAAAGTTGTATTGGAAAGGTGCTTCATCAATATCATCATTTTTAGTATAATCATTATAATCTTCTTTAGGTTACATTTTTATTCATCATCGAACAATCACCTCCATAATCATTATTGATTCATAATACTCATCATCATTAATAGGTACATGAGTTAGGTGTTGGGAACTATTAAGAGGAAAACTAATTACTGTCAAGGGAATTATTGTTAATAGTATTATATATTAGTTGGATGAGTTTTAGGGTGGTTTGGGTATAATAAATATTCATTTAAATTGTTATTGGGAGATATTTGGGCATTTTCATTTGGGATTCAGTTTTATTTTTGTAGAGGATATGGCCTTAGATCCTACATGCATGGGGATTTCTCTTCCTTATTTTCCATTTCCATTTTATTTCCTTCCTTTTTTCCTCTATTGATGTTGTAATCCTACCTTGTTAATTTAAATCCATATAAATTCCTCTTTCAAGAACCTATAATCCTATCATATGATGCTTTCATTAAGAGTCTCTAACTGATTAAGGATCATGATAATTTCCATTCTAGATGGAGGCAAGAGTTTTGAGGATATATACTATAATGTAATCAAAAGAGGATAGATAATGAAATCCTAAAGTATAGTTGAAGGAGGTCCAGACGTCTTTGGAAGGATAGTCGAAGGCATTCACTGAACTTTATAGGGAATAGTGGGAGTTTCAAATACTACTATAGAAATTATCATTATGACCAGAAAATATGATATGGTTGACATGGGTGGAGGAGCAGAAAGACAGTTTGAAATTTTTCCAATAAAAATACAGAAATATAGCATCGAACAGACTGACTTTAATCTAGTATTGGTAGAATTGTTTGAGTGGCAGCATCATGACTTACAATAGTTCATGCAGTCACAAATGAAAACTAAAAAATAACTTACTAATCAAAAACCTCCATCTATATTTTCAAATCCACTGTATGCATACATACCTTGTCTGTGAATTTTGGTAATAGCATAGTATTTTCAAGGAGATTAACCTTTTGATATGAAATATTTTTTTGCTGGTACTACTAAGGTAAATTTTTCTAATAATGTAGGTGTAGTTGTTTTTGAGCTAATATCTCCCACTAATGATGTTCAACAAGCTAAAAGATAAATTCCTACTGTGAAAAATTACCACTTGAATGTCTGAAATCTATTACATAAAATTTTTAGTTGTACTGCAGCAACAGTGGTTCTAGAAGATTGTATAGAGAAAATCATCCTTGAATGCAAGAAGAATAATTATGGATGTTTGTTGGTAATTTTAGTGTTGAAGTTTGTAATCCAAAATCTGGTAAAAGGTAAAGGAAATATTTTTGTTCATTCATTTTATCTTTCTTATTTCTATTTTTTTTTTGTTTATCATGAATATAAGAAATAAAAATCAAGACATCTTAGGTGGATTATGACTTTAGAGTTACTTGAGCTGATGAAGAAATTCCTTAAGTCGTTCTTCCTGATTCTTGTAATACAAGAATAAAGTTTCAAGATACTTTCAATTCTTCTCATTCTAGTTGGTTATGAACAATAATATTATCCTCCTATAGTATGGTTCAGTAGAAAAGATATAAATATTAAGACTTTCAAAAATAATCTTAATAACAATTTCTATGTGCAGTCACTTTTTGTTGAAGATATCTTTATCATTTCTATGAAATGTCTTGCTTATGTTGCTTGATATCAGCTATATTTTTTATTTTTATTCTTTCTTTTGAAAATAGCATGCATTTTGCATCAAGTAATGCTTTTGGTTTGAAGTTACAAGGGGAACCCAGTCTTCTGCATGTGTTTCATTACCATATTGGAAAATATAAAGCACCAATGTTACTTAAGAAGATTTACTTTGATTGAGTCACCTTATTTGTAACCAATTATGATGTTGACCACATAAAAAATTAGAGTGGTCATTGAAGAATTATTTGAGTATGACATGGTTACATTTTTGGTAATAGCATCTAAAATTCATGTACTCAAGATATTAAATTACCTGACAAAAATATAAAATTTTATAGAATATGATGGTGCATGTTACATATGTGAGTAAGTGGTTGTTATCATTGATACAAATTCATGGGATTGAATTTTATACACTTTATTAGAAATTTAACCAAAAATATTTTTCACAAGAAGTTGGTCATGTTGTTACATTTAACTTAAGGCGTCTAGATGGATCATGGATTGGATACTATGAAGTATATAAATTGAATTATTTATCTGGAATCCAATTGCATTCAAGATTATTTTGAAACCTAGGTGAATGCGAAAAATATTTAGGCTTGTCTTGTTGACATATTTATTTGAATTTTGAGGTTGGGAATGTTTACTGTGATGATCATAATGGGAAACTAATTGGAGTAGTTGGGATTTCATTTGGTTATATGTCTATTTTTATAAAGAGTTGGCCTCTTAGCAGCATAGGTCTTTAACATGATTTGGAATGGATTCTCAAAATCCATGATGGATAAATTATGTCACAATATAAATTTCATGAAATATGACTTATTAGTACCTTTATTGGATTTAACCAGGAAATTTTGTATGTGGATTCACCACATTGCCAATAAAAATTGAAAATTTAACTTAAATGTGACATGTCTTATTCTAAAAGTGTAAAATAATTATTATAGTCCAAATATATGATTCCCAAGGTAGTGACATCAAAGTTCATGCTTGGTTCAGCAATTATATTATGAAATGTTTAAAGGTTCAATAATTCAGATATTTGGTACATAAGGTTGATCAATTAAAGTCTCCAGTATATTTCTCTTATGGATCTATTCCATATGTTTTCTTATCCATTTTTTTGGGGTATTTTTTCTAGTTGAATAATCCACACCCACATAGGCTATTTCGAGAAGTTCTGTATGGAGGACACAAGCCAAGGAAGGTTGGGCTGGTGTGCACTATGCAAGTCCTGCATCAAGGATATCGTGCCAACATCCCCAAAAGCACATAGAGTTTTCCACCATGGGGATAAGGAGGATCTTGAATTGGGTGGAAATAATGAGTACACAGGGAAGGTGTTGGGGTGATGTTAAGGGGGTAAATAATTACTACTAGGCGCAGTATTGGAAATAATATTAGATAATAGTTGTCTGAGTTATAGGGTTTTGGGGGTATAATAAATAGTCAATATAGTAGTTAGTGGGTGATATTTGATTATTTTCATTTAGGTTTCAGTGTTGTTCTTGTGAAGGCTATGGCCTTGGATCTTGTGGACATCCATGAGATTCCTCTTCCATGAAACCCAATAATGGATAATGACATGAAATCGTAGCATAAAACCCATACTTTTGAACTGATAAAGATACCTAAAGATAATAAGGATTTGAAAAATTAATGGATTTATCATATTAAAAATGAATAATCATGGCTCGTTCCAAGATGCATGGCACCATTAATTATTAAATGTTTTCATTAAAAGAAATTATTTATTTTGAATAAATTTTCTAAAATGTAAATGTATTATATTTGATTTATCCTTGGTTTGGCTACTAGTTTAGATTTTTAGTCTTATCATATGAATGTGAAGACAACTTTCTTCCATGGTGATTTAGAGGAGGATATTTTTATTCATGTGTTCAATTTTAATTAGGATAGGTATGTTTTATTTTGTGATAGTATTTTTAATTGTGAAAAAACATAGTTCTATTTTTTTTTAAAAGAGTCTAACTTTTCATGGAAGATCAAAAAATATAGATATAAAAAAATCAGTGGATGCATGATATCCATGATTCTAGACAGTTGGAGCTGAAGAAGATTCATTATAATGATAATAGGTTAGTAATTTTGATCAATATTTCACCAAAAGATAAATTTTAAAATTTTCAACTGGTTTTAAGGTTGATAATAATACTCAATTGAGTCGAAGGGGAGATTGTTGGGGGTCATCCTCAAGGGCCCGGGTGAATAGATAGGGTTTTTAAATTGGATTATCAGATTATGTTATATCCTCTATTGATTTATATTTTAAAAATAGATATATTTGTCTTTTTTTTTCTTTTAAAAGGGTGTGTGAATCCTATATATAGAGGAGTTGAATTTTGGTTCTGATGAAAGGTGTGTATGTAACATTTTTTTATAGAAAACAACTGGTAGCTTTTATCCAATTAAGAGTAATTATTTAAGTTTAATCAATTTGATTGGAAATCATATTTTCTCTATTTCTGGTGATTTCATAACACTATTATTTATATGATGATCTTTAGATCCATATGATCAAATCTTTATTTTTTTCTTATTTCTCAGGCTATGTTCTTTACTTCAAACTGGATCCAAAAAAAATTTGTGTTCTTCTAGTGGGGATTCAATTTTATTGGGTGTATTATTATTGAGATCCATTTCATTTTAGAGATCCATTTTTGTGCACTTTTATTATCACTAGATCATATTTTATAGGCCACATCTCATGGTTTTGCCTATTATTTTTTAAGATTTTTCATGTTAAAAAATATAACATACCATTGTTTAATTTCATGGTACGAGTTTATTTCTAGGCTCATTTGAAAGGTAAAATAATTTATTTAGTTGTATTCTTACGTTTCATTCATCATCATTTTCTTAACACTATTTTCATTGAATTGAACTCGAGCTTTCACCCTAGATTTAAAGATTAAACTCAACTCAAGTATTAAAATAAATTAATTGATCCTCACTCACTTCTTGTTCAAGACATCAAAGTGAGTTTTACCTATTATGAAGACTTGTGGCTTATTATATATGTTTTATATACTTTATTTTGTATAATGAGTGTTTTTTTCCACATTTTTAGAGGGGGTGATGCTTTAGAGGTGTGGGGAACACTCATTAAGTGTGGATGGACCCTATGCCACAAGACCTAGTTGATATTGTGGACATGGAAAAGTGTAGGATCCCCACCCCTAATATCTTGTAACTTGGTTTTATTTTTATTTCATTTAATCCCTAGGGACTTCAATCAAGTTTTAAAATACTTATCTAAAATTATAATGATTTTATTAAGATCTATTTAAAAAGAAAATATAAAAATATCACATCAATATTTTTTTTTTTGAAATGGCCTTTTTTAATGATATTCTGATCAAATTTTTTTAATCCAAGAGTCACTAATGATCCATCAAGAACCATTGAAATTTATTTGTATAGGGATAAGAAGATTTGGAAGTTTAATAAGAAGTGTTTTGAAATCAAAATTGAACCAGACAGTCCAACCAGTTGGACCATCAATCGGTGAGGACCACAACCCAAATAAATTATTGCAGATTCTTTTAAGTTTTGGATGATTTCCAATAGGGTTTCCTAGGTCTAATAAAAAACCGACCAAACTAGATGGTTTTTTACTATGTGTATTTTGGCGTTCTTTTTTTTGAATGGTAACTGTTTTGGAATTTATGAGGATGATCCCAAAATTTTTCTAAATTTTCAGATAAGTTGAGACTTGGCGTGGGGTTCTTTTTCATATATACATTTTATAATTTCAAAATTATTTTTATAAATTTATAAAACCCTAGTGCTCTTACTATATCTCGCCTCCTTATAATTGATTGATAAAAAATAAAAGAAATTAAAGTAAAATTAAAGAATAAAAAAAATATTTAATATCAAGAAAATAATCATATTAAAGTAAAAATAAATTATGATTAATTAAAATATATGAAAAATAATAATATTTTATTAAAAATTAGTAAAATAATAAAACTAATTAAGCCAATAGGTGAACAGAGATAATAAAATAGTGTTTCCATAAATATTTCCATAGATAAGGGAATTTGGGCATATAATAGTGACTATTCAAGTTGCATCATCAGTAATGACATGTGATTGCTTTGTAGAAAGCACCATGCTAAGTAATTGATCTGAAACTATAATTACACTGGACTCCATGTCCATAATGATTTTTTTATGGGTTTTACAATTTTTTTTAATGGGATAGGGTTCTGAAAGTTTTTAAAAATGGGACCCGAGATGCGTGAATGGGGTTCACACTTCCTATAAAATTTTTATGAAGGAAGCGTGAACCCCATTCACACTTATTCAAGAATATTTAATTAAAAAAACATTATTAATAATAAATATTATTAAAATTTAAATACATAATAATTATAAAATCATCAATATGTATAAAATATCAACAAAAGGGATCTATTCACATTATATTTTTATTCTTTTAGAGATTGTTTTTCCTTATTAGCCTTCATGGATGATCGTAAATAGAAGACAGAATGCTAAGGGAATCAGGGAGGAGAGGGTATAGAGGGAAAGAATTCTGGAATTCCTGGTTCAATCTCTTTTAACCGGTAAATATATAGATAAAATCTTGTTCTTGATAGGACTGTTGATCATGAACTCAGATTTTTGATGTGATTTAAATTTTTTATCTAATAGAAATTACAACTTGATAAAATATGTTTCATTTTAGTTATATTATAGGTTATATTACTTGATGAATAATATATTTTTTAAACCTTATTCTTTGATTTTTTTTCAGAGATACATAACATATAAGACTATATATGTATATTAGAAATAGTCAAGAGAGGATAACTACAAAGCTATAAAGAAATATGCACACACAAACTCCCTGGCCTTCCATAATTTTATCACTTATTGTAGGTTTTTTAACCTTAAATTCTTCTAATGAAGATTGTGAACTAGTAGAAATTTTTTCCTTCTTTTATAAAGCCTGAATATGTATCTTCTCAAAATTGGTCAAATGAAATTATAATTTTATACATCTCATATTGTGGTTCTTTTGATCTTCAATCATAATCACCTACTCTTCATATCCATTATTTATTTATATTATTCTTCATGCAACATTTTTTGTTAACAAAGATTCACGTTCCATGATCTTCTATGATTTTACATCCAATTTGAAATCATTGATATCAATAATATTTATCAAAATTTCTCCAAGTTCACAGATCTTTTCTTTTAGAGTCTTTTTGTATTAAAAATAAGCAATATTATTAATATTTATTAATTAATTTAAGAATATTATTTATTATACATATATAGATAATAATAATAATAAGTATTATTATGAATATAAAAAGTGAAATTATTGATTTTGGTAGATAATATGATAATAGTAAGAAGGTTATTAAAAAATGAATAGAACTCTATAAATGAGAACATTAAGACACATATAACATGTATCATAAATTTAATATCAACCTAATCTATTCCTATAGCATGGGTGCTACTTTATCCCACAGTTGGGAATATACTGGATGCGTCCATGATGTTTACGTCTATGTATCTGTTCTGGTGTATGGTGCTCCTGTATATCAGCATCATTAGCCACCTCCACATCCTCCTATGTGACAAGCTTTGGATGTATAGTCTCAACACATGTACCATGTCCTACCTCTATGGATAGTGGATGCTAATTGGAACTCTCACCAACATGTGAAAAAGATGGATGTTATAATGCGGATGTCTATATAGCAGGGAGTGATAAATAAGCTAGTTGAACCCAGTAAATGTCTATATTTTCCTCTGGCTATGACTGAGAAGCTGTAGGAGCATCTGATTGATCATGATGAACACCCTCCTCCTATGAAACCGCAACATCTGGTTGATCATGATGAATGTCCTCCTCCTGTAGAACAGCAGCATATATAACAGGGTATTCACCTCCTAGTACATCTATATAAAGCTCAACATACTCCAAAAACTCATCATAATGTGATGGATCAAAGAAAATTTCATGATAAATATCGTTCATTGAAGGAATCAACTCTATCAAAGCGCTGTGAAAATATGTCAGGTCAAATGCGCCTCTCTCTACTGGATCAGAAATGTGAAGTAAATGACTGATATGTGTATCCTGTGAAAAAAAAATCATTGTTAAGTAAATTTAATAAAAAAATTATTGAATAGTGGAAGGAAGAATGTATACTAACTCACAAAATCCTCATCTGTTTCATGTTAGAAATATGATTGGGGACTTGTAGTACTAGGATGAAAAATCCGTCTGATCGCACAAATGAAAATGTATTATCCCCACCCCTTGTAACTGGAACTCATGTTGTCTATACCATAGATCAATATATGTGGAATGGTATCTCCTCCAATCAAATTCTCTCTTCACTGACATCTTCAAGGAATGTAGTGAAGCTAACTGATTGGGCGGGTCAGGAATAGGCTGAAAAATCCAAACTACATCATAACTTTGTCAATCTGATGCCACTCGACTATATGAAAATGAATCAAGGGAACCATGCAGGAGCTGGTAGAAATAATCATTGTATAAATATGGTGGGAGACTTTGGATAATATAATCTATATATGGAATCCATGTAATCTGAAATAAAAATGAATAATCACTTAATAAATGAAGAGATGTATAGTGGAGAAAATAGATTTAACAATATAAATAATATTTACTTACATCTTCTCATCGAAGGTTGTCCAGCATAAGTATGTAGGTGTGGACGTCGTGTCTGGCAGAATTTGAATGTCGATGTGCCTGAATCCACCTGTAGATAACATTTTTATAGTTACATTTCATAATAGAAAGATATACAACTAAGTTATACATTATAAGGAATGGATAACATAGCATTGTCCATGCAAATCCTCTGATAAAATATCTTCAAGCAATGGTGCATGGGAATGTGAATATAATTGAGGGATGTGCTCCTATACCCAAATATATAGAATAAAAATGCATCATGTGATCTGTATCTTATCAATGCGACATGCACTGTATAGCACCCTATATGTATATGCTAGACAAGATGACCCTAAGCTATACCGGCCTGCCTGGTCCAAATCCTCTATAAGAGGTAAATACATCATATGTGAAAAATTAGTAGAGTGATCAACAAAAAGTGTGCCCCTAATAAGACTCAAAATTTATGGATGTGAAAATCGCATCATGGTGATCTCATCTCATCATCTGCTATATGTGAAAAGTTCTGGTCTAACCAAGGCATGCATAATCTACCACCGATGACAGACCTTCTATCATCGTGAACCTCTATGTCCAGTAATCGATGAATAAGATCGAACCAATCTGATCCAACTTGGAATGTCAGAGTGGAACCATCGATTAGGAGGCCTAACATAATGGATACATCCTGTAGGGTAATATTCATCTCCCCTCTCTAAAATAGAACATATGTGACTCTGGCCTCCATCTCTCTATAAGCACAGCAATGAGCCGATGATCGACAAAGGTGAATTCACACATTGCTACGCCATAAAATCCAGTACGACGAAGATGGGGGATGATAGTGGGAGGTGGTGTGGCATGATGGAAATGATGAGATCTACGAACACTCAAAGGAGGCACAGGATGTCCCTCTAAAACCAGTCATGATACATGAGTATCATGGGATGTAAGAAATGGAAAATCTGTCATCTGCATAAATAATATCATCATTACTTTTTGATAGTGACTTCATTAAAAAATGTAAAATTTTATTAAAAAAAACTATAAAATTGAAATAATATATAAAATATATGAGGGTGGTGTTGTTGGTTTAGGTTATGAATTTCTTTTTTTATTGATCTCTAATAAAGTTTAATTTATTCTAATTTTTTTATATAATGAAACAGTGATGAGAAACCCACATTGAACATGTATAATCATGATATATTCATGTTCATTGTATGTTTATTTTTTTAATAGTTATAGTATCACAAAACTATTTATGTTAGAATCCAGAAATGAGACCAACCAAAATTAAAACATGTTAAAAATATAGCTAGTTAGAAATAAAATGAATCATTACTGATACGTCCACATATGAAACAAAATATACACACTAATGATAAAATACAAAACCTCCATCGTGGATGATAGGATGTGGAGCTTTGTCCTACCACTTGGGGACATCTCTTATGAGTATGTCCTTCATCATGAAAAATACATCATCGTCATCCCCCTTCTCATTATCGAGGCCAATCCATCTCATTTCTGATTTGAGTTGACTTTGGTCTTCCTCAGGGATGCAACCTAGTAGTATGAAGCCAATAATTTAAAAAAACAACAGAAATTGAAAAAATTTATAAATGAAAACAAAACCAACTTACGAAACCTTGAAATATCAGGGAAAATAGTCGGATGATCAGCAGGCAATGTGATAGAATTAAAGTCACCAACTAACATCAAAGTTTCATTATAACAGTTAACCAAAGTGCTAATGTGATACATTGGGTCAACATAGGTATCCCATGATATATTTACCTAATAACAAGCTACAATAACATGTGCACATGGATATCTCAATGCTTGAAAGTTACCGCAATCACAGTACCTATTATCCAACATCACCACAAGCACTCGACCACTACTACATGTAGCCTGATCGAAGCACTCCCTTACCTGAAATCTTCTATTTTACATATCAAAGGCTATAAAACTCCATATCAAATCCTCATTCAGTATATGATCAATATCACTTTGAAAATGCTGAGTAAAATGAATACCAGTTTATATCCTCTGATAGAACTTTTGGGAATGGTCAACAAAGTAGTGCACACATCTATAAAAATCCTCTTGCACTAACCCTGTGATCGGGAGATTTCACACACCCTTGAGGACCCCATTTATGCACTCCACTATATTAGTAGTTATATGTCTATATATTCGGCCACCATCATATGATAATGACCATTTTTCCTTTGAAATATATATCATATATTCATAGAAATATTCATTTTTCCATAGAATCTTTTCAAGACCTTGATCAAATCTTTTTTTTGCTCATATTCTAAAACCATAAAAAAAATAATGTATTAAAAAAGATATTAAATTTTCTTTAAATAAAATGTAAGTTTATAAATACATACATAACTTGAAGATTTCCTTCTTTATTGACTCATCTCTGAAATGCTTATTAACATTACTTGCATTATGCTAAATTCAATATTGATGATAAGAATTCAGCTCAATCCATGAAACCTTGTCACTATTGATAGCCTCTATAATCACTCAATGGCGATAAAATATCAAACAGACACCATGGTTTTGTGTAACATGAGTTCGTACACATGCCAAAAACCAGTTCCAGTATTCAAAATTCTCCTTTTCAACAATAGAAAATGAAAGTGGTAGAGGAGAACGATTACTATCCTGTGTGGAAGTAATGATTAGAACACATGTATACTTACCATAAAGGAAAGTGCCCTTGACCTGAATGAATTGTTTATAATAGGGAAAAGAAGTGATGCATATTTTGAATGCCTAAAAATCCTATTGAACTTAACCTTTGATCGATTTACTCAGGGATTGGGGGACACATACTCAATAGTGTCCAACTGATAAATAATCTGACTGTTGAGAGACAACAATTCTATAAGTTGTGGAAACATTGCATAAGATTTATCCCAATCACCATACACTTTTACAATTGATTTCTATTTTTAATTACATGCTTTTTCTAGGATATCTTATAGTTATAAAACTGTTGAATTCTTTCCTAAAAAATAGAAATAGGAACATCCTGACAGGTCCATATCATATCAATAATAATAGTTGATATAAACTTTGCATCAAGGTAATAGTGATCCTGCGACAAGGTTGGATGCACACAAGTGTGTGGGTCTTCTAATTTGGTTATCTTCCAACATGGAAAAAAATTATCATATATTGACCTTAATCAAAATTTACATTCTGCCCCATATTTTTCACAATGAATGAGATATTTTTTCTTCTTTGACTCATCAACCAAAAATGTGAAATGTTGCTCTATTTAGTATTTATTTATCATATTTTTTATATAAAGTTTCCTTTCAAACTCCTACCTGATATAGAGAGTGTTATAATTTTATGTAGATCTATTCCCTATAATTCCAAGAAATTCAGAAGCTGGTGTAATGACATCCCAATAAAAATGTTTTCCACACAACATTCCTTCAACTAAGGAACTCGATATTGAAGGATGATTACCACTAACTAGTGGGTGTCATGGATGTCTATCTCTCATAGGAACCTCATAAAGTTCATTCCCCACATCACCCTACTGTGGAATCCTATCTCTAAAAGGTACCTCAAAAGGTTCATTCCATACATCACCCTCACCCACATCATCTCCTGATGCCTCAGTAGATTCTTCTTCCTTAGATATATTTTCATTCACTATATCATCAGTACACACAGGAATATCATCTACAATTATTTCTAAATACTGATCATCTTCTTAATAATTTGGTTCTATCACAGGACTCATATGAGAACGAGGCAATGAAAAAGATTGATATGAAGGACCAACTTCTACATAGCTCACAAAACACGGTTCTGTAGTAGTCGGTTGTACCACATATATATCAGAAATCACCACATACAACTCCATCAAACCATTAGCACACTGATATCTAAATAAGGAAGATGCATCCATCCAATCCTCGTCATTAACTAGAGGGAACTCTATATGCCAGAAATGTTCAGGATTTTGTAGGTGTAGATATGTTATTGAAGCAATGGATTGATCAAGCCCTCAGTTTTAACTGACTATGAATCTTATTTCGAACTTCATCCAATGTCAAACAGCCATGAATATTTTCCACTCTTGCAGGTAGAAAACTATAGCTAAAACCCTACTCAGTATAAATTTCCTCACTATTGCAATAAATTTTCACAGACATGATTACCTAGAAAAAAATAATTAATAAAATATTATATACTACATCAAATTTTTAAATTATTTGAATTGGTTATGATTGAATAATTGACTTCATATTGAGACTTTTTATTTTTATTGGTTTATCATTATTAAGGTATAGTGATGTTGATATTATTACCAAAGAAAATTTAATATAACGTTATATATTTTTATACCACTTATCAAATGTTTCATAAATTTTAATTACTTATGAATAAATAACCATGGATTAATCTTGAGACTTACTATGGATTAGTTTATCATTTTCTGATAAAGTAACCAAAACCTATGGATGGACTCCTAGTGTCTCTATTATGAACTATTTCAACAACCATCAGTCTCCTTTCAAATAGAAACACCTCTTGTCGAACACATGTTCTTGAATGCCTCTTTGAGAACTCCTCTTCAGGGATGCCTCTTCGGTGAATCCACTTCGAGGACGCCTCTTGTCAATCACCTTGTAATTACAAATTTACTCACATGAATGTGAGGGGGTATAGGGGTATGAAATACATAGATTTTTTTAAGAAGACATGCAGGTCCTTACAAACTTATCAAGAGATGACTCGAAGGCCATCAATGCGAAAAAAAATGAAATTATTACAAATTATATAACCACATACACAAAAAAGACATAAAATTTCCATTATACATTGGTTGTTCATCTCAAGATCAATCATCACCCAATACTCTTAACATATTTTTTGATATACTTATTATGTTCTATATATTATCTGACTTTACCTATTACTAGATGAAATATATATTAAATATTTACACCTATTTTCCAAAAAAATTAACTTTTCAATTTGTATGTATAAATATATATATATATATATATAACATTTAATAATATTATTTCAAACTAATATAATTTACACTTACATAACAATCATTTCAATACTGAATACTTATGTTATTTTCAATTTTATAAAATTCCATATATATATATATATATAATGTTTTTTGTTATTCAACTACCTTCCAAAATATAAGTAAAGATATTTTATACTTTATTACTTGAAAGAATATTTATTTATACTAAATATTATTTAGATTTATTGAATAAAATTATTATTACAAGTAAATTAAAGTAATATAATTTACACTTAAGTAAAAACCATTAAAATAATATAAACTTATGTTATTTTAAATTTAATAAAGTTACATATATAGAAAAAAAATTCATTTATCTGTTTTAAAATATTTAATTAATTATATTTCATACTTCATTACTTCAAAAAATAATTATCTACAGTTAATATAATTTGAAATTTTAATTTATAGAAAACTGTTTTTATACCATTAACAAAAAAGAATTTTCTATATATTTATTAATAAATTTAAATATAATACTTAATATAATTAATATATTTTTAATAAATGATATAGATAGTCAATAGAATATTATAATTTAATTTAATATTACTTAAAAATAGCATATTTCATATACATAAAAATATGTTAAAGTTGTCATTTATATTAAAATATATATAATTTTTTAAAAACAATTTTATTTCCTTATATAAAAATTAAAATTTTGACGTACCATATTTAAATTTTCTAAATATTTGATATGAATTCATACAACAAACATTAATTCATTCAAAAATAAAATCATACAAAGATATTAATTTATACACTCATACATTCATCAATACAAATTAAATAAATAAACCATACAAATAAACAATAATTTCTACACATCACAATTTAGATAAATAAATCATACAAATAAAATAAATAACCTTAATTAAACAATTTAAATTCTGAATAGAAATTTTACCTTCTTAAAAGCAGAAAATATTTGTTCAGAAAGACATTTTGCAGGGCATCATAACAAATTTCATAGGATAAGAAGAAGATTTGAGGGGGGGATTCCTTATATAAAAGCACGATGGGGAGATGTGTGAACCTTGTTCACACATCCTTCATCCACTATGCAAAGGATGTGTGAACGAGGTTCACACATCTTACGCAGCACCTAAGATGCATGAATGGGGTTCATGCATCTTTGGCGGCAAAGATAGATGCACGAACCTCATTTACACATCTTTCTGGGATTGTAGATGCGTGAATAAGTTTCATGCATCTTGGGTCCCATTTTTAAAAAAATTCAGAATCCTATCCCATTTTAAAAAAAATTGTAAAACCCATAAAAAAATATTTTCTGAAACTACTGTAATAGCTACGTCATGATCCTCAAGATCTAGGTAGGGGGAAACCAATTCCTCGTAAAGGGGACTTCCACCAAGCACAATAGTAGTTGATAAAAGTTGGGATAGTAAAAGCAAACAGGCTGGTGTGATGTGTACATGACAAGTTATAACTTTATAGGGAAACCACTTGCTCAAAAATTCCATGTGTCACCACCAAAAATTGTAGATATGATATTTATGTCGATAATCTCAAATAACAAATAAATTTTGTCTTAAACATACACAATAATACTCTACTATCATTAACAAAAGATATTTTTTCAAAAACATGAAAAAAATCATCTTCATACTATTTACAAGGAACTCATAAGAGGTTTATCATAAAATGGTATAATAATAAAAATTAAAAAAAATCTCTAAAAGGATCATTCGGCTCTAGTGATCTAATCAATAAGATTTCATTAATTAGACAAATGAATGCATAAAACATCAAGGTTGATGTTTAAATAGATGCATAAGTTAATTTACTTCCCAAATACGTAACCAAGACTATGTAATTTTGAAAGGATTATTAATAAGGAAGATGGAAAAGGTAAATTTATTGTTGCATGAAGTATCATAGCACAGTCACTAATAGTCACCCCCCCCCCCAATCTAATCACCTGAAATAGGTTAATCACATTCAGTTCAAATGAGAAGATGTAATGAAATTTAATTATTTTGGGGAAAAATGGAAGTCTAACATCAGGTACTTAAGGGAAACAAACCATGATACCACTGAGAATGCAAAAAAAAATATTAGAATCTGACATACTAAGAAGATTTATGGAATGTCTTAGCTGTTACATGGGATAAAAATGATTTACATTTTTTAACCTAAAAACAGGATGTCTAAACTCTCATGAATACTTCCTCATTCAATAATATAAAACTCAATTTGAATCCATGATTGGGTCACTCGAAAAAAACAAATAAAAATAAGAAACTCAAGTAGCATTCAGTTTTGGAAAAAAAATTATTTTCATTTTCCAAAAGGTTAATAGAAATGTATTGAATTATATAAATGGAAAACATTTTTTGAAAATGAAAATTAAAATAATATAATTTAGGGTAAAAAACTTGTGATACCCATGCTTCATTGATTTCTCTTGATATCCAAAACACTTTTAACATGTTTTCTGAAAGATTATTAAAAAATGAAAACATGAAACATTTTTTAAAACCAAACACAACCTTAATCTTATTATTATTATTCATTTTTTTCAGAAAAAATAATTATAGATATAAATTTTTTTCCATTATTTAATCTATGTCGTCTTACAATCAGAGCTTTGGAAAGATACTACACCATGTCAATATAAAATTTAAACAAGTTTTAGAAACAAGGTATTTGGCTATCAAGTTCTTAAACTTTAAAGAGATTAAATATCACTAGTCCAGATATCATTATCTATCATTCAATTATCCCTTCTTCTAGTTCTTTACATCTATGTTTTTTCACTTCATTTCCATTCTATAGACACATCAGAAAATTGAAGCCGCCATAAATTTCGAAATACAATATTCTAGGTTACTAATACTGAAAAGAGAGAATAGAGCATACAATGTGCTATCAAAAAATGACTCAGTGGTCAAAAAAATGACTCCATATTTTGATAAAATATCAATAAAAAATGGGAAATAATATAAATTCAATGATCCCAGACCACATCCACTCATAAGTAACAATGCATGTTCCGTTGAAAAAAAATAACTTGTCAATACATTAAAAGAAAATTATATTTGACCAATTTTGGACACCATTTATCAATAACAAAACCTCAATCAGCATGGATGTGTAAATATAAAAATAATAATAATGGAAGAGGGGGAAGAGTGGGGAAAGAAGAATAATAATGGAATAGGAAGAGTGAGAGATGATAGAACAACTCAAGAGAGCCCCAGCTCTTCCTGCCCAAGCTAGCGGCCAAAATTGCTAAGCAGCCTACAAAAAAATAATCCACCCCCCCCCCCCCCATTACCCTCTCTCACCTTCTTTTAAACACCCATGGACCCCCATGATCCCAACATATTCCCCAAGCCCACCCCCCCCCCCATGAAATTATAGAAAATTATCCAACATAATAGCAGCCCCCTTGCATTCCTATCACTACCACCCTCAGAAATTTCACCTTATCCTAAAGTTGGTGGTTGTACCCCTTAGTTTGAAGGCACAATGCAGCTAAAATATTTCCAATATGGTTTATTCCATATCTTCATATTAAAAATCACCAATGAATCGAATCTCAAACTGTCAAATATTAACTTTGTTCGGGTCATCACCAAATGATCGCGAGGAGCAAGTCTTTGTCAAAGCAGGTTCCCAATACAAAGGAACATTGAAACTTGTATTGTAAACCAATCCCATAGGTAAGTCATACAAATTTGACAACCCATCTTAAATTTCACCCTTTTTATCATCATTGGCCATCAAAATACCATCCAAAGGTGTCGCACAATTAGACTTCAGTTACAGTGCCTCCTTGCCTAGCTCCAAAGCGTGTACAACAGCACTGCACATCTGGTATGTGGTACTGCCTTTTCTGTCATTGTGGGCATTGTTCCCTACCCTCACCTCACTAAATTTTCCTCAACTCAGGATACTTACCTTCACGGACAGTGAAGGCGATGAGCCAGAAGAAGGATGATCATCAGAAAACTCAGTCATCACGAGCATGACTTGTTCAGCTAGTGGTAACATAGCAAGATCCATTGTTTGTGTCGACCCATTTTGCAGCATATTTTTATCCAGAATTACAGACCTAGAAGTGTCCAACTCCTCCTTGACCATTGTTAGTTGAACATTTCCCATGTTCCCTCCTGATATTGTTGATTGTGCCTTAGTTCTTCACACTGCCAATGATGGTTGATCCTGGTGCGGCAGCTCTTTCAGCTCAAACATGGATAAAGGCTCCCGTCGTGCTACCATATACCAGCTAAAGGTAGTATCGTCAGGACTTTCAGTCATCCCTTTTCTATAGCTTTGCGTCCCATGTTTGATAGGCTCCCCTAAGTGAGATGCGAATAACTGTGTCACCATTGACAGGAACTCGGTCGTAGTCACAAGGTATTCCTCGGTGGAACTTCCAAAATCCTCAAGTAGCACTTCTTTGAGATTCTCCTAATCAATAAAAACTAAAGTTCAAACATACCTATCATGCAGAGTCATTTCATTGGTATTTTTATTGCTTCCAAAATTTGACAGATGAAGAAATAAGTCTCATCTTTCTTTATCCATGTTTTAAAATCTATTCCATAAAATTCCAGTATCATTATTTAGCCAAAGAGCTTGTCCAGGGATCCGTTCAGCTAGGCCAGTGACACCCATATCTCCGACATGTGAAACTCCATGTGTGCAAGAAGCAAAAGCAGGATCAGCTTCAGACACAATGGTGTCTCCGACAAAGATTCCTTCTCGTGAGGATGGTACTGAAAATGTTTCTGGGAAAGTGTCCTGCACTCTGACTGATGGAATCCGGTCGTGCGTGCCTCCCTTGAAATAGTGGTGAATAAATGACAACAAGGTGGGAGAATAAGGCCGATGAGGTGCATTGTTACTGACACAAGTCAATGGTGTTCATTTCATTTGGCCAAGTTTTCTTGTAGCGTTCCATTCTGTAGTGACTGATCATGCTCCTCCTGGGCGACAAACAAGCAACACACATTTCGGGCAGTGTGTCGCTCAACTTTAAATGCTTTCCAACTAGACACAACTCCTCAAAACCAGTGTTGAAGATGAATGATAGAAATGAGATATGATGAAGATCCGTAAAGTCAGACCAATTGATAAATCCTAGGACCAGACTACTTGTACTCCATAATATATAAACCAAACTTATAGAGTAAGGGAAGAAAACAAATAAAAATGGAAGAGGTAGAAGAGTGAGAGATGATACAACCACTCGAGAGAGCCCCAACTCTTCCCGTCCAAGCCAGTATATTCCACTTGTCCCTCCCATGTAGTTACAACTTCCCCCCAGGATCCTAGTATATTCCCCTTGGCCCCCTATGCAATTAGAACAGATTTCCAAACATAACAGCAGTACCCTTGCATTTCTATCACACACCAACATCAGCATTCTTTCTAGTACAATCTTCTTTTTTATGCAAACCAGCATAAATACATCCAAGGGAAAAAATTCTACATAACCACCAGAACAAATCATTAACAGAGGCCCAAATAAGTTCCTAATGACCAAATGTTGTCTCTTTTAATTAGAGATCATGTGTGAAAAAGGAATATAGATGACATTGGGTGGTTCAGCCAAATAAAAAAGGGGAAAGAAAACAGAAAGAGGGGGGATAAGTGCAATGGAAGTGTGGGGAAGGAGGATAATGCAAAGAAAGGGATGGTGTTGTGGTTTTCTTTAATTCTGTAAAATGATAGAGAGTGTACCCAATACCCAAGATTCCTCTCTAAGGGAGGTATTTGTGTCAATTTATAATGAATAATAAATATTATATGGGACACAGACTCCAACACTCCCCATCAAGTTAGATCTACCTAGCTTGGATACATGATTGAAGGAAAAAATCAAATCAAAACAAATCACAGACACTTCTAGCACTCCCCTTTAATATGGATATACTCAGTTTGATGACATAACAAGACAAAACATAACAAAAGATAAACTAACATGGCTATTACTCCACCTCAAGAAGTTTATATAAGATGCCGCTAAAATGATTATGTCAACAAAGGGACAACATTCGTCATGCAAAACTGACAGAAATATATGGAAAGATGATGCACTGGTAGGAATGTCTAGAATAAGAGCATCTAGGCATGTAGGAACATCATGCTATCGAACCAAAGTTGGATGTCTAGCAGGAATAGCTGGATTATATCAATAGTGCAGCAAGGAATAATAGTGCAGCAAGGAATAATGGTTGGGGGAGAGGGATAGACAAAGAAAAATATTTTGAAAAAAAACAGCAGTAAGGGACAACGGAATTTGGGAACATTGGTCACACCAGATTCATCCAGCAAGGGCGTGTAGGAGGGGATTCACATCTAGAGGTGATTTCATGGCCGAAAGATGAGGGCGGCAAGATTCCTACCTGGTTGCACGTCTGGTGCGACTTCATCTTGGGAAGTGGGGCCACAACTATTAGAAGATGAATGGAGGGGGACATTGGGGGCCATCGTGTAGGGGTGAAGGGTGGAAGAGGTCTAGTTGGTAGGGTCTGGTGAGATTGGTCATGGAGAGCCGGTGTGAGGAGGTGGTCGCTCATTGCATGGTAGGGGTGACACATAGAGAGCGTCATAGGGATGTGTCATGCAGAGAGGAGCATACATGCATGGATGGGAGGTGTGGGAGGGTGACGACCATGACTGGCCTGGTAGGTGCATGCAGTTCCCGATGATGGCAGTATGCAGGTCAGACAGATCGACGACCAGGAGTGGCACAGCGGTGCGGGAGGGGAATGGTGGCGCGACATGGGCCATTGTGGGAGGTTGCATCTTGTGAGGCTGCGGATAAAGGGGAGGAGGCTTGGGTTTTTTATGGAGGTATGTGAGAAATAAGTTTGGTTCAGACCAGGGAATATCGGCGGTTTAAACGGGAGTGGAACCAACAACTGTTGTCTGGCCGTAGTGTAGGAGGACACCTAGATGAGGGAGCCGACGCTAGGGTGAGTGTCCATATCGAGAGCTTGTGTGCAAATTTGGAGGGGGTTGGTGCAATTGGATGCATGGGGAGGCTCAGAAGGAGCAGCAGTGTAGGTGCAGGGGTTGTCGCAGAGAGGAGCCGAAGATGGCGTCCGCAAGAGATGGGGTGTTGTTGCGTAGGAGCATCGCGCTGGGAGGGGCCATCGCACGGGATCTTGGGACAGATAGGATTTGTCGTGATGGTGAGGGATGCGTGACATGGAGGGGGCTGGGGTTTAACTGCCGAGAGGTGTGACTGGATTTGATCAAGCGGCATTGGCTGGAAGCCATTCTTCATGGGGTGTTGATGATGGTCAGCGGCATGACTAGCCGTGGATCTTGAGGCGGTGCAGCGGGTGTGAATGGGGCGGAAAGGATCCATCATACAGGGAGACACATAGGATTCGGAGGGAAAGCCGAATATAGATGACTTATAGACCCCTGTCCATGGAGGTATCTTCTCCCTTTGGGGGGAAAATCATAGGTTTTCTCTGAGAGAAAAGAGAGAGGAATGAGACCGGGAGGGTTTGGGTTAAAACTCCTTTGATACCATGTATCATGATAGATAGTGGACCCAATACCCAATATATCTCTCTAAGAGAGGCCTTGGTGTCAATTTATAATGAAGAATAAATATGAAAAAACACATAATATTGATGTGAGACATAGACCAAAAAATTCTTTTTAAGTGGCAGTATTGTGGTAATTTTAAAAAACTTGTGTTTTTAACCTTTTTAACTAAGAATGGTGATCAGAATAGTAGTAATGATAATGATAATAATTAAAACACATCTCACACACACATACATGTATGTATGCTTTCATTTCACTTCATTTTATTATTTTTTCTCAGGTTATTAATCATAAAATTCCATACCTTACATTCCCCTAATATCTACGCACTACTCAAAGGAAGAAAAAAGTTTCAGGTGTAGTCAGTCCATACTTGTGAGCCATAAAATAGTTGAATTTTGCCTTTGATTCAAACCTAGTTGTTCAAATAACTACACAGCTACAAGATAATAACAAAACAAGACAACCATATGTACTTGAGGTATGAAAGGCGTGCATTATAACATAAAAAATGATATTATTTTATGTAGTAAATATGCAAGAGAGATGGGAACATACCTTTAAAATTACTTCAACAACTAATTCAACTTCCCATCAACCACCAAGGGTATCACTTGCTTGCGAGTGGACCATTACCCAACCATTTTTCAACATACCCATCAACCCTGATGAGGCAACAACACTTAAGTGAGAGTTAGAATCTTTTTAATCCCAACAAGGAACCTACACTCAAGTAGGATTTTCTAATCTATGTCTGAGCCCTTACCCAACTATCATAAGAAAAAACAATTATAGTATCATCAATCATGAAACACAATGCAACTTATAACAACAATATCAAAAATCACGTTAAAATTTCCCCCACATTTCCAAAAAGGAAAACACACACACCTAGAAATCTAACAATTTCATTTTTTCCCAAAAACCAATCAAACAAAAAACCATTTTAAATATCATTGTTAAAGTGTAAGAGTGGTTACCCAATATCCAATGTGCCTCTCTAAAGGAGGGATTGAGGTTATTTTATAATGAATAATAAATACCACATTTGACTATAAGTATGATGTAAGATGCAAACTCCAACACTTCCCCTCAAGCTAGGTGTACCTATCTTGAACACATAAAGAAAAAAAAGCAATAAATAGACTAAAAACACTCCCCCTCAAGCTGGATATACCCAACTTGATTAAAAAAACAAGAAAAAACAAAGAAAAGATAAACTACCATGGCTTCTACTTCATCTTAGGAAGGTGATGAATGATGGAAGAAGATGCTGAAAAGGATGTGACAACGAGGTGTCTGGAAACACACATAGGCAGGGCTGGAAGACGGAGCTTCAGAATATACACACAAGCAGGCCGATCATTAGAGGCACCAAGAATACTGCACTGGTGATGCCAAACATCAGAGCGCTAGGAAAGCTGCACTGGAAGACTGGTCGTCGGAGCGTCGGGAAAGACACATGGGTAGAGGTGATTGTCAAAGTATCGAGAAAGCCACATGGGTGGGGCCAATCATTAGAGTGTCGTGTCGGTTGTTGGGTAGGAGGATGAAAAGGCTAGACATAGTGGAAACCTGTGAGGAGGGCTGCCTTGTAGAGGAGTAGCAGATAATAGAGATTTAGAGAGGAGATCCTGTCGCGGCCGACTAGATCTGGCCGAATGGGAATGAGTAGCAGTAATGGGACATCAGAAGCCAGGTGAGGGGGCTCGAGAACATCGCACTGGAGATGTGGGTGTTTCATAGGAAAGGATAGTGTGGGAGTGCCCCAACATCGGCATGGTTGGAGCACTGGAGGTGCACTGTCAGCGCGGTAGGATCTACCGCGCACAGAGAGAGTCGCGCACAGGAAGGGTTCTACTGGGAAATGTCATGCACAGAAAATAGGGATCCATGGAGGTGGAGGACATCATAGAGGGACACACCTGGTGGGGCCTTCACGTGCAAGGGGAGGGCCTCTAGGGGTCGACGCACAAAAAGGGGTACCAATGGGCGGGATATCCACCGTCGGGGTGAGGTGCAGTGGAGGTGGAGGATTGGAAGACGTCGCGGACAGGGGAAGCTCTGTAGGAGGCGTCTCCAGGTGGAGGACTTGCCATGGATGGAGGGGTGATGGTATATTAGGGATCCCTGGCCATGGATTCCTCCATCCCCCACAGGGAAAAACATTGTAAACCCTGGATAGGAGAAAAAAATAGAAGGGAGGGATCAGGTTGGATTAAACCTCCTCTAATACCCTTTTAAAGTATAATATTGGATACCCAATACCCAAGGTTCATATCTAAAGGATTCCTTAAGGTTATTTTATAATGAATAATAAATACCACATCAGACCATAAGTTTGATGTGGGATGCAAATTCCAACAATCATCATTAAATAATTCCGCACATATAAAACAATTAAATGAAAGCATTACATTAAATATCAAGATATTTATCGCAAAATAAAGTGTAGAAGAATCCACCTACCTCAACCTAGTTATGATGTGGAATCATATTCCCAAACTCAAGATCCTACCCCCCCCCCCCCAATCCTTCTCAAATCCCTAAAACCAAAATCTCTAGTTTTATTCAAGCTAAAACCTATGATTTCATCCAACCCCAGACTGGTAAGGGTTTCTCAAATAGAAAAGCACAAACAAAGAGATGGGAGATTTAAAGGGAACTTACCTTAGATCTGAGCTCTAACCACCAAATTATCCAAGAGAGATGAGTGATGATGGGAGAGTGTAACACCCCAACCTATCCCATTGGCTTGGGAATAGGCGGGGTGGTACTAACCTTAGGTGAAATCCCCTAAACACCAAAGGATGGTAATAAATGTCAAATGTTTGAAAAACTCATGGGGGATTATTTTCCCTTATAGAGAGTACAAACTTCAAAGGATTGGATATAACAATATACAATGAACATACATGATGCATCCTATAAAGAGGCCAACCAAAAACCAATCAACATAAGAAATTAGAACCACAATCAAAGTCGCATCAATAAAATAGACACCAATAAGTAAATTCCAATGAAAGACCCAAAGACTCCAAAAGAAACAAAGGTACCAATGTGGTATCATGACAGACTACACAGTAATACCTTCAAGCTCCAACTCTAAACCAACAAGATTGAAGTGTCATGGTTCTTCACTAGTAAAGTATGAGACTTTTCCCCTACCTCTATTATGGTAAACAGTGTTTTCATATTCAATGGGATGAATATTCATGGGGTGAGTATATCAACTAAGTATAAAATCCCCAAGATTTCCCATACACACCACTAGGACAAGGATAAGTTAGTTAACATTTCATATAAAACAAGAGTGTGAAAAATAAAACAATTGGGAAAATTATACATATAGATAAGCAGTGATAAAACTCATACCATGAAGTTCTCTCATGTCATCAATGAAAAATCATGCAACTCACACACCCAATACACCTCCTATCAATGAAGGCCCACCGAATGACTCATACTCAGGAGTTGTACATGTCCCTCCGAAACCAAGCCGTCATTTGGTAGTAAATCCCTTGAGTCCGAATTGACCCCTCAACCACATCTAACTCAATGAGGACATTTCTTTTCTTATTATGAAATCACACAACCATATTCATACCAATTTCATCATACACCAAAAAAAATTGAAAACAAAACCTCATTTAATCAATTTTAGAAAATGATTTGTGGGTGAAGCCCACAACCCATAGTTTCAAAACACAATTGTAAGATCTAAACCTATGTAGAGGTGGGTTTTTATTTTAATTTTGGTTAACCACTATGATAAATAGTTTTTTTAATTATTTATTGGGAGTGAGAAAGGTCACAGGATCATTCTAAGGGTTTAGGACTTGAAGATGTTGAAAATGGGCCTTACAGCACATGGCGCATGGTTAGTGCTAACTATTAACCATGACAGTGTTTCACGGTTTAACGGGGGTATGGTTTTAAAAATCATAGAGGATTCCTAGAAACCATGTGGGTTGGTTCTAGAACTATTTTCATGACTTCTACATGGTTTACCAAACTGTACAGGTGGCCCAAATAACCATGCAGCATGTGTTTTCCTTGAATAGTGAAATTTGTACGGTTGATAGACGGTTTGAAAAACCATGCGGCCAAACCATATGCCTCATTAAAAAGTGGTAAATTACCACTTTTACCTCCTAAATTTTATACGAACTCACTCATATTTCTCCCTCATTTCACTCCTAGCAGTATAGGGTGCACTCTAAACTCTCCCCCACTTCCAAGGGTGTACCTCCTTCGATTATAGGGCATTTGAAGTGTTATTTATTGTGATTCTATGCCCCGAGTGAGTCTAATATTGTTTCCTTCTATTCTCCAGATGATTCGCCACATGGTTTTCCCTTGTCTTCTATGCTCATAATCCCTTTTTCAGGGAGCTGCCTACATTTGTGGTTGCGACCGTTTTAGCTCGAATCAAAGGTCAGGGTTGGATGAGTGGTTATCTACAAACCTAAGGTGGGTGATCTTAGAGATAATATCAATAATATTGATAGTTTTTATGTGTATGTAGATATTCCATAACACTGGTGTGTTGTGCATTTGTTTCCTCAGTTTAATAAAATGGTTATGGTCCTTTAATTGATGTCTTGGACCCTTCATGGATCATGTTGGTTTTGTTGATGACTATGCGATAGAAAATATGACCACTCATGGGGTGTGTAAATTCCTTGAAAATGGTAAGATGGGGATATAATGGTAAAATAAGGGGTTTATGAGTTTAACCCAATTAGACTTGTTGCTTGTCTTGTGAGAAAATGTTTTATGATATGATAAAGGGAAGAAATGGAAAATAATTAAAAGGGGCGTGTTTAAGTTGTTATATGGTTTTAAAGAACATATAATGATTATGTAATATTAATAAATGATGTTTTAATTATGTAATTGTATTTAAAGATGTTGAGTATGATAACCCTTGATGAATAATGATTGTGGTAAGGGAGTATCCTTGTTATCTTAGTGTTAAAAGGAGGTCAGTATGTTGCACCTTGAAAAGTGGTACATTATGGAATGGTTTGGAAATTATGGAAATGATGCTTAATATTTATGAATTAAAAAGGGTGTTCAGGATGATCCACATCTATGGATTGGAAATGGTGGACATGACACTCCACATCTATGGGTAAGAAATGGTAGACATGACACTCTACACCAATAGGTTGGAAATGTTGGACATGATGATCTGAAGTACCATGAATCAAATTTTATGAAAATATATTTTCCTTTCACTCAATACATGTATTACCCTATGGTTTATAAATCAGACCGGCATTGGTCAAAGCTTGTTTGGTTGGTCTGAGTTTCATCTTTGAACCCAAGTCCAAGAGGTTGATAAAAAATTGTTGTTTTTAAAACATGTTATCATTTAATGCCTTGTCTATTATTTCATTATATTTTTTCATACATTGTTTATTATACTGATTATTTCTTTAGAAACCATTGGTACCTACTTATTTTTACTCACTCCCTACTCAGGTCATCGCCATCACCCGAGCAAACTTCATGGTTGTAGGTTTGGTTAAGAGCAAAGACCTTGTGATAGATGGCTAGTTTTGGAATTATGGGATGATGCACAGATGAAGGGACTAGGCTAGATGTAGGGACATATTTTGGGTATTTTTAGTTCTATCCCTTTTTTTGTTTCCTTTTGTCACATGAGGTTATCATGACATGACATGTTTAAATATTGGATTGTATGCACTTACCCAATTTGGTAATTTTTTATGTGATGTGTGGTTACTTGTTTCATATTATTTATTATGATTTTTTCTATTATTCTACTCTAATAGAGGGTATAGTATTCCAACATTTTTCATTGGACTCTCACTGCTAGTTGACAGCCTCTATCATATAGGGGAGAGTGTCTGTGGCCATGTGGTGAACCAGTTTGACTACTAATTAAAGTGAGTTGGGTCGATACATTATAAAATGGTATTGGATCCACATGTCTTTTTTTTGTTTTACTATTTGGGGAAGGTAGACAGAATACTAGGATGTGTCAAGACTTAGTAATGAGCTCATGCATAGAAGTAACTAAACCACATGTAGGGGAAACCCCAAGTTTCCCAGGGATGAGATAGTTATTCTTGAGGTTTTCTTGTCAATATTGAAATGTTATTTCACCTTGAGTAATACACTTGTTTTGTGATGTTATTGATTTATGAGATTTTACTCATGGACCAGTATGACCTGAGATTGTGTATGCAAGAATAATTATAGGCACCCAGAGGTTATGTGACATAAATCATATTAGGTACACATAGAAAAACATGTTATTATCTATTTCTTTTAAATATAAAGTTTGAGTTGTGAGAAAGAAAAAAAAATTCTGCTTCTTTTATAGTTTAAAATAAATGGTCCCTAATAAAGAGGGTTTGAACTATTTTAAAATTGAAATATGATAAATGTATTTTGTTAAAATGGTTTTAAAAAAAAGGACTGTACCTTGAAAGGTTATTTTTACCCTGAGTTATCCAGTTACCCTGGATAGGGATGGTTGGGAAATAAAATGTTTTTATGATGTTTTGTAGTTTAAAATAAATAGTGGCTAATAAAGAGGGTTTATACTATTTTAAAATTAAAATATGTAAAATGATTGTTGTTAAAATAGTATTAAACATAAAGAATATAACTTGAAATATTACTTTTACCCTAATTTAGTTAGTAGCCTTAGATAGGGATGGTTGGGTGTCACGACAGTGTTGTGGTCATATTCATTGGGAGTGTATGAGTAGCTTGATTATGGATATTTGTGAACCTTTTGTGTGAACATGTAAATTATATGTATTGTACCTAGAAATGTGTGTTTGACAATATATAGGTATGCCTCCATGAAGAAATTTACCGATAAGACAGTGGGAGGACATTGCTGAGAATGCACCTCTCGTAGAGGGACTAGAGCCTATGTTGGCTCTGAGTGATAGGGTGGAAGAGAATTTTGGTGAGAATTTCAACCACTTTATGTGGTTTATGGAGAGAGATAAAGTGTGGGTTTCATTGACTATGTTTGATCTGAATACAGAGTTCTATCTATAGCATCATCCAATGTTCGATGGAGAGGGTGGTCTTGAGGCAGTTGAGTTCTGAATTGAGTCTATCCAGATGATCTTTGACCACTCAGAGACTCCTATGAAGAGGATGGTTTGGTTGGAATCTTACATGTTGTAGGGAACAAAAAAGTGGTGGTGGGATATTCATATCCAAGATGAGAATCTTGGGGGTGACTTCGAAGGAATTCTGGGAGAAGTTCCTGGAACATTTTTACCTAGAGACCTTGAGACCAGGAAGAGTCGTTGAGTTTATGTATTTGAACTAGGGAATATTCCAGTGATAGATTATTCTAGCCGCTTCACCAACCTGTAGAATTTTATTTTAGTTTTGGTAGGAGATGATGCAACTAGGGTAAAACGGTTTCAGGATAGACTCAGGTGTGAGATTAAATTGTAGTTAAATATTTTATGATTGCAAAAGTACACTAAGGTGGTAAATTAGGATCTCATTATGGAAGGGGGACTGAAGAAGGAATCTATTGGAAGGTAGACAGTTTCAGATGGGTGAACTAATAGTACATCCTAAGATAGTAGAATGCATCATTATGAGAACTTTTGTCAATGTGGTGGTGGGAAGAGTAGTTAGGGGATTGGATCGGCCGCTCAGAGAAACAATCAAGTGTTCTGTCATCAGTATGGAAAGCCTGGTAACATGTGAGGTTAGTTCCATTGACCAATAGTGGAGTGTGGAGCTTATGGAAAGATAGGGCACATGAAAAGGTTCTACAGGAACACTCATCATATGGTTAGTGACGGAGGACCTAGGCCAATGCAGAGCATCGAGAAGGGATCTACTACCTCACATCAGTCTAGAAGTTAGAGTTATACCAACCATACCATTTAGGTGGAGGATTATGTACTTCAGGACAAGAAATGAAGTAATAGAAAAGTAATGCAGCACACAAAACTTAGGCAAGAGTTTAGGGTAAATGGACAGGTCAGTTGCATGCATTTCAACTTTCTCTCTTCAGTAACGAGGTTGGGTCATCAGCCGTATGACGTATAATTATTGTAGCTTTTGTGCTTGCTACTTCTTGGTTTGATACATAAGTTTCACATTATTTTATATTTGTTCAATTTTTGAATGGTTTGGGTCTGGTAGTGGAGTTCTTGCATGGGGTTATGTTGATCGACATGTCGTTAGGGGTATGGTCAGAGGGTATCCATAGTTATAAGGAGCGTACCCTCAAGATTAGTGGGTACTGTCACCTTTGGGATTTGTTCATTCTTGAGATGACAAGTTATGATTTTATTTTTATTGGTTATGTAATAGAATCACATTGATTGTTACTATAGGAGTGTGACTTTCATGTCTTCTAAGGGTGAAAGTTATGTTCATCGTAAGGAATAGAATATCTAGAAAGGTCATGTTGGGCCATTACATCGGCAACTATGTGAGCTCACAGATCAAGTCATGAGTCTTTTTCTAGATGATGGGGGAGTAGAACATGATGTTTTACCTCCTGTATTGGATCAGTGACAGGACATGTTTCCTATGGAGTTTCTAGGGTTTCCACCTGATTGATAGATTGAGTCTATTATCAAGATAGTACCTAGGGATAAGCTAGTTTTCATTCCTCCTTATATAATGGGACCAGTGAATCTTCAATAGATTAATACTCGGTTGGAGGAATTAAAGGATAAAGGGTTCATTTGGCCAAGTATGTCATCTTGGGGTTCTCTTGTTCTATTTTCCAAGATTGATTTAAGATCAGGGTACCATAAGTTAAGGGTGAGACCATCTGATATACCACAAACTTCTTTTAGAAGCAGATATGACTTATATGAGTTCGTTGTGATGTAGTTTGGGGTGATGAACGCTCCTTCAGTGTTTATGGATTTGACGAACTAAATATTTCACCCGTATTTAGATGTTTTTGGTAGTATTTATTGATGAAATCTTAGTGTACTCTCATTCTAGAGACACTATGTCCAACATCTTGATATCATCCTGAGTACGCTGAGAGAGAATCATCTAGATGCCAAGCTATCTAAATGTCATTTTTGGTTCAACAAAGTTCATTTCTTGAGTCACGTCATCTCAAAAGGTGTGTAAGTATATCATCTTGGAAGAAGGTTTGAGCAATTGTTTCTTGGGAGCAGCCTAGGAATTCTGACATCCATGGATTTTTGGGTCTAGTAGGTTATTACCAAAGGTTTATCTAAGACTTTTCTTGTTTGATAGCACAAATCTTAGACCTGACCAAGAAGGGAGTCCGGAGCATGTGAGAATGCATTTCAGGAGAAAAATAGGCATTTGACAACAACACCAATTCTGATCTTACCCGAACAGAGTAAGGAGTATACTATATATTAGGATGCATTCGGGATCAGGCTTTGGGTAGTATTGATGCAAGGAGATCGAGTCGTGGAATATGGGTCATGGAAATTGAGGACACATGAATGAAACTATCCTACACACAATATCAAGTTAGCCCCGGTGGTTCATGCCTTAAAAATATTGGTGGAATTATCTCCTAGGTAAATGGTTTATTTTATATAGATTACAAGAGATTTAAATATATTTTTTCTTAGTGTGATCTAAATATACAACATCAGAGATGGGTTGAGTACATGAAACCCTTTGATTTTGATATAGCATTTACATCGGGAAAATTAAATAATGTTATTGATAATTAGAGTCAGAAGACATGGACTCAGGAGGTTCAAGAGTCAAGATCTAAGGAGAAGATGATTTCCTTATTCGGTGAGATGCATATAGGTGTTGAGTAGGAGTAGGAACTAATGAAACTCACTTCTTTATCCATTTTTCCCTCTCTTATGAGCTAGATGAAGTATGAGGATCTGGATTGTCTGGCGTTAAGATATAACTTTTATGGTGCGGAGTTACCTCCTAACTAGACCATCGATAGCGATGAGATTATCCACATTCATGGAAATGTTTATGTGTTTGCGGGTATGCAGGGGGAGATGATGTGTGAGTTTTAGGATTTGAAATCGATGGTACACCCTAGTTTTACCAAAATTTATTATGATCTTCATAGATATTATTGATGGCTAGGAATGAAAAGGGAGATTGCCAGTTTTGTGACATGATGCTACACCGATTAGTAGAAAAAGACTGAGAATTATCATCCCACTGGTATATTAAATCCCTTGCTCATTTCAGAATGTAATGGGATGATTTTACCATGGATTTTATGGTGGGTTTACCTAGGACTAATTGGAAGGGTGAAGCGATATGGGTGATTATGGACCAGTTAACAAAGATATCTTATTTCATACTGATTCGAGAGACCTTCAACGTCAATGAGTTGGGTACCCTATATGTTTGGGAGATAGTAGATATACATGGGGTACCTCAGAGTGTCATTTCATATCATGATCCTCATTTTACCTCATGCTTCTATCAAGGCTTGTAGAAGGCATTTGGTACTCAGGTGTTTTGGAGTATTGCCTACCACCTGTACACAAACAGGGAATCAGAGTAGACTATCCTAGTGTTAAAGGATATGTTGGAAGCATGAATCTAAGATTTTGGTGGAACATATGAGAATAACCTAAAAAATTTCAAGTTTTCCCATAACAATAGTTATTAGGAAACTCTTCATATGGAACCATAAGAGGCATTGTATGGTAAGTCATACAGATCCCTTTATGCTAGATGGAAGTGGGAGAATCAAAGTTATTGGGTCCAAGACTTGTGTAAGATACATCAAAGCATGTACAGTTGATCCAAAAGTGATTGGATATATCCAAAAGTAAATATAAGTCATATGCCAATCAACGTCGTTGACCTCTCGAGTTTTCAGTGGGTGACAGTGTATTCCATCATTTTTCACCAAGACTAGGTCATTGTTGGATTCAGAAATAGGGCAAGTTAACATCAAAGTATGTCAGGACATTTGAGATTGTGGATAGGATCATTCTTATTGCATATTTATTGGATCTTCCATAGTAGTATGGTTGTAAGATCGTGTCTTTTTCTAGGTATGCCTCTCTCTCAGTTTTTTGTTAAAATTATTTCAGTTGAGTTTTTCCTCATATTTAAATATTGGTAGTTATGTTTTTTTCATGGATGTCTATTTTTTTTGAATAAAGGTAAACTTGGGTTTCAAGAAAACTTGAAAAAACTTAAGAGGATCCACACATAGATACTTTTTTTGGGAAAATGACTTAAAGTCCAAAGATGTATGTTTATTTGAATTAAATGGAGTCTGGGTATAAACGAGTCAAGTGTTACAAAGGGTTCTTGGTAATTTGAGAATACTTAAAGGGGGTTCAAGTTTTTTATAAGGAAAATGGGTCGAAATCTATATACAGGACATTTACACAACGTGTAAATGGGTTACATATGTAATGTTTGAGAGAATTTAATATTGAACCAAGGCAACAGGTTTTTCAGCATATCCTTTTAAAAATAAATACACGGCATGTAACTGAATTACATGCCATGTGTTTCCCCTACCTACAGTTTTAAAGGTGTCATGTGGATGATTTTTTATTAATTCTTTCTTGCAACCTCCTCCTCCTCTCTACCTGATGGAAATTTACTAACAATTTTGGAAGCCTTCCCTCCCTTCTAAATGTTTCATTTAAGAAATAAATCCTTGGTAAGTTGTTAATGGGTATCCAAATGAGAGATAGATAGAGAGAAAACATAGGATTTATATTATCTATAGAATATAAAATTAAAATAGAAAGTATAAGAAGAAGAGAGGAGAAGAAAAATGAAGAAGAATGAGGAAGAATCTCCCTAGAAGGAGATGCTCCCTCGGTTGAGGCCTAACCCTCCGGATGCTTCTGCTGGAAGCACAAACTTCAATATACAACCTATTCCTCCCAACTGGCTAGCAATCCCTATTTAAAATCATCCACCCACTGCCTAACTAACTACCAAATAACCACCTAACTCGGATGGAAAAACTACCCCTGTCCATTATTAATACACCCAACCCCAGCAACCACCTTCACAACAGCTACCCTAGCCCACCTTTTTATCATTCCCACCTGCCATAAAAACCACCTTATCCTTAAGGTGATTAGCTGGATGTCCATCCATGATAATGGAATTGATGGTGTTTCCTACAAAAAAACTTCTTCATGGAAGAGGCTCTAGTATAGGTCTATACATCCAGGATGCTTACACAACATTAGCTTCCATTTGGTCCCTATCCTTTGAAAACTCTACCACCATCCATTTGAAACAATTTCTGTAACCTTCAAAACTACGCATCATTCCTCTCCCCAACATGCAATGAAAAAATATTAGTGATTGTAGTAAGTTTCCCTGCAACTTTAGCTGTAGTTTTTTTCTTGGTCTCCTTGTTCTCATTGTTCCACGCTTTCTCCACTTGTTCTAGTAAATATTTTTGTTTTTAAAGATCAATGTTAGGATGAATCTACTCCTACAATACCACTTGTGTCTTGCATGGATTGTTCATCCCTAGAAAAGGCATCGAAAAATCCAAAATAGATTGTTGATCAAAATTATCAGGAGTTGATTTTGGATCTCTCAATAATGTAACTTCTGCTTCTAGTGGTTTAGAAGGTTCAATTGTTCGATGTCGAACAATGTTCTCTTTAGGTTCTTAATTTTTCATCAACATCAACTGTAAAAACTCTCATTGTGACCATATAGGTCTAGTTTCTTCTTTCTCCTCAGTACAAGTTTTTGTCCCTAAATCAACCTCATCTTGGGTAGTCGTAGCTACCTTCCCTTACTTTGTTTCATTACTAAATATCATGAGAAACTTTCCTTTTAAATTGTATCAAATAAATATCATTCCTGTTCGGTTCCAACAAGTCATTCCAAACCCAATCTACTCCTTTCATACTCAATTATTCCATTGATACCTTCATTTTTTTAGGAATTTGGTGGTCTAAAAGTATGCTTTCGCTTTCATAATCTAATATTCTAGGTCTTTACCAGAAAATTTTGGTATCTTCTCCAGCCCATGGCGCTCCCTATGAATCATTTACAGCCTATAAATATTCATCCAGATCTCTCTCATTTATTCCTCTATGTGTTCATATGTCCAGTTGCTATGTCAACTCTCTACTATGATTCCTCCACTACCGAACAAGATCTGACTTGCCATTATTGTTTGTTTCTTCCCCCTGTCGCTAGTCACATTCCACCACAACTGCAGCAGCTGTGTAGATTTTCTTCCCAATGGTGTGTGGCATCTCCTCCTGTCATGTGTATCCTCCCACTACCATGCGAAAGGAACTGTAACTCATCTTGCTGCTAACAGTTTTTTTGTACTACTATGTTTCGGATCCTCTGTTGTGCAAGGATGACATTACCGAGCAAGTTAGACTGATAGTTAGAATCCTTTTCTTCAAAGACGTAACCTACTGTGTCAGCTCAATAGTGCCATCAAACCAAAATTTACTATGTTTCATCTTCCTTGATATGAGTTGTTCTCAATCCACATCTCCTTGGATGAACTAGGTTCTTCATTTAACATACCTTTGCAACTATCTGTTTTCAAGAAGTTGTTATGCCTACTCTTATGAACATTTAGGAGAGTCCACTTCTATCTTCTTCTCTATTTTCATTATTCTTCCTTCCTTCTATCATTTTTTTGATCCTTCATTGTTAATTTAAATCCATATAAATTCCTCTTTCAAGCACCATTGATCCTATCAATCATCATCATGAGAGCCTCAGATTGTCAAGAACACGACTTTATTCTTGTGGGATCATCCTATTAATGATGACACGTTGATACGTGTCATCCTCTTATCGATAAATTCATAATCATCATATGTCAAACCATTCTTCGTAATATGGGATCAATAGAAACACAGTTTTAAAAACAAAAAACCTTATCAAAGGCTCATGTCAAATCATAAATATGGTTATCAGATGATCCGCATTGTCTTTTCTACTCCAATAGATCCCATTAAAAAATTCAGGTGTGTTATAGTTATTGAAATTATCCATAGATCTCTTGTACATGCATCCACATACAAAATCATAAATTTATGTCTTCATCAGCTTTGGAGCTCCGAATCATCAAACAGATGGACCTACCATATTCTACTCTCAAAAATGGTATGTGTAGTTCCTTCAAAAGTTTTTCAAGTTGGATTGTCATCAATACCAACACTTGATATGTTTAAATTCCTAAATCTCCCCTCAAACAAACCTAAAAACATTTGAAAATATTATTATCAAAATATATATTGAAAATAATTCAATTTAAAATATTTCTTTAACAAAAGTAGATACTAGAAAAAATTGATATATTTTCCTTGATATTCAAAAATAGTAATAAAATTACTAATTAATTAAAATTTAAACTCCCTATATTAATTAACGATTTAATTAACTAACTAACTAACTAACTAACTAATTAATTAATTAATTAAACTATTACTCAATCAACTAATCAATTTCTTCAATTAAATAATCAATTAATTTAATTGAATTGGTCTTTTTATGTTAAAATTAAATTGCTCAATGATTTAAAGAGTTTCTGGGTTTCTATTTAGATTAAAATGGGTAAGAAGATGAATTGTGTTTGAACTAATAATTGTGGCGAGTATTATGGTTTTTATGACTATTGTAAGCTTTAAATTATTTGAAATCATATGAGGTATCCTAATACACCTTAGTTTTATGGTGTAGCTAAGAAAATGAACATAAATTTTATGGAAAGTGTTTAATGTTTAATTTATTAAACAAAGTTTTCTAGAAACTTTTGGATTCACTGTTACATATATTATCAATTTATCACCTGCCTTTGTTTTGTAGGCTGATACTCCAGACAAATTTTGGTATGGTAAAAAATATAAAATATGATCACTTATGTGTTTTGAATTGAATTCTTGTTCATGTGATGAAGTATTAAAGATCCAAATATGATGTTAAGACTCAACTATGTGTTCTCATTAGCTATAGACATAATGATTTTGGGTACAAGTTTTATGATTTTTTTTAAAATAAACTTTCCAAAAGTCATAATGCGCTATTTGTAGAGGATTGGACTATTATAGACATTTATAAGGGATAAAAATCTACATCTTTGGATTATTGTGGTTATATTAATCTAGTTTTAATCTCAAATTCACATTTACCTCATGTTTTTTATTTGGATGATTGTTTTGATGTGAAAATGATTTTCAGGGTAAAAGGGTTAGTGGAGATGTTTCTTATTCTCATAATGTTTCTGATGATCTAGTTACATGGGTTACTAATGAACTCATTGTTCCACATGGGAGATCATCTTGACATTATTCTACTTTTACTTAGTATTCACCTGATAAGTATGTGCTCCTCGCTGAAGGGGGTGTGTTTTTTAATGAGGTGATGGAAAGTGATCAGAAAGATAAATGGGTTGCAATAATGGATAATGATGTAAAATAACTACATGAAACCCATAATTTTGAACTGATAAAGATGCCTATAGGTAAGAAGTATTTTCAAAAGTAATGGATTTATCATATTAAAATTAATAATCATGACTCGTTCCATGATGAATGGAATAGTCAATTATAAATTGTTTTCATTAAAAGAAATGTATTGATTTTGAATAAATTTTATAAAATGTAAATGTATTCTATTTGAGTTATCCTTAGCTTGGCTGATAGTTTATTTTTTTAGTCTTTGAATATGAATGTGAATACAACTTCCTTCCATGGTGATTTAGAGGAGGAGATTTACATGGATCCATCAGAAGGTTTTTTTTAACCTGTAAAGAAGATTGTGTCTACAGTTTGTAAAATATTATTATGGTATAAAACAAGCTTCAAGATAGTGGTAAAAGAAGTTTGAGCCTATCATATTTCATCAGTGATTTAGGAAAACCTATTTGGATCTTTTTTGTTTTGTTCAAAGGTTTTATAACTGTGATTTTATCATATTACTATTTTATATTGATGGAATATTTATTATTGGTCATGATGCATCTATAATTGACAGATTGAAGGAGTTTTTTCAATCTTTTGTTATAAAATACTTGGATATGATAAAATAAACATTGGGCATGGTGATCTGTCATGATAGAAAGTCCAATAAATTAAGGCAATCGTGGGAAAGGTGCATTGAAGAGGTACTTAGAGAGGTGATGCATAACATACCTTATTATTCTATAGTTGGTTGTTTAATGCATGTTATAGTATGTACTAGACCTGATATATCTCATACAGTTGGTGTGATTAGTCATTTTCTATCAAATCCACAAAGAAAACATTGAAGAAAAGGGAATTATATCTTTAAATATCTTCATGGTACATGTAATCTGAGATTGTATTTTGTAGGTGAAAAACTTTTGTTTTGTGACTTTACAGATTTAGATATGGAAATAGATATTAATTTAATGAAGTCAACTCCAATATATTTTATCACATTTACCGAGGGAGTTGTATCTTGGCAGACTAGATTGCATGGGTGTATTGCTTTATCTACCACTAAGTTTAGGTTTATTACAGATACAAATATGTGCAAAAATTTATTATGGATAGATATTTTTATTCAGGTGTTTAATTTTAATTAGGATAGGTATGTTTTATTTTTTGATATTATTTTTAATTGTGAAAAAACATAGTGATGTTTTTTTGGAAAAGAATCTAACTTTTCATGGAAGATCAAAAAATATTGATATAAAAAATCATTGTATGTGTGATATCTATGATTCTAGAAATTTGGAGATGAATAAGATTCATTCTAATAATAATAGGTTAGGAATTTTGTTCAATATTCCACCAAAAGGTAAATTTTAAAATTTTCAACCGATTTTAGAGTTGATAATAATACTCAGTTGAGTTGAAGGGGGGTTATGGGGGGTCATCCTCAAGGGGCCCAAGTGAAGAGAGAGATTTTTTAAATTGGATAATGAGTTTATGTTATATACTCTGTTGATTTATATTTTAAAAATAGATATATTTATCCCTTTTTCTTTTAAAAGGGTGTGTGCAGTGTATATATAGGGGAGTAGCATTTTGGTTCTGATGGCAGGTGTGTATGTGACAGTTTTTGATAGAAAATAACTGGTAGCTTTTAGCTTATCAAGAGTAATTATTTGAGTTTAATAGATTTAGTTGGAAATAATATTTTTCTGATACTAGTGATTTCATAACACTATTATTCATAATATTATCTTTAGATCCATATGGTCAAATAATAATTTTTTCATCTTTCACAGGTTGTGTTCTTTACTTCAAACTAGATCTGACAAAAAAAAATTCTTCTGGTGGTGATTCAATTTTATTGGTTTTATTATTCTAAGATCCCTTTCATTTTGGAGAGTCATTTTTGTGCACTTTGATTATTAGTGGTTCATATTTTATAGGAAAAATCACATGGTTTTCCTATTATTTTTTAATATTTTCCATGTTAAAAAGTCTAACATGCCATTATTTAATTTCATGATTTTAGTTTATTTCTAGACTCATTTGAAAGGGAAAATAATTTATTTTTTTGTATTCTTACATTTTTTTTTCATTCATCATCCTTTTCCTAACACACTTTTCATTGAATTGCTCTTGAGCTTGCACTCTGGAGTTATAGATCAAACTTAACTCAAGCATTAAAATAACTTAATTGAGCCACACTCACTTCTTTTTTGAGCCATCGAAGTGAGTTATACCTATTATGGAGACTTTTGGCTTGTTGGATATGTTTTCTAGAATTTATTTTGTATATTTAGTGTTTTGTTTCCTGCATTTTTAGAGAGGGTGATTCTTTAGAGGTGTGGGGGAACACTCGTTAAGTGTGGATGGACCCACTACCATAAGACTTGGTTTGTTGGTTGGAGAGAGTAACTCAAGAGGGGATGAGTTGAGTTCCCAATAAAAATTTCTATAAATAAATTGTCTAATTAATCAAAATAGTAGATCGATATAAGATCTATCCTTTTAAAATATTTCTTAAATAATGATTAGGTCTCAGTTAAAATATGGTTTAGAAATGTCTTAACTTTTGAGATAAATTTACTTAGATAGAAACATATATAAACACTAGTTATGATTAATTATCAAAGAATTTTTTTGTTAATAAAATTTTATCTTGAATAAGATAGAAAAACAAAAAAAATAACACAGTGACATATCAAAATAAATAAGAGGTTTAGTCTCAAGGTGAGACCTAATCCCCTCCACTTGGAAATAACCTACTACTAAGAAGATTATAAATATAATCAAACAAATCCACAACATGGATTAGGTATACAGTTAATAGCAATAAGCTATCCAGGCTAAAATACATCTTCCGTAGTTATAAGTGGGATGAAAGAAAAGCACAGGTTGCATAGATAACTCTTCCACAAACACAGTGGGAAAAAATTGAGGAATGAGAGAATAATAATTATTCCCTAGAATATGCAGAAGATAGTGTGTGTTAGATAATAGTAAAACAACACACCGCTCAAAAGTAAAACATACAGAATAAGTAGAAAGAGCTTATTCTGATGTGTTTTGTATGTTTTTAATCCTCATATTAGTAAAGGTAAGAAGACTATTCTTTGTTCTGGAATATTGGGGCAGAACAGAGGATCATAGAAATCAATAGGAATGATCTAGTTGATATCTGTCTATTGTCTCAATCAATCTCAATAATGGGTTCAGTGTTTCTGTGTTGTAATATTCACGAAATGTGAATCAACAAGTTCAAAATAGTTCACAGATTTGACCGCACACTTTTCTTGGTCATCAATAATCATTTTATTAGTAAAGTATATTCATTGTGTCTAAATAGAGATCCTTCACGAATATATAACAGTGCTTGTTGAAGGATATCCACATTCCTTAGATCATCTTTTACTAAGTCTTAGAGATTTGGTCAAACCATCTAGGAATAGATTCTGTTATTTGAATCATTCACATTGAAGATCTCGTACAGTAATGGTAATAAGAGTGTTGGAGGTGACTCAGTATCTGGAAGTGAATCCACTGATAGTAACTCCTTTAGTGGTAGTGGTGACTCACTTATGATGGTAGCTCATCCTGGTGGTAAAAGTGACTTTAGTATAGCGGTATCAGTGACTCGCTTCTGATGGTAGCTCATCTTGGCGGTAACAGTGACTTGAGTCTGGAAATAGTGGTGACTCTCTTCTGACACTAGCTCATCCCGGCGGTAACAGTGACTTGAGTCTGGTGGTAATAGTGACTTGAATCTGGCGGTAATGGTGACTTGTAGCCAATGGTTTCTTTCCATAAATCTTAACATAAATATTATAGAAGTAATATGTTCATATAAAATGCTATTGTACAACATGTGAAGCATTAGTAATAAATGAATCAAGGTTTGTGATCATTAAAATAAGATATGTGAAACACACTCCATCCAAGGAGTTGCCAACATTCTCCCCATTTTTGATGATCACAAAACATGTAATTTTATAAAACATGTACTAAATACGTACTAAATACATAATTAAAAATTCTTAGAAATATATATGATTATATAAAAATTCAAAATTCTCAGTTATCTCCCCCTTTGAGATTATCAAAATAGTAATAAAATTGAAGAAAAAAATGAACATAAATGAATTTCATTAACTTAGTTCCAAAAAGATATAAGATGAAGATGAAAGGAATAAAGTACAGGATCTCTATTAATGATATATCATCAAAAAAAGATTCACTTCTTAGAGTTTGGTGGATTATCATCTTTCTCCTTTCCTTTGACTTTTTCCCTATCTCCGCCATCATCCTAAGAAGAAAATGTCTAAGTATAAGTTAGGGAAAAGGTTGTAATAGATGGTAGAGTGATAGCAAGAGGTAGTGGTTCTCTGAAAATAAATTGTCTGAGCTATCTGATAGCTTCAACTAGAGACATACTTAAAGGATGAATATGTGGAGGCATAAGACTATTTGATTGATATATTAGATTAGGCATGTACTGAATTGTCCCTATGGTTGTGTTTTAAGGAACCATAGAAATAGGAATGGCCTCTCTAGTAATAACAGTCATTTGATGGGCATGGAGTTAAGGTTTTAAAAGATTTATGAAGTGCATAATTATGGAACCTCCTTGTTCCATGGAATTAAATAAGTCTTTCTTTTCATCCATAAACCTCTAAAGAGATGGTGTAAGAACTTTTAACTGACTCACCTATTCTTTAAATGCTCTTGTCACCAATGGGATATTCAAGTTCTCATAAAGAAACTTGAAATTATCAAACATTTCATGCTTAGTGTAGATCCTTGAAAAATAATATTGGATATACTTTTTGATCACTTCCTCATCTTTTCTGAGATCACCAGCATACTCTTTTAAGAATTGAAGAATATGTTCTCCATGAAGATGTATATGCCTAATTTGGTATTTATGAGTATTAAAATCACCCAAGGAATTTCTTATTTCTTCTCTGAACAATTGTTGAAAAGTATCCCTATCAAACTATACTAGATTAGGAGGAGGTTCAGATGATGTATAGGTATTAGAATCCAAACTATCCAACTTCTGAGAATCAAAACTCATAAAATTTGAAAAAAATGGCTTACAGACCCTCCATTGAAGATTTCAGACTTGCTACCTTAGATGTCAATATTCTATTTTCAACTTCCATTTCTTGAATATGAAAATGAAATCTGGTTTGAATATAAGATATTACCATCTAAAATAAATATCTAACACTTTATTCATTAAGGAGAGCAATAGGAGATGGTTGATTGTTCAAGACTAGTGTAAAGTTTGAGACCAAATTCTTTCTCAAGGTTTCAATATCTGAATGAAAATATTTCTGTAAATAATCTAAATCATCTTGGGTTACAATATTAGGAGGAAAAACTATTGAAGGAGTGGGGAGATTTTCTTGATCATGTGATATTTCATTCTCAGCTAGTCTTTTTGTTTCCATGGGAGTTAAAGGTTGTAACTCACCAGCTTAATCTATCGGATTCACTAGGAATCCTTATCTTCTGAATTCAGAGTCATCATCTAAATCACTATATGTCATATCAAGTCTTACAAAACCAGGATATATCTCCCATTCTTAGAAGGTGTTAACTGAATATCTAACATAGGGAAGAATTTGTGTATCTCTAGGCTTTTGAGAGCTTTGACCAACTTCAGTTCTTAAGGGAACAGGAGTTGTCTCTTGCAGTTACAAAGTGGGTGTTTGTGGAGTCTAATCCACTGACTGGGTAATAGGAAAGGTAGTCAACTCTCCCTCAGTTATAGCTGGTAGAACTGTTTTCTGATTGGTTTCCAAGGTATCCACTGATTCCAACTGAGCTAGTTTAGCTAACTACTCGTCAGGATTGGGAGTTTTCTCCCCCTCACTTATTACTTCCTTATCCTTTGAAAGAAATATTGGAATATTAGGAATCAGTGTGTTTCTAGTATGAATTTCTTATATGAGACTGGATACAACTAGATCAGAGGGTTGAAGTTGAACTAACTCTTGGGTATGATGAACAGGATCAACACCATTTTGTCCATTCCCCTCATGAGAAGAACTACCTTCTTGGTGTTGATCAACTATGTGATCAGTGCCACTTCCATTATTTCCAACATTAGGATTATCATCAAGAGCTTAATATACTTTATCCTTATCAACCCCATTGAAAGATTCATATGGTTTCTCAAGATCCATAACCTTTTTATCTACTCTTTCAGAAACAAAATCATTTCCTCTATCATTACTCTCCTCACTTGAGGTCTCATAGGTAAAAAATTTATACTGATATTCTTCAAAAACTTTAGTATCTTCTTCATTATCATGATCAGATAATATTGTTTCTCTATAAGTTAGAGAGCCTTTAGAAATTACATACTCACTAGATACTCTTGGTGGAGATATTATGATCTCTGGATCACTTCCTTCTTCAACTGACTCAGCTTCTTCTTCTTCATCTCTTTCAGAAATAACGTCTGTAATAGAATACTCAAGAATATCATCAGGTTCAAGACCAAGATCCACCATATACTTTTGTCTATTTGGGTGATCAATATGATTAAAATAATCATATAGTTTTTCAATAACCTACTTTCACTATTTTTCATATTGACTTAGAAATACAAAAACCACCCATTTTATCCTCAGATTCTTCTCTAGGCTTAACACCCTTGGCATCTAAAATGGCAGATATCATTTTTGGATAAATGAGAGAGTTTGATCTGGGGATTTTCTTGCACATTTCATGCATGTAGACCATCAAAAATCTATAAATATTTATTATTTTCCCTTTCTTTATCATATACATGAAGTAGACATCTTGAAACCACAATGTGTTAAAGTCCCCTTTTCTAGGACATAAAACATGTTGTACAAACTTCAACAGAAGCTTTCACTCACCATAAAAATCTATATCAGTTCTTATCCTCTTGGTTTGATATCTAGTTAGTTCTAGGAGAGCCTCCTCTAACTTATCATTAGTTATACTCCCTTGGAAATCTTCATATACCCCTTTGTGAGGAATTTGTAGAAAATTTTCCCATTCTCTATAAGAGAAAGAAATCTCTTCTCCATCTATACTGCTATGAATTCTAATTTCTTTATTACTAAAAATGAATTGTGTATTTTGATAAAATTCATAAACTATCCTTGTTAATACACTCTATGATTAGAGGTAAACCAGTTCATTCACTTTTTTTCTATTACCTATAAAACTAGTGTATTACTAGTTGGAATCCATTATGCATCAATCTCTTTTTTTGCTTTAACTATAAGGTTATTCATATGAAGGTTTATTAAAACATATTTCAAACTACTTGAAGATACTCATAGTCTCATGGAATGCCTCATCTCTTTTATATTTGATTCAGTAACTCGCTTTTCATGGGACATTCAAATCAGTTGAATTATTCAGGAGGAGAAAAGAATTGGGAAGATTAGTTCATGAGGAAAGCAAGGGATCGGGATTTCAAGGGTTAGAGGAAGTGAATCGATTTTGATTAATCCCAATGTTTTTATTATTTAGGGATTACAAAAGAATAATAATAAAATTAATATAATAAAAATTTAATCAATACAAGAAAAATTAAAATAGTCATAAAAATAATAGTAACATAAAAGTAATGGTGACTGGTTCAATGGTGACTCATCAATGGTGACTCATCAATGGTGACTCATCAATGGTGACTCATCAATAGTGACTCATCAAAAATGACTCATAAACCAAAGTTTATCATTACTAATTCATGTTTGATGTAGTTTAATATTTTAGAATTAAAAGTCTTCATGAATATATCAGCTAGCTGATGTTTAGTTCCAATAAATTCTAAAGTTATATCACCTTTTTTATAATGATCTCTTAAAAGGTGATGTCTTACATCAATATCTTTTGTTCTAGAGAGAGATACTAGATTTTTGGAAAATTTTATTGAACATTTTCTATCACAATTAATAGTAATATGTCTAAATTAGTATCCAAAGTATAGTAAAGTATGTTTCATCCACAAGATTTGTGCACAGAAACTACTTGTAACTATGTATTCAACTTCAACAGTAGATAGTGAAATATAATTTTGCTTATTACTACACCATGATACTAGTGATTTTCCTAAAATATGTCATTTTTTTGATTTTATTTTTATATATAACTTGAAACCACCAAAATCTTTATTTGAATAACTAACTAAATCAAAATCATGTCATCTTGGGTAGAACAATCCTAAATTGGTTTTATACTTAAGGTATTTAAAAATTCTTTTGATAACTAATAAATGTGACTCTTTTTGATTTTATTGAAAGAGATCATGCATACATACACTAAACATAATATGAGGCCAACTATTAGTTAAGTAGAGAAGATTTCCAATCATACCTATTTAACTAGTTTGATCTACTAATTTCCCAGTTTCATCAAGGTCTAGTTTACAAGTGGTACTCATAGGATTATTATTTCTTTTGGTACTATCCAGGTCAAAACATTTTAAAAGATATTAAGTGTATTTAATTTGATTTAAGATAATTCATTCTTTATTTTGACAAATATTAAATATAATAAAAAATTTGAGTTCACTCATTAAACTCATTTCAGATTCACTTTGCATTAATTTTAAAAAATTAGAACATGAGTAACCTTTAGTAGATCCAAAAATAATATCATCCACATAAATTTTAACTATCAAAACATCTTTTGAAATTTCTTTTGTAAAGAGAGTTGGATTAGATATTCCTATTGAAAACTTTTTGAAATAAATAAAGAGGTAATCCTATCATACCAAGCTCTCAGAGCCTATTTTAAACCATAAAAAGTTTGTGTTAATTTAAAAACACGATTTGGAAAATGAAATTTTTGAAATCCTGGGGGGTTTCCAACAGAAACATCCTTGATTATAACCTTGTGCAACTAATCTAGATTTTTTTCTTACTATAGTGTTATATTCATCATCCTTGTTTCAAAACACCCACTTAATGCCAATAGTTAAGGTATCCTTAGGTCGGTCAACAAGTTCCCAAGCATTGTTTCTTCCAAAGTGATTATGTTATTATTGCATATCTATCACCTAGAATTCATCATTGATGGAATCATTGATGTTATTAGGCTCAATTTTTGATAATAAGGCTTGATGTTCAATTTGATTTCTCAGGGAATCTCTAGTATGTGTAACTCTGTCTAAGTTTCCTATTACTACATCTAAAGGGCGGTGTCTATGAGTCCTAATGGGTCTCTGAAAAGAGGGGTTGGTAGGTTTAGTATTTTCTTCCTATTCAGATTCTGGTGGATCACTGGATGTAGTGTCAGCTTATTTAATAGAACTTTTAGATGGTTTGGAATTGATATTCAAAGATGAAATATCATCCTTAAGGTCTTCTAAGATATTATTAGCTCTATTGGGATTGGTTTCATCAAACTTGATATGAACATATTCTTCCATTATTATGGTATTCTTGTTAAATACTCTATAGGATTTCCTAGAAGTTGAATACCCAATGAAAATTCCTTCATCATTCTTGGAAGAATTTTTGTCTAATATGTCTATTGTATTAAGAATAAATACTTTGCAACCAAAAACTCTAAAGTAATTAACCTTTGGTTTTCTATTATTCTATAACTCATGAGGTGTTTTCTTTAAGAGAGGTCTAATAAAAACATTGTTAATAATATAATAGGATGTATTTATAGCTTCAGATCAAAATTAAATAGGTAGGTCATACTCATTTAACATGGTTTGGGCTATCTCTTGAAGATTCATATTCCTTCTTTCTACAGCACCATTTTGTTGTGGTTTCTTATGAGCAGAAAATTTGTGATCATAGCTATTTTGAGAACAAAATGACTCAAAGTTTTGAGTTTCAAATTCTCAACCATGATCACTCTTTAAGGTCTTAATCCTAAGTCCACTAAGGTTTTCTACAGATTTGGAATACTTAATAAAATAATAACAAGATTCACTTTTGTGAGCTAGAAAAAATACCCAAGTGTATCTAGAGAAGTCATTTATAAGTACATAGACATGGTGTTTTCAAGTTAGACTATAAATTTTAGAAGGTCCAAAGAGGTCCATGTGAATTAACTCTAGTGGTTGAGAGGTTGGGAGTTATTTTTTATATTTAAAATAAATCTTATGAATTTTATCCTTTTCATAGGGATTACAAACTTTATCATTTGAGAATTCAAGCTTTGGTAGGTCTCTAAATAACCCTTTCCTAGTTATCTTTCTAAGTGAGTGAATATTTCAACAGCCTAGTCTCCTATCCCAAATCCAAAATTCTTTATGAAAGGAACTTAAGTAATAAATATTGTTAGAATGTAAATAATTTAAATTAATAGAATAAATATTATCATTTCTCAAAGCAGTAAAGATTAAATCATTTTTATCATTAAAAACATGATAGTAATTGTTTTCAAATTTCATATAAAATTCATCATCACACAATTGGGATATTCTAATAAAATTTTATTTTAAACCATCTACATATAAAACTTTGGAAATTAATAATGAATTAGAATTACCAATTTGGCCAAGTCATATGATTTTCCCTTTTTCATTGTCACCAAAAGTGGCATGTTCACTGTCAACTTTAATCAAATTCTTGAAGTTTTAATACTCACCAGTCATGTGTTTAGAACATCTACTGTCTAGATACCATATTCTTTTTCAGGATGTTTTCAAATAGGTTTCCTAAAACATATAGTTTATGCTAAAAATTATTTTTGTACCCAAATTATCTTGGGTCTATATATGTTATTAAAAATAGATTTTGGTATCCATATTTGTCTAATAGGTTTCTTATAAATAGATTGAAGACTTTTAGAGATAAAAACTTTGTTAGGTCCAGTTGAGTAGGTGTTTTCATTATATGAACTTTCAACACTGGAACTTGATGTAAATCTAGTTTTTATAATATTTCTTTGTCCTAGCTGATAACCTATGCTAGTGGCATACTTGGGGGAAACTTTAATTCCCAGTATTTGAGTTAATGTTTTCTTACCATTGGTAAATTTTTCTATGACTTTCTTTAAATTTTTCATTTAACCATTTTAATTCATTTTTTTCTTTCAACAGTTGAACATTTTTCTCTTTTTCAATAGTAAGATTATTTTCAATATTTACTATTAAAGAATTCTATTTTTTGAGATACTTATATTTATCTTTAATTTCATGAAAAGTGTCTTCCATCATGTTACAGTAATCATACAGATATTTTCTATTCATTTTTTCCTTATTTCTATTATTTTCTTCATTTTCAGAAATGTATAAAACATTAGTAGGAGATACATGAAGTTCATTTTGTACCTCTAATGTTCTTGTTGTAAAGAACATGTCGGATCTATTAGACGTATCTTCATTATTATTTTATAAGTCACTTGAACTTTCTTCAGAGGAACTCCATGTTACTTTCATGACCTTTTTTGTATCTCTTAACCTTATCCTCATACTTCTTTTTATATTTTAATTTTGGACAGTCAGCTTTAATGTGAAATTTCCTCTTACATTCATAATAGGTAACTTCATTTTGAGTATCATCCTTTTTTCAATCCATTTTTCACTTTCATTTGTTATCATAATCTCCTATGAAATTTGAATTTTTGAAGAACTTATTTTTCCTATAGAATCTCTTGAATCATCTTGCCATGTGTTCAATTTCTTCATTATTGTTATTAGGAGATCCTTCTTCACTGGAATCTTTGACATGTACTTTTTCTTTTTTTTTAGAGGTAGTAGATTCAAAGGATACTAATTTTATTTTTTGTTTATCTTCATCAATACCTTTGTTGAATTTAAGTTCCTATTCATACATCATCGTCTTTCCTATCAGTTCCTTGACAGGTAGTTTACTTACATCACATGACTCTATAATTGACATAGAAGTTCCTCTCTATCTGTCAGGTAAGCATCTAAGTAGTCTCATTACTTGATCTTTGTATATCACTTGCTTTCCAAGTGAGTGCATAATATTCACTATTTCATTGAACCTGAGATACAAATTAGAAATATGTTCATCATATTTCATTTTAAAAGTATCATACTTGATTGTATATGTATTTAGTCTCATTTCCTTGAAATTTGATGTTCCTTCATGTGAGAAAGATAAGGTATCCCATATTTCAAAAGTAGATTTGAAATTTGATATTCTATTGAATTCATCATCTCCCAAAACACAGAACAAAGAATTCACATCTTTATAATTATTATTATAAGTAGTTTTTGTAGCACTACTCCAATAACTTCTAGAATTTTGTGGTATTTCATATTGATCTTCTATTACAGTCCATATATCAAAACCTATACTTTACAAATGCATTCTCATTTTGATTTTCCATTGAGCATATTTGTTGCCGTTAAAATAAGAAGGTATGTTGGTAATATATTCTTCTTGTATATTATTCATAAAAAACTATAATTTAGAAATGATATAAATTTGAGATCTTTATAATAAAACTAAAATCATAGTTAAAAAGGTAAATTTAAATAATCCTATGATACCAAATGTTGTTCAAAGAGAGTAGCTCAAGAGAGGGTGAATTGAGTTCCCAATAAAAATTTCTATAAATAAATTGGAAAATTAATCAAAACATTAGATTGATATAAGATCTATCCATTTAAAATATTTCTTAAAGGGTGATTAGGTCTCAGTTAAAATATGGTTTAGAAGTAACTTAACTTTTGAGATCAATTTAATTAGATAGGATCATATATAAACACTAGTTAAGATTAATTATCAATGCAATTATTTTGTTTGTTAATGAAATTTTATCTTGAATAAGATAGAAAAACAAAACAAATAACATAGTGACATAGTGGAATAAACAAGAGGTTCAGTCTCAAGGTGACACCTAATCCCCTCCACTTAGAAATCACCTACTTCCAAGAAGATTATAAATATAATCAAAAAAAGTCCACAACTTTGATTAGGTATACAGTCAACAAAAACAAGCTATCTAGGCTAAAAATAATCTTCCACAGTTATATATGGGATAAAAGAAAAGAATGGGTCATATAGAGACCTATTCCACAAACGTAGTGGGAAACAAATTAAGGAAGGAGATAATAACAAGTATTCTCCTAGAATATGTAAGTGACATTGTGTGTTGTATAACAGTAAAACAACACACCACTCAAAAGTAAAATATACAAAACAAATAGAAAGATCTTAGTTTGATGTGTTCTATATGTTTGTAATCCTCATATCAGTAAAGGTGAGAAGTATGTGCTTTCTTCTAGAATATTGAGGCAAAACAGAGGATCGTAGAAATCTATAGGAATACTTCAGTTGATCTCTGTCTCTTGTCTCAATCAATATCGGTAATGGTTTCAGTGCTTCTATGTCATTGATCTTCACATAATGTGAATTAGTAAGTTCAATAGTGTTCACAGATTTGATCGCACACTTTACTTGGTCATTAGTAATCATTGTATTAGTAAAGTATATTCATCATGATGAGAGATAGATCATTCATGAATATATATCAGTGCTTGTTAAAGGAGATCCACATTCCTCAGATCATCTTTTACTAAGTCTTAATGACTTGGTCAAACCATACAGGAATATATTTTGTCATTTGAATCACTCATGCTGAAGATCTCAGAAAGCAACAGTAACAAGAGTGTTGTCAGTGACTCACCATCTGGTGGTGACTCCGCTGATAGTAACTCCTTTGGTGGTAGCGGTGACTCTCTTCTAACGGTAGATCATCCAAGTGGTAATAGTGACTTGATTCTGGTGGTATCGGTGACTCTCTTCTAATAGTATCTTATCCTATTGGTAACGGTGACTTGAGTTTGGTGGTAACGGTGACTCGCTTCTGACGGTAGCTCATCCTTGTGGTAAAGGTGACTTGAGTCTGGCAGTAATAGTGACTTTAGTATGGTAGTAATGTTGAATTGTATCCAACAATGTCTTGTCGTAAATCTTAATAGAAATATTATAGAAGTAATAAGTTCATATAAAATGTTGTTATTCAAAATTTGAAACATTAGTCATAAATGAATCATGGTTTGTGATCATTAAAATAAGAGATCTCAAACACACTCCATCCAAGGAGGTGCCAACATGGTTGATATTGTGGATAGGGAAAAGTGTAGGATCTCTAACCCTCATCTCTTTTAACTTGGTTTTCTTTTTATTGAATTTAATCCCTGTGGACTTCAATCATGTTTTAAAACACTTATCTAAAATTATAATGATTTGATTAAGATCTATTTAGAAAGTAAATATAAAAATATCACGTCTACTCTTTTTTTTTTGAAATGGCCATTTTTTAATGATATTCTTATCAATGTTTTTTTAATTTATGAGTCACTAATGATCTGGAAAGAACTAGTGGAAAGTTATTCATATAGTTATAAGCATATTTGGATGTTTAATAAGCAATGTTTTGAAAGCCGAATCGAACCAAATAGACCGTCAATCGATGAGTACCACGGCCTGAATAAAGTATTGAATATTCTTTTAGGTTTTATTTGATTTCCAATAGGGCTACATGGTCCAATAAAAAACTGAATGAACCAAATTGATTTGTACTAGGTGAATTTTGGTGTTTTTTTAATGGTAACTGTTTTGGAATTTATTAGGACGAGCCCAAAATTTTTCCATATTTTCGAATAAGTTGCGACTTTGCATGGGGTTATTTTTCATATATACATTAAAAATTATATTTATAAATTTATAAAACTCTAGTTCTCTTACTATCTCCCCCCTCCTTATATTTTATTGATAAAAAATAAACTAAATCCATTATCTAGACTAAATCTTGTAATTCTCACTACACATGTCACCTCTACACTGATTCTACCTTATGTGTCTCCCTCCCTATTCATTTTTCTCCACCCTACCCCAAATATCCTCTTTAATTCCTCCCCCATATCCCTGACTCTCCTCCCCAAAATCTCATCTTCACATCTCATCCCTAGCTCTTCTCCATCCCTCCCCCTCCTTCCCCATGTCCCATCCTTTGTCCCATCTCTGCCTCCTCCTCCGGCCTTCGCCTTCTCCTCCTCCTCATACCCTTCATTATCCTTTTCCTTGATCTCTACAATACCTAATCTATATCCACAACTTACACATCCCCCACCATGTTCCCCTCCACCTCTGACTCACTACTGGAAACTTTTACTTTACCAACAGTTTCAAATCATTGGTAAAGTCCTAACAACTATTGGTATAAACTATACCAACGGTTGTCCAAACCATTGGCTATGGAGTCGTGGGGATAAACATATCCCAATGGTTATATGTGAACCATTGGTATATGGATGAAAACTTGATTATATACCAACGGTTTTCTGTAACCGTTGGTATAAATGTTTACCAACGGTTTAAAGCCATTGGAAATATCAAAAACCGTGTCTATACCAACGATTTCTAAACCGTTGGTATAGACTTTTACCAATAGTTACTCACAATCCATTGGGAAAAGTTAAGTAAAAGGATCTATACCAATGGTTTGTAAACCGTTGGTATATACTTTTACCAATGATTCCATATAAACTATTGGTATATGTTCTGTTTTCACACATATGCCAATGGTTTACAACTGTTGGCATAGGCTTTATGTTGTAGCAGCAAGCCAGCCTCCCCCCTGTGCACCTGCAGCACTTCCACCAGTAGGCCTGCCTCCCCCCTATGTAGAATTCATACAGAATTCTGAAAAACTGAAAATACATACAGAATTCTGTATGAATTCATACATAATTCATACAACATATAATTCATACAGAATTCTGAATACCTATAATTATTTATTTAATTACCCGGTACAAACATATAGAATTAACACATAATTCATAAGGTAATTACAGCAAGTATACACATACAAAAAGTATACCCATACAACATTAACACATAATTCATAAGTTAATTAAATACATAAATAATTTAATTCAGAATTCAGAAGGCAATTACCCTATGCAATACAGAATTCTGAATTGGATACATACAATATTGAATTTTATATAACACATACATAATTAAATTCAGAATTCAGAATGTAAAAACCCCTATATAAGAAAATCATGTTTCAAGTTTTGAATATGGCATTGTTGTTCATAGGCATGGGTGAATTCAGATGAGATTTTAATTTTTGGATAATGTGGTATGCCATGATGTAGTAAGGGGTAATGTGACATGGGGGGTGGGGGCTGTCCAGGGGGTTGGGGGTTTTCCAAGGGGGTATGGGGTGTCCAGGGGGTTGGGGGTGTACAGGGGGGTGGGGGATGTCCTTGGGGGTGGGGGCTGTCCTTGGGGGTGGGGGTGTCCAGGGGGTGGGGGGTGTCTAGGGGGTGGGGCTTGTCTAGGGGTTTGGGGGGTTGTCTAAGGGGGGTAGGGGGTGTCCAGGGGGTGGGGTGTCTGGGGGGATGGGGGTCCAGGTGGTGGGGGGTGTCCAGGGGGGTGGGGGGTTGCCTAGGGGTGGGGGGATTTCCATGGGGGGTGGGGGTGTCCAAGGGGGGTGGGGGTGGTGGGGTGGTGTCCAAGGAGTGGGGGTTTGTTCAGGGGGTTGGGGGATGTCCATATGGGGGTAGGGGGTGTCCAAGGGGGTGGGGTGTTTGGGGGGTGGGGGCTGT